>OW052067.1:21958153-22558153 GCA_932526445.1 Phragmatobia fuliginosa | reverse complement strand
CCCCTTCTGGGAATGAGAGGTAAAAGAGGGTCCAATCCCTCACACACTCAGCGAATGGCAACCGAAGAACTATGTATATGTAGGTTTTATATGTGGTCGTAGACTCACTCTAGCAGAGTCTTGACATTGAGTTTTAAAATACAAATTAAAACAGATTATAGTACAATATTAACATTTTTTTTTAATTAATTAAAAAAATAATTAAAGAACAGGATATAGCAATTTTATAATATGCAGGTAATTTTTTATACGCCTTTAAAATGTTATATGAAATGTAGGCTTTATTGTTAAAAAAAATTGACTCATGAGAAACATAAAATTAACGAAATATTGACGAATTATTTATAATTCCCATGAAAATAGAAACAATGCGCCTAATTGTCATCTTATAACAATGTCGGATCCAATGTCTTTAACATCATCAACTCAATTACAGTCGGTAACTCGTCGTTGTGTCACATATATCCAAAATAACACCCTAAAGTTTCCTTATTTTTAGCAAACTTGGAATTTTCTCTATTGATACTGTTCACTTGAGTAATGGTGAAATGTCTTCATTCATTCACCAACACTGGGTGACAGTGAGCCGGTTGTCCAAGTAAGTGAACTTGTAGGTAAGCGAAGTTCTGAGTTGAAGAGTGTGATGGTGGTAAAAAAGTTGGTGTTCCTGTACTAATGCAGCTAGATCTGGTTATGTCGGGTAAATACATTTTTATTTCGTGTGCGTTTACGAATAAACGAGTTTGCCGCTAACTACCGCCTTTTATTGACGCTTCAATGGCGACGAGTATAATTTATAATCATTTTAAATCATTCTGCGCGTGTTTATTATTGTTGCTGTAGTTTTGTACGGAAAGTAAATACTCGCTCAATAATGCCTATTGGGAAGGTAGAACCGTTCGTCATCAACTCGAAACAGTGACCCACATATATAGCTGGTACTAACTTTAGTAGGTTAAGCGACTTATTAAAAGTAAAATTTAAGAAATCAGTTTATATCGGGCCTATCGAATGACGCGATGCGATCAGGAATATTTGCCGAGGAGAACATCGAGTGCAAAGCGGCGGTGGAGCTGGCGTTGGCACTCGATGCGGCGGAGAAGCACGCAGACATAAGCACCTCCACCGGGATGGTAACGGCGGCGACGGACTCAACGGGCGTGGCAGGCGAGTATCTGCACCTCGCCCGCGGACAGCGTGGTGCGCCAGCGGAGAGGGCCGGCGCCATCCCGGTGGAGCTGGTTCGGCGGCCGGCGCGGGCTCGACGGGCGGCGGCCACAGGCCGTGCTGGAGGTGCGGCAAGTTGCACCAGGCGAGCAGATACCGATTTAAACATTATCGTGTGATCAGTTCGGGAAAAAGGGCCATTTATAATTAGTATGCAAAAGTGTGCGGTCTAATGGAGTTAATGAACATAATTATGTGAGTGACATTGAGGAAGACTTGTTCAACATGGCAAGTATTAACTCTGCAGGTAACGACCCATACTTTATTAAATTGATTGTCGATACTATCCCGTTGCAGTGTGAAGTGGATCGGGAATTCGCATTTCGGCTATAAGTACAAACATGTACAATACTTTTCTCACGAAACTATTATTATTGCGAAAATTTATTATTAAGTACGTGGTTATTGTGGATCTAAGATTGAGTCGCTAGGATAAATTGAGGTCGACGTTGCATTCCGCTTTACGGTACATATGATTAAAGGAGGGGCCCGGCCCTACTAGGAAGAGAACCGGGACCACCGGTATACGTGCTCTCTAAGACACGGGAGTGAATCACCGCCAAACTTCCATACTCTTTGATGTTATTAAGAAGATCTTTTAAAAAAAAACATTAAAACACTTGTCCCGACTAGGGATTCGAACCCGAGACAGTTCGGTAGTCGCATACGCTTACCGCCAGAATAACATTGCAGTCTCATAAACTAATATGAAAGTATTCAAAATAAATCTTTGTAAACTCCAATTCAAAGTATAAATATTAACAGTGTAATTAGAAATACACAAAAAACAAGTAACTAAATCTGCAACATTTCAAATGTACCCTAAAAACCGTAAATATATATATAATAATTGCGCCCTGCGGTGTTACCCGCGTATTTTCGGGATAAAAAGTAGCCTACTTATGTGTTCACCCAGATTTAATTTTTGAATTAGCCATTTACAAACTATCATTATGGTTCCTATGCAACTGTGTTATGCATAGCAATTAGCGACCTGTAAAGTTTTGATAGGAGATAAACAGTGATACATTTTGACATCTACCATTTATGTATTTTTATTTATCTCGATTATTGCAGTAAAAAGTAGCCTATAAAAAATTAGTAAAAATTTAGGCTATATTACTGTTAAGTTTCATTCAAATCTGTTCAGCAGTTTTTGCGTGAAAGAGCAACAAACATACATACACACATACATACATACTGTAAGGCATGCCAAATCTTTACCTTCTTTCAAGAAACTAGTGAAAGAACACCAACTGTCATCTAAATCCACTTTATACCGAAAATTCTATTCTATTATTTTTGTTTGTAATGATAATGTAAATATTGTATTTATATGTGATGTATAACTATCTATGTATGGATTTATTTACTTGTATTAATGTGTATTACAATCAATCTATCTTTGTAATTTACTTTTATACTGATTGGAATTCTATCATAAATGTATATGTGGTTTAGTGTGGGTGTGGGAAGGGGGCTAGAATGTGTGTGTTGTGTGTGTGTATGCATTTTTTTTGTTTAATTTTCGCACCAAAAACTGCCCGTGAATTCGTTCTTTATCAGTCTATTTTTTCCATCCCAAGGTTGCCTGTAAGAAATTGCTTTTTAGCGATAAGGCCGCCATTTGTACATGGTCATACTTTCGTTGAAATCCTAGATGTAAACTGAATGAAATGGTGTACAATAAAGATTATTCTATTCTATACTTATTGTTGAATCTCAGATTTCTCTTCTTCCATAATATTGCTTTCTCTTTCTAGTTTTCATTTCATTTTACGCCAACCCAGACCCTATACTGCACTCACATAGTTCTCTTTAATGTTGTACACGGACTTAAAAAAAAAAGACACCTCTGTGGTTTATTTGGCGTTTCTTCCCAGAGTGAGTCGTAGGAAATGCCGGCGCCTTCTAGCTATAAGTCCGACTTGTAAAAATGTCTCAAAAGATTTACTTGCAGAAATAAATATCATTTATCATTAACATTTATCCTAATTTAATTATATAAATTTTTTCGATTACATCTCTCACGGTAATAATATCTGCCTATTGTAAATGATGTAAGTGTGATTATATATCTATGCTAATAAATAAAATTGGACTGTCTGTTTGTAATATTAAAATAACCGCTTTATACTAAACGCATATATATATATATATACTAGCTTTCGCCCGCGGCTCCGCCCGCGTATATGTCGGTTATCGCGGTAAAAAGTAGCCTATGTCCTTCCTCAGACTCTAGACTATCTGTGCACCAAATGTCATCAAAATCAGATTAGCAGTTTAGACGTGAAACGTAACAGACAGACAGACAGAGTTACTTTCGCATTTATAATATTAGTAGGGATATATATATATATATATATATACACGGTATGGTACGGCAGTCTGTCTTGTTCCGGCAGAAAGCTGATGATAGATACCAGACTAGCTTCGCCCCGCTGCGTTGCCAGCGGTTAATACAACAAACGCGGGTAACACACACACAGCTAGTTATAAATAAATAAATAAATATATCGGACATCTTACACTCAACGTCATCTAGTCCATAATTTAGCAAAGCTTGTATTATGGGTACTAGACAACTGTTATAAATACATAACATGCATACATATTACACAATGGAAACAACCAGACCATACAAACATTTTGTCCAACCCGGGAATCGAACCTGAGACCTCTTGATCAGCAGCCGCATACTAACCACTAGACTAACAAGGCAGTCAGAATTGTATTGACAGATTGAACTTGTAGTTGTCACTTTTAAAAAATAATGTTTATCTTGGTATTAAATTTATTTCTTTTTACTTCATTTATTTCTTTGTACAACGGCGGACTTAATGCCCAAGGCATTCTCAACCTTAGGGTGGTGAAGAAATCTTGTAGGGAGGTGCACAGATAACTAGTGAAAAATACTACATATACATACATACATACAAACAAATATATATACACATCTACATACGTTTACATACATACAAATATACATATATACACTCACACATATTAAAATAATATTCGTACACTATGACAACATGATATTGTGTTCCAACTTTCGATTTAAACTAAATGTCAATCTGTTATTTGCAGGATCGCCTTGCTAACTATAATATCGTGGTGGATAATATGTGTTGGTATCAACATCATACTAAATAATGACTTCTACACGTTTCCTGAAAGCATACAGTTAAGGGGTAAGTTTTATACAAATACTAAATTAGAAGCTAAAACTATTGTATGGCCCTGTTAATAAAAATATTTTATGATTAGATTAAAACTTTAGACAAAGACAGATTCTACTGAAGGAGTAGGTTACAGATGAATTTACCGGTATATCGGTTAAAAATCTATACATCTACTAGCTGATACCCGCGGCTCCGCTCGCGTTGTAGAAGCACGAAAACTAGATAGTAGTCGATTCTCAGACTTACTGAATATGCATAAAAAAATCATAAGAATCGGTCAAGCCGTTTCGGAGGAGTATGGGAACGAACATTGTGACACGAGAATTTTATATATAAGATACAAATAAATTGGAGTGTCTGTTTGTAATATTAAAATAACCGCTTTTTACTAAATACATTATACATATGCAATGCATATACATAAACGTTCATTCATTTTTCTAACAATATTTCAGACGGTCTGAAGTTTGACTACATAGTCGTAGGGGCTGGTGCAGCCGGCGCCGCAGCAGCTGCCAGGCTTGCCCTCGCTGGTCAAGATGTTCTTCTTATCGAAGCTGGTGGGGATCCAACCCTCATCTCGAAGGTAGTTTTATCTTGATGTAACATTTGTTTTTCGTTTGTTTTACACCTTCAACTTACGCCTTTTTAGGGTACCGTAGTTCATGACTCGGAACCCTTATTGATTCGTCATATCCGTCCGTACGTCTTCGACTTACTGTCCAAACGGTTAGTGCTAGGAAGAGAAAACTTTGCATGAATATGTGTTACTATCTCTTCGACAAACTGGTACCTCCCCTACACGTAAAGTGGGAATGATTATTCTTTCTCGCGTAGAACGTAGGTATCACTAGAAAGGTATTATTAGGTAAAACGATGAGAGGTTGCCAAGACCATTTTTTATTTGGGTATTTGTTTGAGAGTTATTCAACCTTAAATGGCACTTTTTTACCAAATGGCAGGCCCGAAAAGTCAGAAAAAAGTCCATGTGATGAACATGGGTGGTCTGACACGCACTTGACCGATTTTTCTTCTATGGGTGTCGTAAAACACGATTACGAAGCAAACTACGCAAGGTAATATCAGTGCAAATTGTCCAGCTTGGTATAGTGGGCCTAAGCCTACATTCTAAGGAGAGACCTATGTCCAGTAGTAAACTGAAGAGGCTGTAGATGATGAACCTTTAAACTATATATTTGTTTTGTAATGAGTAGGTCAAAAAATTTACATCATTAGACAAAGATTTAATCGGGCTCCCACAAAAACTAGTAATGATACATTACTAAGGTCGTCTCAAGAAACTAATTTATATAAATAAAAACTATTAGATTAAGGGAAGTATTATAAATTAAGTAAACAATGACATCAGAAAATGATATGTTTGTATGACGTGTGATGTACTTGAATCACTAAAGTTTAGCATAACGTCTCTGTTTGTTTATTTACTTGTTTATTTCATCGCAACAGATGCTAAAATTTTTTGCACTTCTGATCAGTTTTAGTTTCACGTATCTGTACTAGCATACATATTATCTGTAAGTGAAGAAAATTAATAAAAACAAACCCTTAAACATTTTCCAGATACCAGCTGCAGCCATGGGACTTTTGGGCTCCAACCTAGACTGGAATTACAGAACAATACCAAACAATGTCTCGTGTCTGTCGTCACACGGCCAGCAGTGCCGGTTTAGTCGCGGTAAATGCCTCGGGGGTTCTACATCTATCAATTTTATGATACACACGCGCAGTGACAGGAAAGATTTTGATAAAATAACCATCCCCGGCTGGACCTATGACGACATTATGCCTTACTTTCTCCGCTACGAAGGGTTGCAAGATCTCAATCTACTTCCATCCTCATCTAGACCTTACCATAATACTACCGGACCATTACAAGTAGGTTTCTTTAGCAACCCTCATAATATGTGGCATTCCAGGTTGATACGGGCATATAAGTCGTTACAATTCCCCTTTAACCCTGATGTCAATGCAGAATCACGGATTGGTGTGACTAAGGTTGTAGGCTACGTGTACAAAGGAGAGCGAATGAGTACAGCTCGGGGATATCTAGCGAGAGCAGATGTAAAAAGGAAACTGGAGGTGGCGAAGAATACTATGTGTACAGGGGTTATAATTAATAAAAAGAACTTATCTCGTGGCGTCACTGTAGTCCAGGGTTCGGAAAACTTGAAATTGTACGCCCGAAAAGAAGTTATATTAAGCGCAGGTACAATTGGGACTGCGCAATTACTGATGTTATCAGGTATCGGACCAACTGAACATTTGAAAAGCATGGATATACCAGTGAAAGCAGATCTGCCTGTTGGCGAAAAAATTACGGACCACGTGCTTCAAGCATTAATGGTACAAATTGATTCAGGTTCGGGGATCATACATAACATCAAACTGTTGTCTTCAACTGTTATCGAGTTAACTAAACTGTTAATTGCGAAACGTGGTGCATATACGTCCAACGGTCTCTCCGACATCAGTGTATTTGCCAACACTTATTGCTATGACTTCAAGCAGAGGAAACTGCTCAACGTAAGTACAGACGGAAGCGACTGCAACGTCCCCAACTTGCAGGTTATCAACGCCTATGTCGAAAAGAATGTATTTTCATTTTATAAACTACTGTTCAAGCATACTATAGATATATATGACGACGTAATGGAACAAATTATTGAGGC
The DNA here is from genome assembly GCA_932526445.1 of Phragmatobia fuliginosa. Lineage (NCBI taxonomy): Eukaryota > Metazoa > Arthropoda > Insecta > Lepidoptera > Erebidae > Phragmatobia > Phragmatobia fuliginosa. The sequence goes on along the minus strand of OW052067.1, from coordinate 22,551,051 downwards.
AAATAAAAAGTATGCGATAATTCTAATGTCACCTGTTTTGTTAGAACCCCGTTCTTCAGGCAACGTGCGATTGGCAAGTAAGGATCCTTTAGTGCCGCCAGCTATATACCCAAACTATTTAGAGGATGAAAGAGATGTAGACGATATGGTACGTTCCATCAGGATTGTGGAACAAATGATTAATTCTCAGATATTTAAAAAAGGGAGAGCGTCAATTCTAAAGCTGAATTTCGAAGGATGTCCTAGGTATGAAGGGAATGAAGATGAGTACTGGCGGTGCTACGTCCGACACATGACGTTTGCGGCCTACCACGCGACAGGCACGGCGCCTTTAGGGAAAGTGGTCGACGCGCGTCTGCGGGTGCTCGGTGTACGAGGCCTGCGAGTTGCTGACCTGAGCGTGCTGCCGACTGTACCACGTTTCAATACTGCATCTATAGCTGTTGCTATTGGGGAGAGAGTTGCTGACTTCTTGCTCCAAGATAACAAATAAACATTGTAAGATATTTGACAAACGGAAATATGCTAATGCTGTACCTGTAATAAATAATTATTTATTTAGGATTTCTAACATCCTGCAGTTAATACAGTGTCGTAAAGAGATTAGTACAAAATAATTTTAAGTTTTAATGGTTCTGTTCTGTTTGTCCAATTTTAGATATGGTAAAATACTCACAAGAAGTACAAAGTTAAAAGACAAGAGGTCAGAAAGAAACTAAGAAAATGCATTTAAGATAAACTAACTAAAATTCTACTAATATGTTAATACTTAGGTATAATTAGAGTTGGTGCCAAACACAAACAAATAGTCACTGTTGTTGATTAAATAAGTTTCTGTTGCAATTTTGCAATTTTCGACCCACGTGCGACATCACTTTGTGTAAACTACTAAATGTTGTTCTAAGTCTGAGTGTTCAATGTGTCCGTTTCTTGTATGTTTGTAACGTCCCCCGTGATAAATGATATTTTCAGGTTTATATGTAGTGAGTGAAAACGGGCATTCATCCAATAGTGACGTGAGCTACCGATGGACCAGATTATCTCTGAATTGTTATCAGTCAAAGAAGGTCCTCACTTTACTCGATTATTTAGAGTTTAAAACAAAATATGACATTGTTTTTACTAATGACATTGAAAATTATGTTGAAAATATAGTTACCTTTGAATATAAAGAATTGTGTTTTTTTATTTTTAAATTATTTATGAGTCTGCCAAAATAACTAAGCTGTGCCTGATGGTAATCATGGAAACATATTTATCAAATGTAGACTTACAAATCCTTATAATATATTAATTACTTTCGACAATCAAATGGAATAATTCGTACAAAGTTTTAAATGAATACAAACACAACGTTACATTCGTAACCACAGACCCGAACTCGCTCCGAACTAAACCACGTGTGTAATAGGACCTGGTGTTGTTAAAATGTTTATTGAGATTTAATTCGAAAACTCGGAAAATCCCATCGTGTTTTCAAAATACTATTGCAAGGACATAGACAACAGAAACTTTATAGGTAGTAGGTACTCGTAGAGCCACGCTGATTTCAGCACGAATGGGCCGGCTCGACCGCGGCAGTACTACCCTCACACAGAAGACCATCCTAATAATGACAGCACTCTTGCTGTCGTATTTCGTAGGTGAGTGTGAGACCGAAGGCCCAATCATTCTGCATCATTCTCCCGGCTTCCAGAGGCCAGGAGAATGAGGCAGAAACATCTGACCAGGTAACCATGGCATGGGTTGCAGCATTGTCTACCCTCACAATGAGTATTGTGACACCTAGTATTGGATTCTACTCATGCTTTCCATCAGGCAGAGTTGTCACTTTGGTAGGCTGTAATATAATTAAAAAAATCTTGTGTGTCCTAATCAAGGTTCCCCAAGCTTCAGGTAAATATGTTTTGGGTTAAGGTATACCATCATTGAAAGCATAATACTGATCTTATTCAGTGAGGAGGGAAAATATCATTTTCGAATTATTACATTACAGTAAATAAATCCAAATTAGTGTTGGGGATAGTTCCTCTTCAAAGGCAAAAATAATTTATTAATAGTTATAATAGTAGATATAATTTAGTTAATTTGATTAGTTAGAAATATTTGTGTGCGGGTGTAAGTGTGTGTGTGAAAGTATGTGATTTATTGTGTGTTTGGGGCTGTGAGTCAGGTTGTGTGTGATGTTATTCAAGTTTCATTATTTCACTATTATTTATATACCACTAGCTTTCACCCACGGCTCCGCCCGCGTGTATGTCGATAATCGCGGTAAAAAGTAGCCAATGTCCTTTCTCAGGCTCTATACTATCTGTGTACCAAATTTCATTAAAACCCATTCAGTAGTTTTGATGTCAAAGGCGGACAAACAGACAGACAGTGTTACTTTCGCATTAATAATATTACATTTAAAAAAATACCTCTTCTTAATAAATGTTCATTTTCTGGCTCAAGACCGGGGAATTTAAACAGGTTCCAAGTGGCAGGAGGGTGCGGCAGGAGTGTTCAACCATAAAGTATTAAGGAGGATTTATATTCATGGAAGATGCGCCTTGCAATGAAAATTTACATAATTAAATAACTTTTGTGCTGCCGAGGCTTTTGCAATACTGTTTTTTTTTTATATATTTAAGCCTACCAAAGTGACTCTACTCTTGCCTGATGTAAACCATGAGCAGAGTTCAGGAGTAGGGGTCAACATAATCATTGTGAGGGTATACAATGTAGCATGCAGACGACATTTGCGACTTCTGATTGGGCGACCACGGGTACGGGACCCGTACGCCATGGTCGCCCAATCAGAAGTCGCAAATCCAGTACCACTAAATCAAGGACCAACGATATTTATACATCATAAATATTGAGATTACAGAGAAAAAGTAGACCACAATTTTCATGAGAACTCTTGTTTGGTTTTTTGTAAAAATAATAAAAGATTCACCCTACAGAAAACAGTAAAACTGAACACATGAATAGCATCTCTCACCGGCATCTTGATGTACAATGATAATAACATTTATGTTTCGATTATTTACAAAAAAAAATTTGTTTTTAAATCTCCTAAGCTTATTTGTAAGCTCGGCAACTGCAGAATAAACAATTTGTACTCGTCGTTTATGTAATTAGAAACGTGGGTCGCTCTTTACCCGAGGGAGAATAATTCGCAACCTCTGTAAATAAACGGCATTACGGTCCAACCTTGAGAGTTTATTGATCAATCGAGGAGTTAAAATAATATAGAAAGGAATCCAAAAACAGACGTAATATCTGTAGCGTGAATCATTATTAAGCCCCAACTGAGACCAGCCAACCATAGAGAAGATATTGTAGTGCACAAATGCGTGCGAGAACACGGATGTACTCTCTGTCCCCCACTCTTATTATACGATGGGTCAGGTAATGATGCGACCTGGAAAACATCAGACACAAGACCAATGGCTTTATGTGATCTCAGAATCAAAACCCTTGTGCCTGTAAGTAGATAACAGCCCAGTGTTTGGAAGATGGTGGCCTAACCCGCTTAATACACCGACTTCAAAACTCTGGGTTGTTGTTAAGCATTTCTATATTAAGGAAAACTTAATAAAACTGACTTTGACCGGCAGTCACATGTTGTAAGACTTAGACCAATGAGGCAGTAACTGAAATTATATTATGGTATTTTAATAATTATATAACATAGTGGGTCTTACAGTTGCAGTTCTTATTGGCAACAACCCTTAACAGTCCACCGCTATGCTGTGACACCCACTGATTACTTCATTGTATTTCAATACGATTTTCAGTTTCATTGATATATAACCTGAAAATTTGATAATTACTTTACTATTTACTACTATTCTATACCCTTAAAAATGAAAGTCATATTTGATTGTAAAAGATAACTCCCCAATTAGAAATATACATCCTGTGTCGCGGGGATTTTACAAACATACATGAAACGAATCTTGTATTGCGTACGTTTCAAATTAACACGGAATAAAAGATAAGGTTTCAAAGAAAATTCGTATCGTCTGTGTGGTGTTCATATGATTATGTACGATGTAAATAAATTCATTAACGGAGACGGAACTTTTTAACCGTATAAAAGAAAATGTAATATAGATGTGACAAATCTAACAAGATGTATGTAACGAGTTTCTTAAAGTCGGTAGAATCGATTGCTTCACGTTAATGGATATAATTTCTTCCAGACATTTCACCCTTTCTGCCTGAAAATTCTACACAAAGCAGTAAGTAAGTCGTCATTAACCGGTGTAAAGTACAGTTTATTTTGAATTCGACAAAAGCCAGGAATATAATATTCAGATTATCTTTCAGAAAATTAATTTAAAAAGTTGAAGCTAACCTTAAATATTTTTTATTTTATTTAAGTTTTAGTATTTGTTGTTATAGAGGCAACAGAAATAATCAGTGAAAACTTCAACTGTCTAATTGTCACGGTTCATGAGAAACAACCTGGTGACAGGTGGTGGATGGAGGGACAGCGGAGTTTTTATAATAGGGTCCGGTTTTTAACTTGGGGACGGGTACAGAACTTTAAAAACGACTTGAAGTGATGTTGAAACTACGCAATGCAAAACCTTAAATATCATATGTAATAATTTTAACCATCTACACAGTACACTAGTGGCTCAATGAAATTAATATAAATGTGATAAAAAAAATGTGAGCCGTCACGGGACGCCTGGCAGATGTGAAACATCGCCATTATTTTGTAAAAGTAATATGCAGAAAAGAACATATTGTAATAGGAACTAAATATGTCATAATGATAAAATAAATGTCCGTGTGGTGACGGATTAAGAACACAGAGTGTCACCACCCCTATTCATCCCACGCGGGTGTCGTAAAAGGCGACTAAGGGATAAACTACGCAAGACAACATCAATGCAAGAGAAGGAAAACTTGAAACCAACCCTATACCAACCCGTCTGGCCAGCGTGGTATAGTAGGCCAATACCTCCTATTCAAGGAGAGGCCTATGTCCAGCAGTGGACTGTTAAAGGCTGTTGATGATGATGATGATGATAAAATAAAATATTACTAATTATTAAAATAGTAGTCTATATGCAGTAGTGTGTACACCGTACACACTACTGCATATAGACTGTATATATATACCATCGTATAGCGTGCCGTGGCGACGCGTCGCCAGGCCGCACGCGTCGCCAGGCCAGAAATCTGTTTTACGTGCGGCGGAAAAAAAAATCCAAATAGATTATCACTTTTTCGAATTCGGTAGTTTCCTAAAAGTATACCCACACGGACATTATTATCACAGTACTATGGTATTACTGACCCTTCTCTGTCTGTCTATCCATCTGTCAACATGTAGTATCACACAACCGTAATAAGTATACAGGTGTAATTGTCATAGAGTGTGTTTGTCTATCTGTCCTAACTGCCTCGTTGGTCTAATAAATGGATTTATTTTTTAAATTATATTCAATCTCAAATTAAAACACCATACAAATTAGACAACGCTCTGAGGCTGACAAGTGACACTCGTTTAATTAGTTTTATTTTCTTTATTTTCGTGAAGTAAATTGCTAAAATAGCTTTTACTTTACAGATAAAATTTCAAGTAACAGGAACTGTACCTACTACTACCATGAGAAGATGGACAAGTGTACAATAATTAGCAAATACGCAGGCGTTCTTCTCCATCAAAGTATAAGTCTAAATAGGCTTATGCATTGCACATTGCACTGTCACAACACAGAATGTGTTGATGTATGTGTGAAATTCCATTAGGTATCTTGTTTTAATTGTTATGGAGCTGTCCATTAATCACGTGAGGTTCGAAGGGGGGAGGAGGGGTTCACAAAATATTACGATATATCACAAGGGGGAGGGGGTGGGGTGTAGTAATAGGTATAACTCGTGCGACCTAAGATGGCACCTGACTCAAATGTCAGTCGTTTAAAGTACTAAGTGCAAGAAAAATATAATTCATTCTAGTTTTTTAAATTTCAACATTTATTTTGCTTCAAGTAGTTTTTCATAACATACTACTTTTTCTTAAGAGGTACTTTACTACCTGAGTTAAGAAAATACATATGCATACCAATAAGAAGCAGTCCTCATTCATTATTTACCCGAATGCATTCATCGTGCAGTGATTTAAATAATATTAGGTAATACCTAATATCATTTTAAATGAAATTAGGAACTGAAATATGGTTATAAAATACAATTTTAAGTCGTCATGATAAGCCTTTTAATCGTAGTCTCTAAATATCATATGTATATGGATATTAGTTATTTCAAACTATTGCGTTTCATAGTCATCAGGGTGGTTTTTTTCGTGTGACCTTTCAAACGATAAGGTTATCCAGACGAATCTAATGATATATTAATAAAATAAATTCGTGGAGTGATTTATATGACATTAGGTAATACCTAATAAACTAAAATTATTATGGAAAGATTCGTGCAACGGTAATAGTGATGCTAACGCTACTCGCAGACGACAGAGGGGTATTACGCGGGGGAACGGTATCATGTTTCGTTTTGAGCCAGGTGCCATCTTAGCTCGCACGAGTTATATATTATGTGTATGTATTTTTCTGAAAAAATTTGCATTTCTTTCGTTATATACCACCTGCAACCTTTCTACTACACCTCTGAACGTAATTATTGTAGTTCTCTAATTTTCTATAATAATTAGTTGATACTCATACCTGTATTTCAGTAATATTTTTCAAAAAAAAAGATTATTTGTAGGTACTAAAAAATACACGTGATATAGAAGGGGTAGTTTTAAACCTCACCATGTATCACCAAGAGCCCCAACCGCCCCCTCCGCGTTAAACCTCACCATGTATCACCAAGAGCCCAAACCGCCCCCTCCGCGTTAAACCTCACCATGTATCACCAAGAGCCCCAACCGCCCCCTCCGCGTTAAACCTCACCATGTATCACCAAGAGCTCCAACCGCCCCCTCCGCGTTAAACCTCACCATGTATCACCAAGAGCTCCAACCGCCCCCTCCGCGTTAAACCTCACCATGTATCACCAAGAGCTCCAACCGCCCCCTCCGCGTTAAACCTCACCATGTATCACCAAGAGCTCCAACCGCCCCCTCCGCGTTAAACCTCACCATGTATCACCAAGAGCTCCAACCGCCCCCTCCGCGTTAAACCTCACCATGTATCACCAAGAGCTCCAACCGCCCCCTCCGCGTTAAACCTCACCATGTATCACCAAGAGCTCCAACCGCCCCCTCCGCGTTAAACCTCACCATGTATCACCAAGAGCTCCAACCGCCCCCTCCGCGTTAAACCTCACCATGTATCACCAAGAGCCCCAACCGCCCCCTCCGCGTTAAAAAATGCCAAAAAAGATAACTATTAATAGACGGTCACTATGTGTAAATTATTATATAGTGACATTGAATTGCTCTTGTTTGTGAGTCTAAAATGTGACGTGTGAAGATTTCGCCCCGCTAAATTCAAATTCAAATTCAAATTCAAATTATTTATTTCGGACCTTGAATCCATATTGTGTTAGTTACATTGACTTAACCTAGTGTTAGTATAGAAAATATATTTAGGTACATACATTAAAATATAACATATATATATATATATATATAAAGTGACAAATAGTTTTGTATCTGAAAAGGATGCTATATGTGCTTCATGATCATAGATCGATGGTATACGTACGAGCCCAGCTTATTAGAACAATTGCAGTTTCAGATTCGTGTTCCCCAGCATACTTACATATTCTACACCTTAGGTCATTTATCTGTTTTCATTATCTCGAATCGCTTTATATTAACGTAGTATAGGATGCCTACAGGCCCGGTGGACTAGCGCAGGATGGCTGTCAGGAGCTGGATGCGAGAAGGCCAATATTGATCAAAGTGGTGTGAAATGGGAGAAGCCTATGTCCAGCAGTGGACTGCGATGGACTGATGATGATGACTTTATATTATTATTCTGTGTAATAACAATTATATTCAGTAGATTTGAGTTAAATCAGCCAACTCACGTAAATATATACCAGTTAATAACTTTTCCTTAGCATCCATTACAAACAGAAAGGAACAATTAAAAGCGACTATCGGATGTCTCTTGCTAAATACCATAAATACTAACTGTCCATGCTCCATACCTGTATTTTGATTGTTAAAATAGGACACAGGCTACTATTTACCACAATAACCGATATACATACGGGAGGAGCCGCAGCAAAAACTTATCTCACAATCTATCTGCTATATCATAAAAACGACCAGAACATCAATAAAAGAATCCTTTAGAAAGACGTTTATGTAAACGCACAATAAGGGTAGAAAAGGCTCGCGTTTGAATAAATCAACTTATTACCAAAGGCTTATTCCGAGCCTGTGTGTACCCTAATCTTGTGTCAAGTATCATAATTTATAAATTTACCTACGTCACAAGGTCGAGGACCTTGCAAAAATATAATTAAATCATGACTTTCTTTGTGTGTCTGAGAAGCGCTCCCGGCGGTACTCATACCGAACAAGTTAACTCTCCTTCACATAAGTTAATTTTAAATACATAAGCTCTTCTTAGGGTTCCGTAATTCATGACTCGTAACTTTTATAAGTTTGTGATGTCCGTCCGTCCGTCCGCTCGTGCGTCCGTCATCGACTTACCGTCCAAACGGTTAATACTAGAAAGATATTATCTTGCATGCTAATGTATTTCTATCACGTCGACAAAGTGCTATAAGAAAATCATGAAAAGTGTGTATTTTTTTTCTCGCGTCTACCCCATTGTGTATCGGTACCCCATTGTGTATCGGTACCCCATTGTGTATCGGTACCCCATGGGGTATCGTTAGATAAGTCTTTTAAAAACATTGAGAGGTTGCTAGGACCATTTTTTTCGTTAGGTATCCGGTAGCAAATTATTTAATTTCAAAATACTTTTTTTTTTTGTAAAAACAGGGCGTCCCACCTCCCCCTCTAAAAGCTAAACGGTTGACTCGAAAAATCTTAAAAAAATCACGATAGTGGTCCATGTGACTAACTTTACAGGAAAATTATAATGACTTAGATAGCTTGAGTGTTTTCTATGTATAATATAATAAAGAAATGAATAAATAATTAACTTTTACCTGTATGTATTTACAAAACAAAAGTGAATTGTTATTTATTTATAGCTTTGTTAGTTCAGCAGTTATACTCGTAGAGGCCTAACTTGTGATATATGCTTACTTGGAAAACTTCGTACAAAACTAACGAAATTATAAGTAAACATAAGAATTATCTAATGGACACGATTTTAATTCCACATGTCATTGTATATTTATTTATTAACCGACTTCAAAAAAAAGGAGGAGGTTCTCAATTCATCGGAATCTTTTTTGTTTTTTTTATGTATGTTCAGCGATAATTTCGTCGTTTATGAACCGATTTCAAAAATTCTTTTTGCATTGGAATGGGCGTAGCTTACATGTGGTCCCATCGTCACCATATCGGGATCTGATGATGGGATCCCAAGGAAATCGAGGAAACTCCTCAAATACCATAGGCACAATTGTCGAGATTTGGGTACTGAAATCGGTTCATAAGCGACGGAATTATCGCTGAACATACATAAAAAAAAAAAGAGATTCCGACGAATTGAGAACCTCCTCCTTTTTTTTGAAGTCGATTTAAAATAAGATGCGGTAGGTGCAAAGATAAGTTTTCTTTGGTACATAACGAGATGTTCATATGAGAAATAATACAACTAAAATATATACACATGTCAACGGAACCCTGTTCTATGCGTGGAAGGACACGCATTTGTCCTTTTTTTTTGAAATTATAGTTATATTTTCAGTTTTGTATCAATTTTCTTCAGCAGATCTTAAAAAAGAAGTATTCAGTGTCATCGAAAGAAGTTTAAAGAAGTTTAAAAGAAGTATGCAGGGTCTCGATTTAAATGAACATTCTTTCCTTTCTCTTTCAATTCAAAATAATGTAAACAACTAAAGTGACAAACTATTTTGTTTCTTGCACAGATAATCATCAAGGGTAATCTATAGGGGGTAATTTATGGTGTTTTGTGACGCCTCCTGTCAACATTTATTAGAGCTTGTAATACTTTGATAGATTTATGACAATCCCCTTAACAAAAGTTTTTAAGTACTTTTATTATACTAGTATATGACTTTGGAATATTATGCATATACCTAACTAAAAGAAGTTTTGTTGCCTTTACTCTATTGTTCATGAACCGATTTACTGTTTTGGAAAAATCTTTTTTATTTAGAACGGTATACTTTTCGCTTGGCCTTTTTAGAATTCTAAAAACTAAATCTTCTATACATGAACATTTTAGAATAAATAACACAATATAATTTATCGTGATGTAATGACATCGAAGTTAATTGTTATTTTAAGAGTAGCATTATAGTAGGGGGGAGCCCAAGCGGGGATTTCGGGATGTACTAAAGCGCGGCAGATTAATATACAGGCGGATGCCTTGTACCCGGTTAAATATCTCGACCAAACATGGGCCCGATATATTAGGCCGTCCATGAAGAATAAAGGATCAGATTAGTAAAAAAAAAATTATCTTCGCAAATTCTAGAGCGCGTCAGATTAAGAGGGGGTATAAAGATAAATTGCCAATCTTAGATTTGATTTTTACACTCGAAAGTAAGCCACAAATGATCTGTTTTTTATATATATATATTACATTATATTTGAAAGGGGATGGACTGAGTGAAAACATTAAATTATAATTTTTTATCGATAGAAAATAATCACAAAGTTACGTCTAAATTTCCACTAAAATCAATTTATTATCATAAATATGTATATTACTGAGTCAATATTTTAATACATTGTATATAAATATATTACCAAGGGACTGTATTAGTGTTTTAAAAAAATAATGTACAATTTACGAGTAATTACAATAAAATTGATTCGGCGCTTACTACATTCTTATTCCGTGCAGAACGCTCCCTTTCTATCGCACTTGACCCGAGGTAACGGGCATGTTTTGTTTCATCAATCAGTCGCCGTCGCTCCGTTGAGACGAGAAGACTGTGCTTCTGTGCTCCGGTTCAAGAAAATACTTCGTCAATCATTGCAAATAAAAAATATAAAACAAAACGCTTTAAAAGAGAATTAAAGAAGTTAAAAATTCAACTCATGACTAATTGTCGAAGGTCTATTACTTTACTTTTCTTATATTTGTGTTTGATTGATGAGTAGTAATGATCTCACATCTACAATGTAAATGCGCTGGATGTCGGCGTGTGGGTAGTATATGCAAAACAAATCGATGTTTTTGACCACTCGCATGTTGATGCCAGTATATTTATAAACTTATATTTTACCGTACAATTTTATTTGTAACTAGCTTTTAGTTAGTTTTTCTTTTTCTTTTTCTTTAGTCTTTTTAGTTTTTCTGCACAATTTTCTTATTTTTTCTTTCCTTATGAACCCTCTTCTGATAATAATTTATTATAAACAACAAAAAAAGATTCAGCCAAATTAGTCGAGCTGTTCTCGAGTTTTGAGCGCTTATCGTTTTGCTTATCATTAACCCGACTTTGTTTTATATTATATAGATTTTGTATTTCAGAGCCGCTTTAGTTCGTAACAACACAAGGTGATGAATGCAATCCAGACGATTCGCTAAGCGGAAATCACTTATCAACTTTGTAAGTTTATTGTAGTTGTTTACCTTAGGACGTTGTTCCTAAGGTAAACAATTTTAAACAACAATGAAGGACTATTTAAAAAAAAAAGTAAATTAACCCTCAAGATTTTCGTACTACAAAGAATGAATAGACATGAATTAAGTAAATAAAGTCAAATCAAATATATAGTATAAGGCCCTAATAAGACCTCTAGGGCCTTTTTTTTTAACGCGTGGAAATCCTCGCGGACCGTCACCCCGCCTGGGGTTTACGGCGGGGTGGTGTGTCGGACTCGAACCGACTAAAACCACACGGTGTGACCTCTCTGCGCCTGTGTTTAGGGAGGGGGCCAGGGTGTTATCTCCTACTGGACCCCTCCCGGTGCCAGCCCGCGCTGTTGCGGGCACCGTCTCGGTTTTATATTTTCCGTTTGGACGTCGCCCTCTCGGAGTTGGGAGGTCAAACGGCATTCGCTCTCTTAAAAGCCAATTTTAGCCAATTAAGTAGGAGAAAAACGGACCCTTAACTCCTTGGATGCAACCGGATGTATCTCGCTAGGATGATAATGATGATTTATTTATTGTTTTTTTCCAGATCAGCTTCTACTTTAGAAAATACTTCGATAACTAAGGTCTATAAAAAAATTTACAATTTATGTGAGTATTAATTTCCTTCCATAAAACATTTGCACTGCAAAATGTTTCTTGGTACCCAAGTAAGTAACAAAGCTCATGGTTAACACCATCCAACCACATAAAATGTATACTTAGCGGCATATGAAAATAAGACAAACTAACATTTAATTTTTGTTTTACACAATACATGTTATCACATAAAATGTGAATAATTACCTATTTTAAATGTAAGTAAATTAAAATACTAACCTATATATGGTTGGTTGTTCATTAATTTCTAATAATTTTACAGACCTACATTTAAACCTTTAGAGAACATTGAAGTTATAAAAGAACTTGATCTAAATTATGATGAAACGTTTGTACCACAACGGTACCTATGTATTTTTTTTTCGTTTAACTTTTTAATAATAAAATAAATTCATACACAATTGTGACCCCTTTTGTTTGATTTTAGTAATATCGAGCCACGGGTGTATAATCGGGCAAAGACGACAATAAAGAAAAAGAAGACTAAACAAGCTATAGATGAAAATAACTTCTTTGAAAAACTTGAAATTATTTCAAATCATGCACCTCAATTTGGTTGTAACTTTTCCAATCTTAATATCACTGGTGAAACAAAAATAGGTCTGCACTCCAAATTAAAACTTTCTTGTAATATGTGTAAAGCTACATTTAAGTTATAAATATGTCAGATCCACACCCAATCGCTAACTTGGATATAAATACAGCTGCAGTTTCTGGTATCACATATGCTGGTATTGGTTTGGAAAATTTTCAAGGATTGTGTGCGGCAATGAATCTTCCCATAATGTCGCAACAAATTTTTGACAAAAAACATAACCATTTTTGTGAGGAATGGGAAAACACTGCTTACGAAACTATGGCACCTGCTGCTGAACGTGAAAGACGCGCTGCAGCGGAAGAAGGCAGAGTGAAAGATGGCATAGCGGTAATCGATGTTATTGCTGATGCATGCTGGTCTAAACGGTCTTACGAAATGAATTATGCGGCGCTTTCTGGAGCAGCAGCCATAGGCGGAAGAAAGTTCGGAGAAGTTTTGTACTTAGGAGTCAAAAACAAATATTGTTGCATTTGCACTCGTGCTCCGAATAAAAATGAATTGCCAAAAATACACGCATGTTTTAAAAACTATACGGGTCCTTCTTATGGCATGGAGGCTGAAATAATAACTGAGGGGTTCAAAAAATTCATAGAGATGTATAATCTTATATATGGGCGAATTATAGCAGATGGAGACTCAAGCACTTACTCGAAGATCCTAGAAGCAAGACCGTATAAAGGGATAATAGTAGAAAAAATAGAATGTCGAAACCACATTCTCCGAAACATGTGTACAAGTTAGCTGTCGTCAGCAAAGATACCAAATACTCATCAATTTGAGGAAAATGCTCTCTACTCAAAGAATACTTGCCATCAGAAAAGTTATTTGTTCGGCTATAAAAAAACATAAATTTGATGATGATGAACTAGGAGTACGAATCAATAAGTTATATACTGATATTTCTATAACCATTCATTTGGTTTTCACGACGAATGTCAAGAGTACTATTGCAGCAGTGAGAAAAAAAGTGAAAATCTTGTTGCAAATGTAAAAACCTCAACATTCTGGGCTAACATCCAACATATTGTGGGTATAATCGCTACATATTCACGTAGTCTAATTAATGATTGCGACAGTAATGCTGTAAAGCCATTCAATAGCATAATTGCAAAATTTGTGGGGGGGCAAACGAACAAATTTAATACAACGACGAACATATCAATTCAGGTGTGCGACTGCTGTAATGGCATACAATCCAAAAAGACCGTTGTATAATGTACAAAAATCGCTTTTAGGCCAAAGCCCTAAATCAAAAACAAAATCTTTTGAAGATAAAAGAATTTGTAAAAATAAGTTGCGACAAAATTTTATAGTACATTTTAAACTACGTTTTTCCAAAAAACCGTCACTGCCTGTAATCGAAGACTTAAATTATGGAACAGACACCTGCCAAAAGCCTGATATGGCAGAAGATGTGTATGGGATGGCGAAACGTAGTTTTCTAAAAAATTTGGAAAAGACTGAGACTGAACGATCACAGATCGAAAGAACTACTATCTTACAAAGAGATAGTAGCGAATGGTTAGAACTTCGCAGAAATTTATTGTTAATTTTTGAACATACGAGACAGCACAATGGTCATTAACAAAACCGATTCTTGGTGAACTTCATATAACCAATAGAAAAATATTTCTTTTCACAGTGTGGTCGGCTGATAACCAAAAGTTAACTGCAGAAAAAATCTTGCGCGATGATGACGTTTGGAAATATAAAATGGTTGGTAAATTAACAAAATTTTACATGGAACATATATTGCCTGAGTTGATTGACCATCGTCAGACCAAAACTATGCCACTGAGACAACCATTAGTTAACAAAAAATGTCAACACAAACTACTGACTGAAGCTGGACCCCCAAAAAGGTCGAATCTAGCTTCCGAATTAGTGGAAATCCGTTCTTCAGATTTAGTTACTGCTTCAGACAAGCTCGACTTTTCTCAAGCTGGAACCTTTGAACAAACTATGTAATCATCCGAATTAGAAAAAATCCAATCTCAGCCTACGTTGTCGGAGGAAAACAAAACCTTTTCACCAGATTTCTCTACCGTTGGTCATTCTAATGCACCACAAAAAATATTGTCATTTGCAGAATATTGATGCACTTACGAGTTCATAAAAGTATCTTTTATGTAATTATTATTTTTCTAAAATATAAACTGTATAAAATTTGTGTCTTTGTATTACTTTGAGTAAAATTCATAAAAGAAAATCATTACAAAGTACCTACAGATTTAAAATAGTTTTTTTATTGTGATGTATTTTTATTGTATTGTATTACTTGTGTTTGTAAATATAAATTCAATATCATCCTATATATATATCCTCATCTTTTTTGGAGAGTGTTTGTTCACAAAATGACCCTCCTGTGTGACATTATATTATGAAAATACATCATTATATTAGGTACTTACATTTTCGATTTATTTACCACCATTTTATCTATCAAAATCTGACTGACTAAACTGACTCGCACTTAGCCAATTTTTATCTGATTATTTTGGGTGTATTGTGCTCGATCGTACTTGACAAAACAATACGGTAGCTACGGAAACGCGCGGTGACGTACGTAGTAACATACCTAGGATACCTATCTTCTTGCCGATACGAGAGCGGGGGGTGTGAAGCGCGCGGGTGAAATTTGATATTTTTTTAGGTTTATGCGCGCTCTTAAGGTAAGGTGAGTTAATTTCATGCTAAAAAGTGAATATTCCACTAACCTGACAATTTGAAAGGGGAGGGCAGCAAAATTGTAAACAAAAAAATCTACTCGACATTCTCGAGCGTAGCGATATTTTTATTTTATTTTGAAGGAAATAATTCAAGGATAACGAATAATATATAATCTGAAGATTTCCTATGTATTAAATAACATTTTTTTCTTCTTATCATCTAAGCTTTGCATCCCAACAATGTCTTTATGACGCTCGAGTAAATCCCCATTTAGCATCGTGGGCTCCCCTACTATTAAAGCTTCGTCTAGCATATCTTTCATAGTTGAATTAAACCCTGACAAAGATAATAGAATCAGTATCAACAAATATAATCTCTTTAAAACATTTAATTCGGAAATTGAACATTTTTTATGTAAATATAAATTAGAGCTACGTCGAGAGCAAATAAATTTGTACTCTATCCCTAATTTTGCAACCACCAAAGAGTTTAAAGCTGTATTTGATCAAACTCCTCGCTTTGAAACAGCGGCCTCGTCACACCAAAATTGATTTAATATATTTTCATCCGCTCACAATTAATTTAAAAGAGTTGCCCTCGCTCCCGGTGTACACAACATCAATGAAATAAACCCCTAAAAGGGCGTGGAACTGATTTAAATATTTTGTATACAATTTTGTTCCGTATGTATAAACACAATTTACGGCATAAAGACTATATAAATTGTATTGAATTCAGTATGTGTTCATATAGCATCTTGAGAATCACAAAAGAGTAGTATTTGGGAAATGGGTTAGACAATATTTAAGGACCGGTGTAAAGTTTTTTTAGCAACATATTATGGTCTATGAATTTTAAAAAGGCGGGTTTTTTAATCTTTCCATAGGTCCCCGAGGAAATAGAAACATCACACCCTATGGACAAGTTAAAGATTAAAAGGAATCGTTTTCAATGGCCAATAATTTTAATCATGATAGCAACCCTTACCATATGGAGCTAAACCTCGTTAAGCACAGGTTACCACACTGGATAAGAACCAGATGTTAATAACAAGTAGGTTACCCTGTGGAGCCTAGCCACTAATGCCTATCTACTACTCATGACCTCGTTAGTTAGCTCATCATCGGACCAATACCCTGGGAGTACAAGTAGGCACTTGAACAGGCCGTATACGTTGAAAAGTTTCCCGAAGATCCAAACTCAAATCTATGAAGATTGTGGTTTACCACAAGGACGATTGCAATTCGTTTCCTTTTCAGTACTAAGAAGCTTGATAAGAAGTTCATAGTATTAACGGATCTTTGTCTATTATGCTGCCGCGTAAAGCTGCGCGATAAGGAAATATTTGAAAAGTTTAACGATGGAAGTAAAGAACTTGAGATGAAAATGCTTTACCATTGCTTTACTTTATGTTGTGGCAGCGAAATTATGTCATATTTAGTAAAGAAGTATTATTTATATGTTTTAACTGAGTAAACGAGGTCATGTACAATTATATACGATAAATATACATGTTTCAATTCTCAACCACCTTTGAATGTTAATTGAAAGGGTCAAATGTGCTTGGTCTTGCTTGTGAATAATTAGGCAGGATGATAATGAATAAGCGGCGCATCCATGATGTTCACTTACTACCTACAGAAACACTATTAAGATATTATGAATGTACTACATCATAAACGATTCACCAACATCACGATCCTTGAATGATCCACTGTAGGATACAGAACTTATCACTCTCTTGACTGCCTCGCTTCCGCACTAACAGCGTACACAACTCTTGTACATGTGGCTGCTGTATTGCATCACTGAGGTGACCAATATGACATGACAAACAATTTTAACTGAAATCTCAACCTACAAATAAACACTAAACTATTTTAAATATAAATCAAGGCATAATATATTATTGTAATACCAAATTATTAAAAACATTAAATTACGTATTTGTTAAGTACAATCATTGACATTTTCCTTTCGGTGTTACAGTTTTAGTGTATATTTTATTCTAATCTTGTAAAACTGAAACCATTAAACCTTTATTGTATTAAGTTTAAAACCTTTTAACATAATAATTATGTTATTTTACACAACAACGACAGTTTTATGTACCTATTTCCCTCTGAACTCAGATTCGTGTAATCCCGGCCCTCCATTACTCCACTGATCCTCCCGACATACTGACTTTATTCTCCGTGTAGCAACAAAATCAACTACCCTTCAGTACAAGGGACTTACCATATTTTCATTAACATCTATTATCTTTACATTAATATTTTGGACAAGCTTTTATCGGATTCGACTCCTGGATTGGATTGGATTGGAAAGAATATTTAAGCATTCAAAAACCTAGCTGTCATAGCACAAGCTCTGAATCTGCATCATGATGATGAATGATGATAATGACAGTATCCAACGTACACACACACAAACATTTACTGAATAAATTCAATTGAACGAAATGGAGTGGTAATGGAATAATCTTGATTGTGTACGATTAATACGTTCAATAAATTCAACTCAATTCTAATCCCAAGGGCACTCGAGACCAATTACAGAACCATGATAATTTACTTTGAATCGACCGCACAATCTACATATTATAATATTCAAAAAAGAGCCACGCTGATTTTAGCACTAATGGGTCTGGTTCAACCCAGGCAGTACTACCCTCACACAGAAGACCATCCTGAAATGACAACATTCGTGTTCGTCTTTCGTTGGTGAGTGTGAGGCCGGATGCATAGAGAATGGTGACCTTACTCTTGGATTCTACTTACCTTTTCCATGAGGAAGAGTAGAGTCACTTTACTCTTTTCAAGAGGTCTCGGGCTGGATTCCAGGGTGGGACTAAATATTTGTGTGATCCTAAAATATTTGTTTCCGGGTCTGGTTGTTTTTAGGGTTCCGTAGCCAAATGGCAAAAAACGGAACCCTTATAGATTCGTCAAGTCTGTCTGTCCGTCCGTATAGACTAAACAAAACGCTTGTAAAGGTAACTGTAACAAATTGATTCTAAATTGATTTAAGAAAATAAAAATAATTCTTACACTCAATATCAAGGGTAATTAAAAAAACCATCTTGGTCGATATTTGTCGTCGAATTACGCATACATTTGGCTCCCACTCTGGCCCGTTCCTGGTGCAAAGGATATCCATTGCAATCCCGATGCAACGCTGCCTGTATCATGGGCACTATAAGAAGCGATATCTCTTGTAAGTGAATTATTGACGTAAATAAATAAATATAGTTGTTTAAAAACTTAAATTTTGTCTTCACATAGTGTCAATAGTATATCTGATTTTACATCTGCTGCAGGTATCATAAAATTATCGCTCTTTTCTGAAATTAGTTAATGATGATAAAACAGATTTACCTTGTATTTAGAGACCTCGTTGTTGCTAAAGTTGAACGTTTAAGGTGATTCACACAACGCTGCTCCCTTGGCGATTGTTTGTTGTAATTGAGAGAACTCCCAAAACTCTGTGGTGTGGAATATTTAATGTTATTTAATGAACTCCGCTAAACCACCAGATCTTAAGGTATTTTTCTGCATCTGATAATAATATAGCTTACGTGGAATTTATTCTCCATATTCCAAACAATTTCTTTAAAACAACTTTCGAATAAAGTAAGACCGGCTTAGGTATTTTTCAAGACGCTGTCGGCATGATGCAGAGAGAATATCAAGTAGATTTTAAGTACGAAGCAAGGTGAATGATATAATGTCATGCTTATAAATTCTACACGAAATTAAATTAAAGAATTTCCAAATTCTACCATCTACATATATTATAAGTTTACCTTTTATTTATATCGCGGGATTTTCATGAATACGATATATAAATATTTTTCTAAGTGTCAAAGTTTCAAGCTTTTTAGCACAAATTTTAACATATAGTTTCTAAATTTTGTGTTGTTTATCATACTTAACTCTTAAGCTGCTAAGTGATAGAAGTAACAAAAAAGCGGCCAAGTGCGAGTCGGACTCGCCCATGAAGGGTTCCGTATCAGCAGGTAACATCATATAAAATTTCTTGTAGTTAGGTGTAACTTTGATCGATGTTTTAATAATAGTGTTTTGATCAATGATATTATAAAAAATCGGCCAAGTGTGTGATAATTGTTATGTTTACGTATTAATGCGTTGATTTTGTATGACTTTTCCAAGTAAGCGTATTGTAAAAGTTAAGCCTCTATAACTCCTGAACTAACAAAGTCATCTAATTCGTTATAGTTTTCATTTAAAGTTCATTATATGGACCACTATCACAAATTTTTCGGCGGGCGGGACTTACAAACCTGTAATGTTTTTAAAAGACCTATATAATGATACCCTACATGATGGGGTAGCCGTGAGAAAAAAAAACATCCCCACTTTACGTGTAGGGGAGGTACCCTAAATAAAAATATATTTCATAATTTTATTGTAGCACTTTGTCGACGTAATTACAATACATATTCATGCAAAGTTTCATCTTTCTAGCACTTACTGTTTGGACGACAAGTCGAGGACGGACGGACGGACGGATGGACAGACGGACATGACATATCTATAAGGGTTCGAAGTCATAAACTTCGGAACCCTAAAAAGTTGTAGATCTTTTAATTACCTACAACTTTGCCATTTAACTATTTTCCTTGTAGTTTTGCTGGAAATCGAGATAAACCGTTTTTTACCCTTTGTTGTATATATTTAGCCATCCAATCTGACTCTACCCTGCCTGATGGAAAGCATGAGCAGAATCCAAGGGTCGGGGCTACCACACTTGCTGCGAATGCGGACAATAATGTATGGCGGCCCACACTATGGCGGCTTAGTGAGATGCTTTTTCACGCCCCGGTTAAAGGACCCGAAAACCTCCCTCCCTACCCCTTCCCGACCTCAGATCGCCCGTAAATTATTTTTCCTTTCATTTTTATAATATTCTCCTCCTTTTCCAATAGGTTTCATCCTACTATAATTTTATTTGTTTTTAAAAATTATCTACTCTGGTCTACTGGTCTATATATCATTTACAAACTATAATTATGGTTGCCATGCAAGTGTGTTATTCCTAGCAACCTGTGAAGTTTTGACAGGAGGTAAACAGTGATACATTTTGACATCTTCGATTTATGTATTTTTATAATCACCTAGCTTTGGTCTTTGTGTCTCGATTATTGCAGTAAAAAGTAGCCTATGTCCTTTCCCAAGTTCAGTTCTATCATCATACCGAATTTCATCAAAATCGATACAGTGGTTTAGGCGTGAAAGCGTAACAGACAGACAGACAGAGGTACTTTCGCATTTATAATATTAAGTAGGGATTAAAAAAAAAACTACTCACTAGATCTCGTTCAAACCAATTTTCGTTGGTAGTTTGCATGTTAATGTACAACATATATTTTTAGGGTTCCGTAGCCAAATGGCAAAAAACGGAACCCTTATAGATTCGTCAAGTCTGTCTGTCTGTCTGTCCGTCCGTATGTCACAGTCAATTATTTCCGAAACTATAAGAGCTATACTGTTGAAATTTGGTCATTCGATGTATTCTGTGAACCGCATTAAGATTTTTACATAAAAATAGAAAAAAAAACAATACATTTTGGGGGTCCCCATACTTGGAACTGAAACTCAAAATTTTTTTTTTCATCAAACCTATACGTGTGGGGTATCTATGGATAGGTCTTCAAAAATTATGTTGAGGTTTCTAATATCATTTTTTTCTAAACTGAATAGTTTCCGCGAGAGACACTTCCAAAGTGGAAAAATGTGTGTCCCCCCCCCCTCTAACTTCTAAAATAAGAGAGTGATAAAACTAAAAAAAATATATGTTGTACATTACCATGTAAACTACCAACGAAAATTGGTTTGAACGAGATCTAGTAAGTAGTTTTTTTTTAATACGTCATAAATCGTAACACGCAATATACCTTTCATCCAATCAATACACTAGTATAAAAACATCGATGAAAGTTACAACGAACTACAAGAACTTTTATATGATGTTACTTGCTGGTACGGAACCCTTCATGGGCGAGTCCGACTCGCACTTGGCCGCTTTTTTTAGTTTTATCACTCTCTTATTTTAGAAGTTAGAGGGGGGGGGGACACACATTTTTCCACTTTGGAAGTGTCTCTCGCGCAAACTATTCAGTTTAGAAAAAAATGATATTAGAAACCTCAACATCATTTCTGAACGCCTATCTATAGATACCCCACACGTATAGGTTTGATGAAAAAAAAATTTTTGAGATTCAGTTCCAAGTATGGAGACCCCCAAAATGTATTGTTTTATTTCTTTTTTTATGTAAAAATCTTAATGCGGTTCACAGAATACATCGACTGATCAAATTTCAACAGTATAGCTCTTATAGTTTCGGAAATAATTGGCTGTGACATACGGACGGACAGACAGACAGACAGACAGACAGACTTGACGAATCTATAAGGGTTCCGTTTTTTGCCATTTGGCTACGGAACCCTAAAAAGCAAAATGTTTGTGAAAAAGGTATTTAGATATTTGGTGCAAAAGCCTCAAAGCTTTGTGCAAAGTATGTAAAGTAATACATTAGAATAATATGCCTCTATTTGAGTGAGAAGCATACAAACATAGAAGTAAACTATGTGAAGCTGTAAGCAAATAAGATTGTGTGTATGTAAGATAAGGGAGTATTTTGTCTATCTTGGAAAAATCGATTCTCGAAGATTTCGAAGTATTTCATCTTTGTATCAGATTACCTTTTCCTCGAGGCTCTGCACGCATGTTCATAAGTTATCGCGGCAAAGAGTAGACTATGTCTTTCCTCGAAAATCAACGTATTTACATGCCAAATTACATTAAAATCGATTCAGTCATTTAACCGTAAAAGCTTAAGAGGCAGGCAGACGGTTACTCAGCGGTCTAGTACACATAGGCTTTGAATTATAAGGCTTCAGGTCGTGTGTTCGTGTGTGAGACGGATTAGGCTGTTAATAATTAGAAGCACGTTTTGTGTTCGTAAATGATTAAAGCACAGTCAGGCCACGAGACAATGAACTTAGTGTATAGAAATATATACCTACTATCTTTGTATATATCAAATAGAAAATATTTTACATTTAGATACGTTGTATACACCAATTAGAATGTAATTTCCTATGCATAGTAAGTCCGGAAAGTTGGAACCTTTTCCATTCAGATTACTTGCTTCTGTGTCTAATTACGAATGGAGTGCAGCGCAATCACAGTCGGATATAACCGCTGAATATCAATGTTGTTTCATTCAACTCGTGCACTAGTAATTTATTTTTAAACGAGTTTTAAATGAATGGTTGTATTTTATTCAGTATTGCGTTTAAAATATCGCGTATATGTTCCCTATTTCGTGAAGCAATTTCAATTAATTATTATCAAACCGGACATATTTAACGGAACTGTTTTAAATTAACAAAATATAGCTACACGTTTTTTTTTACATTCATTGTGATTTTGTGGTATTGTATCATCATCAATCATCATTAACAGCCTTTAACAGTCTACTGCTGGACATAGGCCTCTCCTTAGAAAGGAGGTTTTGGCCTAATAAACCACGCTGGCCAAAAGGGTTGGTATAGGGTTGGTTTCAAGTCATCCCAGGAGTTGGCGGACCTTCGTGCGGCCTGTGTTCGTGCCCGGAGGTCCCTCACTCGTAGTCGGCGACGCCACCGCGGAGTCGGTGGGGAGGTGGATCGGCTTCAAGAGGAATACCGTGAGATCCGGTAAACTCTGAAGCTGGCCATCTGCCGCGCCAAAGAGGAGAGCCGCAAGGAGATGCTGGAGAGTCTCGAGCGTGACCCCTGGGGTCGACCCTATCGTGCGGTGAGCAAAAAGCTCTGCGCGGGGTAGCTGCCCCTCTCACGGAGACTCTCCAGCCCAGCTTCCTGCAGGAAGTGGTCGAGGGCCTATTCCCACAGCGGGCGGAGCACACGCCCCCGTCGATGGCCGTTATGGCCGGAGGCGACGACGAAGGCGAGGCTGATGTGCCGCCCGTCAGGGAATCAGAGGTAGGGGCGGCTGTTCTAAGGATTCGATCCAAGAACACCGCCTCCGGGCCAGACGGGGTACCTGCCCGAATGCTGGCCCGAGCCCTCGACCATATGTCAGACCGCCTCATGGGAGTGTTAGACGCTAGCTTGGCGTCCGGACTCTTCCCTGAGTGTTGGAAAAGAGGGAAGCTGGTTCTGCTCCGAAAGCCAGGTCAGTCTGCCGACTTGGTCGCGGCCTATAGGCCCATCGTCTTACTGGACGAGGCGGGTAAGCTGTTCGAGAGGGTGCTCCACGCCCGCATCGTCCGGCTCCTGCGTGAGGTGGGCCCCGATCTGTCGGACGCCCAATTTGGATTCCGGGAGGGGATTTCGACGGTCGACGCGATTCTGCGCCTGAAGGCCGCAACTGAACGTCGTCTTTTGTCCAATCTGGGAGGAGCCAGTGTCGCCACGAGGCAGCTGTACACGTGGGTTGTCCGGTCTTTGGCACTCTACGGTGCACCGGTGTGGGCGGCGGCTCTGACCGAGCAGAATAGGGCGCGCCTCGGGCGGCCGCAGAGAACTCTGGCGGTCAGAACCATTCGAGGTTACCGCACCGTATCGACGGAGGCGGCGTGCACCCTGGCCGGAACACCCCCGTGGGATTTGGAGGCGGAGGTGCTCGCCGACGTTTATCGGCGAGTGGCTAACTACCGGTGTGTGGTGGAGTTGGACCTCCGCCCGAGGACGTGCGCGAGTGGCGCGAAGCCGCTCACCGAGCCACGATGGATCGCTGGTCGATCCGGCTGGAGACTCCACGTACTGGCATCGCCACCGTAGAGGCGCTTCAGCCGGTCATCGGCGAATGGGCAGTGCGGCAGCACGGGACCCTTACCTTCCGACTGACGCAGGTTCTTTCCGGGCATGGTTGCTTCGGAAAGTACCTGCACTCGGTTGCCAGGAGGGAATTGAGTCCCGCTTGCCACCACTGCGACTGCAGTGAGGATTCGGCTCATCACACGCTGGCGGTCTGCCTCGCATGGGAGACGCAGCGCCGGGTCCTCACTGCAGTCATCGGAGGGCAGCGAGAGCTCATTTACCGCGGTCGCAACCTTCTGCGAAGACGTAATCACGCAGAAGGAGGCGGCGGAGAAGGCCTGGGATTACAACATCCAATCGGACCTGATTCGCCGCCGGCGAACCGGGCGGCGGAGGCGCGATCATCTGCGCCTCATGCCGCCTCGAATATGGCCGCGGGTGGACGCGGTGGACGTTTTCCACACATAAAAAAAGAAAAAAAAGGGTTGGTTTCAAGTTTTCCTTCTCTTTGCATCGATGTTGTCTTGTGTAGTTTATCCCTTAGTCGCCTTTTACGACACCCGCGGGATGAATAGGGATGGTGACACTGTATTCTTAATCCTTCACCATACGGATATGTTTGTATTGTATTGTATTGGTTGAATGTTTATTCATTTCGAGTTTGTATTACATTGCATGAAATACTATTACCTATTATAAAATTGAAGTTAGATATGTTCATGATATTAAAGCATTTTTGTGTGTAGAATTTTGTATTCTCAATTTCCATAATGCGAAATGTTGAAATCTATCTACCCATGAATTCAAATTAAACAATCCATGTCATTTACAATAACCTAAGACACATAGTTCTCGGTGCAAATTGCCCATGATAATAGCTACATTGCCTCACTGGATTGCAACGAACATCCTTTGCACCATTTACAAATATCCTAGTTATAATACTAATATTATAAACGCGAAAGTTTGTGAGTATATATGTTTGTTCCTCTGTCACGCAATAACTACTGAACGGATTTGGATGAAACTTTACAGTAACATAGCTAATATATCACAATAACACATAGGCTACTTTTTACTGCAATAATCGAGATAAACGGGCGAAAGCTAGGTGATTATAAAAATACATTAAATCGTAGATGTGAAAATGTATCACTGTTTATATGCTATGCATAACAAACTTGCATAGCAACCATAATGATACGCGGGTAACACCACGGGGCGCAACTTGTATAGCAATATATTAAGTATGTCGCAACCAACTAGCTTAATTAGCCGTTCAATCAATTTTAGCCTAGCCTCTTCAATTACTATCACTACTCAGATTAAAATACTGGTTTTTAGGTTTGGTTAGTATTTTTATTTATTTGAATAGACGCCCCAGTAGAGGCTAGGCTTTTGATTGTTGGTGATAATCATATAAATTTATCACCGTTCTCATTGATTAAGGAATTTCACTCAAATATAATAAGACTAGAATAAATAAATAAAACACTGTTTAATTTAAAACCCAAATCAGTAGGCGGCCGTTCATCAGACGCTTCGTTGAAGTAGATACTTGATTCGGTCAATATTTAGTTACTCTTAACTTGAAACAACTCGCTCAATATTATCAGTAATTAAAGTATAAAATTAAGTACTCACCAAAGAAACTGTGGTTCATTTGTATTACGTTGTTGTATTATATTTGATGTTCAAAGATTATGAAAAACTTATTATATTTTAAAAAGTATTAGCTCTGTTCTTAAAACATAAGTAGAAAAAATTAAAACTTTTTATTAGTTTACGTTCATATAGACATGCTGAATACAGCTACAGGTATGCAGTTTTATGTTAACCTGCTACACCTGCACATCGAGAATCAAACATGTGTTGCCAGATATTTAATGTCCCCGAAATTAAGTCTGGCATCTTGATTTTATATATACGATATTGTATTTATAATTAGGCTTGCCTCGATGAGAGCCAAAAGGTCGAGCCTTTTAGCACGAACTGGTTGACTCGACCGGAACTGTACTACCCTCTCACAGAAGATCTATCTAAAATGACAGAATTCTTGCTGTCGTGTTTCATTGGTGAGTACAAGACCGGAGACAAAAAGACGCAGAAGGATGTCAATATGTTGTTATAGTGCAGTTTAGATCCCCACGTTGTATTGTTTGCATTCAGAATGAGTATGATTACCACTAGTCACTTTAGCTTAAGGTCACATTGGCAGGTTGATATATGGAAAAGAATTACATACTTGTTTGAGTTCAAATATGGTTAATTACTGTACTAGTTACAAATTTGGTTGACTGCACGGTTGGCCTAGTGGCTTGAGCGTTCGCCACGCCGCTTTAGGCCTCTGCCTCGAATTTTGCGGGCAGCGGGGCGGCTGCGGCGGCGGCGCGATAGCGGGGCGGTCAACACAAACCTGTTCTCCAAACCAGCGGGCAGATCGCGCGGTACTATAGCGGCATAATGTTGTGTTCGTAGTTGTGTTGTCGAGATATTTATTTTTATTCGCGAACAAAATGTCTCAAAGACGGCGACAACAACTTTTTGATTCAAATTTATTCCTAACGGTTGATTTATTGTGGGCAAAAGAAGAAGTGGATCCTTACTATAGGGCAAGGAAAATAAATGGTGAATTTTATCGAAACTATGAAGAACAGAGACAAAATCCCGACAAATTCTACGACTACACTAGAATGAGTGTAGAAACTTTTGAATATATTCTTATTTCTTGTTTTTTATTTCTTCCCATAATTGGTTAATTATTCTTCTATTTTTATGGTTGATATCTCTGCTGTTCTATATGGGTCTCCTCTCAAAGATTGCCGAAATAATTTGTTCTTGCACGTCCGATGACATTTTGATATGTCACAACAGAAAATTGTACTACACTATACCACAATGCAGACGCGCAGCGCGAGCGGTCACCACTTGACTGAAGTGCACCGCTCGTTGCCCGCCCCCCGCGCCGCTGCCGCGCCGCTGTTTTCAAAAACCGGTCCATATGATTTTACGCATAAGATCCCGCCGCGACCGCGCCGCCGCCGCTGCCGCCCCGCTACCCGCAAAATTCGAGGCAGAGGCCTTATACTGCTCTAAGTGCTGTGTCTTCAAATCCTATACGGGAAAACACTGTGTGCCACAAATTGTTATTCTGATTTTGGGTGTTCTTTGTGTACGTTTTTTTACGTTTGTATGTCTACGACACAGGAATGTTTTGTTAATGCGGGCATTATCTTTAAAAAAATGACAATTATTAATTTTTATATGATTTTGTTTTGACCCCTGTGACATTGCGTTTAGAGATGTCATTTCTACATGTTTTTGTTGTTTAATCATTTACATTTGTGAAATGTCAACTTGGCCAGAAGGGCTGATCTCAGACCAATCATTATTATTACGGACATTCAAACCTGACCCTTACATTCCTAACGGAGCATCAAGAGCCTCTAAATTATAAATGTGGGTCAGCGTGGTGTACAGAACCACTTGTTACGTCCCCGGCCGCTGTTTAAATACTGATAAAATGACAAAATTATAAACAGAATTGCCATTACTGTACCGTACTTTATTGTGCTCCTGTACTGTTGTTCTCCGGTACACGTTAAATTAAATGATATTATTATTTCGTTCACTAGTATATTTAGTATATTAAACCTGTGTCATTTGTGATAGGAAAGTTGTTTATTTATCTAAATGAATAAATCTAAACTCATAATATGTACGTAGCAAAATAAGATAGAGATAAGTTTAAAAGTACTCAAGAACTTTTATAATGAATGTAACATTTTGAGTAAAAGCAGAGGCACACTTTGCTTTTACTCAAAATAATAGTAAATAACTTCTCTTTAGTGTGACTGCTTCGCTCCTAATTGTGTTAGTTTAATATTAATGTCTATTTTAAATATTTACTCGTAGACATCCCTACTAATATTATTAATGTCAATGTAAGTTTGTTTGTTACGCTTTCACCATCATGAGACTTTGTGCACATATAATTGGAGGTATTAAAAGTAACAAAGGATACTTTTAATGAATAAAAAATTTGGGAGGAAATTGAATGTTTGTTACGACTTTATCCAAAAACTACAGAAGGGATTTAAATGAAACTCTGCAGTACCGTAACATTTAGTTATGAAGTCACGAACACTAGTGTAGCGAATATACTATAACGGGTGTATGTTAGACACGAATTTGTGTAAATATTGAGAAACAGGACCGATGGGAGGTCGGGCCGGTGTAGCGAAAGCTCGCGATATAAGCCACAGTCTTGTGTATGTATAATCTTCTATAACAACAATTACGTTACAAATAATGCTAGTGCACAATCAATCCCAAGCACTCGCTGTCCATTTCTTTCTAGCAATCACTTGATTTTATCTTTTATTTTACCTGTAGGTACTGTTTTAAAATTCAGAAGCAGCAGATTGTTCTGTTACTTTATACATTAATCTTTTAACATACAATGCAGCATTTATACTGGAAACATTAGTAATCTTATGAATCCATTAGCAAAATTACTGTTGTATATAAAGAGAAAAGTAAAATATTACACTCGCCGTATTAATTTAAGGATATTATTAAATGAAACAGAAGTTGACTAATCCCTACAATTAAACTTCCTGAACGTAAATAATTATATACTTTGTAACAGCACGCTTCATTTCAGTACAGCCTACGTGGATTAAGCTTAATCCTCAGTAGCAATACTCCCGGTTATATCGCCATATTGTAATTTTCAACCGTGAGTGTTCCCCATAGCTTTAGGGAGGAGAGAAAAATATTAAAGGTTTTTACTTCAAATTCCCCAAGGAATGCATATTCCCAAATTAGCGGTAAGAATATTAATCTAAAGGCTATATATGTATATATATACTCCGATTTTTCAGCCAGGTTAGTGACCTCCTTCCTGAATATTTCAATCAATCCGATTCTGGTCGCTTCCATTAAAATTCCATTTCCGTTATTGCAGCAACTCGAGCTTAAGAGCTTGGGCCATGTGGCGACTTAATTGGATCCTTATCAGGCTAAGGATTTGAGGCTTGATGTATACATAATGGTCTTTAGTGAATATACCAACGTTTGTTCGGCTACAGCGGCGAATTTATTCGTTTAATTAAAGTCAGAGGAATAGGAAGATGTTCGAAAAAAGGGTCTAAATTCTAGTGGTTTGAGATAATGTCTAAGATCAATTCCTACTGAGGAAAAATAATTGTGTGATGATCGTAATCATTTCTTTATGTTTAGATTATTTCATCTGTAACTAGTTTTTGTGTAAGCGTAACAGACACACCGGCAGACTCTCAAATTAGTATAGATGACTATCTTATGTCGCGTATGTGACGAGCTCAGGCCACGCCTACTTTGTACTAATATATTTATTATAGTGTATAATAAATTTGACAATATTGACCACCAACAGAATTGAACTTCTTTATAAAGTCATTCAGTAAGTCCGTACAAACAAATATTCCTTACAATATTAGTATACAAAGCTATTAACACAAATTACTTCCTATTACTTACAGTACAGTAATTGACCACTTTCATTACTCGAGCATTAAGAATAATTACAAAAGCTGTACTCGCTAAATAATTTCTGTCACTGTTCCTTTCATGGACTAAAAAGGATGTTATGTGTTGACAATAGAGTTTGTTTTGGTGTGAAGTGCTACATGCAGGCTTACAATTTGTTCAGTCAGCAAATAGAGACAAACGACATTGTTGTAAGTAGCTTTATGTTTAGTTAATGCAAATATACTTCGCTTCAGAAGCTTCACCTACATTTACGCACCCTTCTAGGCATGAATCAGACCTTCACAAAGCGATCTTTAACAATCAAAGTAAGCATTCAAAATGTTTTCTGGTTCAGCTGCTTTTCACTGCCTCATTGGTCTATTGGTTTGCGTGCGACTGGTGATCAAGAGGTCTCGAGTTAGATTCCCGGGTTGGACCAAATTTTTGTGTGATTCGCAAATGTTTTTTTCGAAGTTTAGGTGTTTTCTATATATAATGGCGGCTCCACATTAGTGCCGAGAATTCACGCCGTGAATTCGCGGCGCAAGTTGTGACCTCCACATTCACGGGATGTTCACAGTCGTTCGTGAAACCCGACGCGGAATGGACGTAGAAGCTGCTGCTGCAATAACTTTGTTTGCTGTGGCAACATCTCACTATGTATACGTCCAAAACAAGAACACGAAATACTACAATCATATATGCAAAATAACAAACCCTTTTACGATATAAACGATAACTGGACAGCAAAGAGTCTTTTTTAGGGTTCCGTAGCCAAATGGCAAAAAACGGAACCCTTATAGATTCGTCAAGTCTGTCTGTCTGTCTGTCTGTCTGTCTGTCTGTCTGTCTGTCCGTCCGTATGTCACAGCCAATTATTTCCGAAACCATAAGAGCTATACTGTTGAAATTTGGTCAGTCGATGTATTCTGTGAACCGCATTAAGATTTTTACATAAAAATAGAAAAAAAAACAATACATTTTGGGGGTCCCCATACTTGGAACTGGAACTCAACAATTTTTTTTTCATCAAACCTATACGTGTGGGGTATCTATGGATAGGTGTTCAAAAATGATGTTGAGGTTTCTAATATCAGTTTTTTCTAAACTGAATAGTTTGCGCGAGAGACACTTCCAAAGTGGAAAAATGTGTGTCCCCCCCCCTCTAACTTCTGAAATAAGAGAGTGATAAATCTAAAAAAAATATATGTTGTACATTACCATACAAACTACCAACGAAAATTGGTTTGAACGAGATCTAGTAAGTAGTTTTTTTTTAATACGTCATAAATCGTAACACGCAATTTACCTTTCATCCAATCAAAACACTATTATTAAAACATCGATGAAAGTTACAACTAACTACAGGAACTTATAAATGATGTTACTTGCTGATACGGAACCCTTCATGGGCGAGTCCGACTCGCACTTGGCCGCTTTTTATTCTTTAATTCTTTGGGCCGTGAATGGCCGTGAATGTGGATAGATACGCGTGAACGCCGCGCGAACGGGGCGCGAACCCTTTGTCGCGGGACAAAATGACAAAATACCGACTCTGATCGGGGAACAAGCCAGAACGCGCGTGAACAACGCGAAAACCATCCACATTCACGTTCACGCCTGTTCACGGAGCTTCGCGGCGCGAATGTGGAGCCGCGGTAATATGTATCTATTTACAATAAAAGTTTGTTTATGTATTTATATCAGTTATCTAGTACCCATAATACAAGCCCTGCTTAGTTTGGGACTAGATGGCGTTGTGTGTAAGATGTCTGAAATATTCATTTATTTATATTTAATTTTCTCGCAAACTGATACCTAAATCAAAATATCTTCGTCTTAAAACCGTTTACTATTTTTAAAAGACCTATCTAATGGTACCCCACACGATGGGGTAGACGCGAGAAAAAAGAACATTTTCACTTTACGTGTAGGGGAGGTACCCCAAATAAAAATATTTTTCATAATTTTATTGTAGCACTTTGTCGACGTAATTACAACACATATTCATGCAAAGTTTAACCTTTCTAGCACTTTCCGTTTGGACGGTAAGTCGAGGACAAGGCAATATGGATTGTTTAAAAATAATATCTACATTTAAACATTAAGTTTCCTACACTCGTAAACATTTGAAAACAATCAAATGTCTATAAAGCACTTCATACATCACATCCAATGTTTTATGTTACAAAGTTCGCTGCGCATTATGTCACAAATACACTTGTTTTGTATTTATGTAATATTGAGCTTTGTTTCACATCGAACAGCCCCGGCCCCGGCCCCGACACATATCTGTAGTCACAAGGGTATTCGATCACATTTGTTTATATGTGATTCAATCTCAACATCGGACAAAAAGTAGCGAGAACTGAAGCTCGGAAAAAACGATCTCTTTTCTATCAATATTTTACGCAAGTTTGGATATTGATATTGTTTTGTAACATAATATAATTTCTTTAGTCAAATCCCTGTATAAATAAGTTATTTAAGTATGCGAACTAAAATGAAGAGGTAATCTAAGAAGGATTACTTGCTTGTTGGTCTAGTGGTTAGCGTATGCGGCTTTTTTTTTTTTTTTTTTTTTATACTAGCACCTCCAATGTTCTTTGGAGCCTATTTCCTACTGTTTCCTTTCATACCAGTTCTCGCTTTAATGCTTCTCGCACTTTCATGCCGCATACTAGTTCTTTCTTTCATTCGGTCATTCATACTTTCCAGGTGGGATTCCTGTTTCCTACTCTATTCTCTCTATTGCTATTTCTTATTTTCTATTTCGGGGGTAAATAAAATGTAGACAACTTTTATTACTAATTTTCATCTGTACCCTACTGATTTACACATTATCCTAAAACTAAATTATGACTAATAAATTTAAACTAAATACAATATAATGCTAAATTATTGTGCAAATTGCTACTAGTTTTTTACATTTATTTACATTATGATTTACATTAATAAGTAACATTATTAAGGAATCATAATTTTAGTCTACTTTATTAATTATTACGCTTATTTACTAATTTTATTATATTTGTACAATATTCTATAAACTTTTTTCTATGTTTGCTTAAAACTATTTCACTTAAATTTACAGTCACAATTTTGATGCCTATTTCACTTTCCACATCATATCTCTGCCTGCCATATATTGGGCATTCTGTGATCAAGTGTGGGACGGTCTCCGCGACACTCGGGTCACAAATGCATGATGGGTTCTCCTTACACTTGAAATGCGTCAAGTATTCGGAGAACCCACCATGCCCCGTAAACAATTGTGTAGTGGTGCCGGCGATGTCCATTTTGCGGACAATGCTGTAAGCAGTCAGCGCGCAGGGGAAGAAGAGCTTGGTAACGGAGGCGGTCTCGCCCTCTATGTACCTTCTGTTCCATTCGCCAAGCGAGGCCCGTCGAAGACTTCGCTTGACGAACGAAACAGGGCATAGATCGTAGTCCGGTGCTCTCTTCAGTCCCAGAGCCGCCTCCTTGGCCAGCTGGTCGGCCCGCTCATTACCAATCAACCCTGCGTCGGCCTTGACCCAGAATAAGGAGATATCCTTACCCTGGATCATGCCTTTTTGAATGGCAACTCTGGCCTCCACCGCGAGGGGATGTAAAATGTGAGGATTAGTCACTGTTTGGAGTGCGGCTCTGCTGTCACTGAAGATGCCAAAAGTGGTCTCGCCTCGCCTGAGAATCTCACTGGCCGCTTTGTATAGTGCCAAGAGTTCATCCTGGTAGACGGTACAGTAGGACGACAACGCAAGTTTGAGGGCCTTGGTTTCGGTTTCGTTATTCCATACGGATAACGCCGCGCCGACCCGGCCCTCAATCTTGCTCCCGTCCGTAAAAATTCGTACCTGGATGTTATTTGTACTCTGAATTTGCTCCTCGTCTACCAGACTCTCGAACTCCAAGGTTGTATGCTCCGCGGGGTGAGGTGTCTCAATAGCCGGAGCCATTCGTTCAACCTCCCTGTCTCCCAACCATGGCTGGCCCACCCCTCTCTTGGCCTCGTATAGCGAGGCCACCTCGCGAACTCTGAGGTCCAGAGGGAGCAAACCAGCCAAGATCAGCGCTGAGTGCAGGGAGACCGTCCGATAGCTCTTGCACATCTTTTGGGCGAATCCGCGCTGTACCACATTCATCTGCTTTCGGACACCAAGCCCTCCTGCCGCCGCACCCCAACTGCTAGCACAGTACAAAATGGTGGGCTCCACAGCAGCAACGTAGATGGTCCGGATCACCTCAGGGTGTAGACCCCAGCTGATCCGGGCCATCCTCGCGAGCTTATTGTAGATCCCGATCGCCTTTCTGCAAATGTTTGTTACGTGTGTGTTGAAAGTGAGTTTGTGGTCGATGGTGAGCCCCAGGATTTTGATTTTGGTGGACAATCCTATGTCTATCCCGCCCATGCTGAGGCGTGGGAGATCGTATTTCAGCCTCCGCGTGATTACCATCGCACATGTTTTGTGCGGTGCGAATTTCAGCTTCATCCCGATCCCCCACTCCCGCACATGCTCGAGAGAGGCATTGGCTTGTCTTTCAATCTCTAGAGCAGTATCCCCATCGAACACCAACACCACGTCGTCCGCGAATGCCTGAACGTAAACCGCCCTGCGTTCCAATTCGTGCAGCAATGGATCTAACAATAAATTCCACAACAGGGGTCCGCCTATAGACCCCTGGACGCAACCCTTCTCCGTTGAACGGCTACATTCTTCTCCCGCATACCTGAGCCTGATCTTTCTATCTTGGAGATAGCTGCCGATCACTCGTCTCAAATTTACCGGACACTTTTCCTCAGCCAGACGTAGCTTAATAGCCGGCCACCAGGCGCTATCGAAGGCGCCCTCTATGTCCAAGGAGATCATAGTGACTATCCTCTTTTCACCGA
Source organism: Phragmatobia fuliginosa (assembly GCA_932526445.1). NCBI lineage: Eukaryota > Metazoa > Arthropoda > Insecta > Lepidoptera > Erebidae > Phragmatobia > Phragmatobia fuliginosa. The sequence continues at coordinate 22,516,296 of OW052067.1, read as the reverse complement.
GTTTAGTCCTTATGTGCCCCATCAGGTCATAGAGGGCGTCCTCGGTGCTTTTCTGGGGCATAAAGCCGTACTGACGAGTACTCATCCTCGGCAATAGATAATATTTGAGGCGAGCGATCAGCATCCTCTCGTAGATCTTCCCCAGTACAGGCAAAAGCCCAATCGGCCTGTATGATTTGGGGACTTCATATGTATCTTTTCCCGGCTTTTTCAATACCACCACCACTGCTTCCTTCCATATCTTGGGAAAGTAGCCGTGGTGGAGGCATTGATTTAGTAAATCTAGAAACAGTTTGGGGTCGGCCTCTATGGCGTGGGAGCAGATATCGGCTGTGAAACCATCCACTCCTGGTGCCTTTTTGGGGTTAAATTTTTTCAGTGCATCGACCAACTCGCCTATTCGAAAAGGTGGGTCATCGTTATGATGACCCGTTAGCTCGTCCTCCTTTCGTGCCGCGATGCGTATACATCGATGCACTTCCCCATCCTCTTCCACCAAGTCTTCCGGGTAAAATGTTCTCGCGAGTAGCTCAGCCGAACTTCTTGCGTCTAAATATGTTCCGTTGTCCTTTAACATCCCATCCTCTTCCCGCACGGTTGCTCTACCCAAGATCCTACACACTCCCTCCCAGACTCCCTCCCTATCCTGCTTTCCGCAGAAGTCTTTCCAACTTACGACCTGTGCTTTTCTTACCTCTGACTCGTAGATTTCCTTCTGTTCCAGGTACTGCGAGACCACCCACTCTCTACGGATCGGCGCTGCACTCCTAATTCGATGTCTGCTGGTCTTGACGTTCTTCTTCAGTCGTGCTAGTTTCTCCGACCACCACGGCACAGTGAGTAATTCAGTCTTCTTTTTCTTTGGGATACTCCCCGCGCAGGCATCCCCGACCAATCTACTGTACTCTTGGATGGTGTTTTCCAGTTGGTATGTATCTGTTGCACCGTTACCGGTGATATTGTTAACAGAGATTAGTCGGGTCAGCCGCGACCCAAAGTCATCCCAATTTGCCCGTCTGGTGTTATACATACGTGTAGTACGCATTACTTTCGTGCCTTTAGCCCTATTTAGACGGATATCAAACACTATGCCGTTGTGGTCGGAGCTCACCAATCCCTCGTCCACCTTCCAGCCGTCGATCCATGCGAGCATATCGCTCGTACAGGCGGTGATGTCTATGTGGCTGCAGTACCGTCTTCCACCTCGCACAGTGTCGAAAGTCGGAATGTTTCCACTATTCAGGACATGGAGGTCCATCTCCCCAAGCACACCACTCAGTTCTTCTCCCCTTCGATCTTCAATCCTACTGCCCCACCAAGTACTCTTGGCGTTTGCGTCACCTCCTACTATAAACCGCTCGGAGCCTAACTTGCGCCCAATCTTTTTTAATAGCTCCAGGTAGGGCCTTATGGGTTCATCCGGTTCAAAGTAAATCGATACCAGCGTGATCTTCCAGTTACAGGTTCGGACTCCCACCACCACGATGTTGTCAGTGGTGTGTTGCGGGTACTGTATCACGTCTAGTTGTGGGTCGAAGATGGCGATGGCCGCCTTCACAGTCCCTCCTCCATTTCCCGTGTTTTGGAAGACCCTTACGCTCTGGTACCCCTTCATTCTTCTCACCGTCCCCACATAAGGTTCCTGTATCAGGGCGATCGCGGCTTTTCGTTTAGAGGCCTCGATTATAAGCTCATCTGTGGCGAGCTTTCGCCTCTGGAGGTTCGCTTGGAATACTTTGTATGGGGCCGCATTCACAGAGGTGCCCTCAGCACCGGTACTGAGTGGTGGCCCTTGCTATATCGTCCCACCTTTTCCTCACTGGGCACAGGTTACTGAATACATTGTGCCCAATGCTGCTCAGCTTCTCCTTCAGGCAGTTGCAGCAGTTCGGCTCTGCACTGGTGGCGTAGTCGGGGCATTCGGCTCGCAAATGTAGCCCGCCGCAGTGACTGCACCTAGGCTCAGTCGTTGTGCAGAACTTTCTGCTGTGCCCATACCCTAGACACAGGGAACATTGTACCAAAGGGGATCGATCAGCTACCCTGATCGGCTGCAGATCTATATGCAGTCTCCCTATGTCTAGGGCACGCGTCCAAACCGCCGGGGAGACCCTGAGCACCACGTGGCACGTATGAGGATTCCTCGCTGTTTTTCGGTACAGAACGGATATTCTGTTCTGTTCCGGGGCCAGGTTTTGAAAGATTTCTTTGTTCCTGGTCTTTACGGCGTTAATGAGGTCCTCGTCCTTGTGTGTTTTGAGGACGCCGTACATAATGAGTAGAGGGTCTTTGTTCTTAATACCCTCTACGGTGAGGTCCTTTTCCTTCTCCAACAGTCTTTGTTGTGCCCTGTCCCTTTCTTCTTCTGTCTTGTAGCCTATTATTACCCTTCTGTCTTTTGCCTTTCTTATTCTTTCTACCCTTATCCATCCTTCATCCTCATTCGAGGCTTTTCTTAACCTTTCCATGACCTGTTCCCCAGTTTCATTTTCGTTTTTGGACGTGACTACGACTGAGTGCAGCGTCGCTCGCTCCGGAGCCTGGGCACTCAAACCACTTGCTGCTGCCCCAGCATATGTCATTTGTCCTTTTCTTTCGCGTTCTTCGATTCTTTCCTTTAATTCTTTTATCACCCTTCCATTTTCTTTCAGCAGCCTTTCGTTCTCTTCCACTTTTTTCAGAATTTGGCTCCCTATATTCTCGTTTATATCGCTTGCATCAGATGTTTTTACGTTCTGTCCTTTTATCGACTTCCTCCTGTCCTCGTCAAACGCTTTTATTATTTTTTCTAGTAGGTCAACCTTGTCTTCGACTTCTATTCTGTATTCCCTCTTCATGTTCCTGGATAAACCCAACAGCTCCTTTATTGCCTCGCAGCATTGACTAGCTGTCGAAACACGTTTGGAGGGCGCAGGAACCGTTAGCAGGGGTCGTTCTATAGGTTTTTGTTTGGGTTTTTGCGGAACGGTTGCTGTTTTTGTGTCTTTTTGTTGTGTAGCTCCACGGAGCTCCAGCTCATCCACGCTACGTCTAACTGGCCTTGTCGGGTTTATCTCGACTGAAGGGCTGGTTTTGTCACCGGGCGTTACGTCCGGCTCTGATGGAGAGGTGTTCGGTATTTTGACCGGAGTTCTGATGCCGATCATTGTCAGTGCGCGTCTTTCAAATAAAATAAGATTAAAAGGTAAATTTGTATAAGTTGTAAAAGAAATATCAATTAATTAAATTTAAAAATTTAAACTTAAATATAAAATAGAGCTAGCAATAATATAAATTGAATCTAAACTAAATTAGATTTGTCACGTACAGGCTCGCTCTACGACCGGTGGAGGCGCTCAATTCAGACAATGCCCTAGAGACACTATTGTCTTGTGTTACTGCTTGTGTACCTATGTGTTTTGTGTAGTATATTGTGTTAAGTGTAATTGTTTATGTCACCTAGGGTGTTCGTGTTTTATGTGTGTGTAGTTGTGTTTACGATGTTTGTGCCTCTGCCCACGTTCCGGACAGGGTCTATGTTCTGGTCAAAGTTTTGTGAACTTATGTAGTTCAATGTCTAATTGTCCAGGGCTTAATTCTAATAGTAGGTTTAAGTCCAAGTATATACAGGCAGAAATATTCAACTTCTAGGGTCAGCTCCAATTTTACAGTAGTTATACCAGTACCCAAAATCCCAGCTTTCCACGACATACCAGCTCGGAGGTATGACTGATTTAAAAATTTTAATAAAGTAACCAAAATGTCGGATTTTACAATTTTCTTCAAATTTGGCCTTAGGAGCACCGAGTTTGGACTTATTTAAGTCCAGAATAACTCAATAGAGCCATCCCTGTGGTTAGAATTGAAGAATTTTTACCTATTTTAATTTAATTTTGAAAAAAAAAAAAACACGAAAATTTTAATATCTCCGTGCTGGCACACGATAAAAATCTGGAAAAAATCTTATAATTTATCTTAAATCTATATCTACCTTATGCCTATATGGCCTAAAATTAATCTAAAGTTTACATATAATTTTTCAGGAATTTCAAAATTTTTACTTTTTCAATTATGTATAAGTATACAGGGTGTAAAAAGACTGAAATCGAAAACTTAATGGTTGCATTCAGACCATGATACTGAATAGGTTTAGCGAAAAAAAAAACGCAAAATATATGTTAATTTATCTAAGTTCTTTTTTGTATTTTTCTGGTTACATACACATAGTACAACATAATAGGACACTAACAACCTAATTATCTCATTTAGAAAACCAAAAAATAAATAAAAACAATAAAACTGCAATGTATTTTTAAATAAAATCAGTTGACCGGGGGTTATTACACAGTACCGCACGCGGTTCGATGACCGCGGCTAGGGCGCCTGGGCGCGTCCCGCCCGCAGTAGGTACCTAACACTAACTAAAACTTTAAACGAAATCACTCTCCAATCTGACTTTCTGATGGGTTATCAACCAACGCTTAAATAATAATGGTATCCTGTGCACTTGTTATTTTTTTTCGTATAATGAAATCATTCATCGTCTTCAATGAAATTCAAGTTTATTTTGCGCCGGGAATCGAACCCATAGCACCGTGCGTCTGAAGTCTTAAGCCTAGACGTGAGCCTACGCCTACGGTGTTCTGATTAGCAATGCTGATTCGGCAATCTATTCACTTTCGCTGTTCTTACATACCGTGGGAGAGCCACGCTTCGGCATGAATGAGTCAGTTCGACCAGAGTGATACCACGGCCACACAGAAAACCGGCTGCTTATAGTATTGCGGTTATCCATTGGCGACGGTAATCGCTCACCATCAGGTCATACTTCAGCTCGTTTAAACCCTATTCCATAGAAAAAAAATACAAAATTTCCAATACAAAACGCGAAATTTGTCCAGGAAACCTACGGATGCATCTAGCCGTAAAACTTTGAATTACTTTGAAATTTTTATTAATTTACCTAAACACAGAAGACAAAGCACTGTAGCGGCAAGTTTGGTGTGCCTTTGTCGGCGAATATCAAAGAAGCGTGATCTTTGAATTTATGCGACAAAGGGTTTCCGATGTCATGTCGTAGGTATTTACCTATCGATACGTCAGATCGGCGGCGTGTTTCAAAGAACTATAATTCCCTAATTTTATAAATAGGTACGAACTAGACCAGTCGGTCTTCAATGTTCGCACAGTCTGGACAGTTGCGTGGTGCATTATAATTTTTTTAAGGGATTTTTATGGGAATTTTTAAGGGACTTTCACGAAAGTTTTGTGTTGTAATTTTCCTTTTTTAAGTAGGTATAGTAAGTTAATTGTTTATTTTTTCGTTTTTTATTCTCTTAAGTTATCAGTTATCACCGAATTTGTGTTATTTTTAGAATAGGTACTTACATTTTAACAGTGATAGTGATTACTTATAATGTTTAGTGCGAGGGAATACGGCCAAATGATTATGTGCTATGGTGGAGCCCGCGTAAATGCATCACGGGCTTTGCGTATTTACCGTGATAGGTTAGTCATCACGGCTGCCTATCAGAGAGGTTTGAATAATGAGAGGATTACATCCCAAAGGCATGGAGAAGGCCTAGAAGTAGATCTTCGAGTGGACGAACAGGTCTTGAGAGAAATCCTCGGGTTGGAACACGAACTACGGCAAAGTTAATTAGAGGTCATGGAACCCCAATATCGCATCAAACAGTGCATAAGATTTTAAGAAAAAATAATAAAATAAGCTCAGTTTGTGCCATTTCTGGGTCGACCGAGGCTCTCGCAGAATTAGGTAAGTAGCGTGAAGTCACTAGGTAGGTATTTTCGTTAATAGGGAACTTTACCGACGCCGCGACGCGTAGGTAGTTAAATTAAATAGTTATGAAAGGCATTGACCTAGCTACTCAGTGCGCGCATACATTGCTGGCTTCGGAAATTAATAAAAATCTTGATACATTGTTTTTTCCGGCTACAATTTTTTTTAAAGACAACTGTTTGTTTTTTTTAATTAGTTTTGGGGTGCTAAAGCTGCATCTTTCGTTTTCGGAAGTCGTCTGGTTACACCCTGTATACTAGTTTAAAAATTGACTAAGGTATCTAGGTCCGGTCTTCCAAGCAGCGCGCAGAGAACTGCAGTTGTAGATTGTCGAAATTTCTTCTCAGTCAAAAGTTATTTCAGGTCAAACTTTGAAACTTTTAATGTTTTTTGTTAATTTTCAGACTCTCATAAAAAAATTTTCTTTGCAGAAAAGTGTGTTGCCTGATGACGTCTTCAATCCCCCAAACTTCCAGATTTCTGGGTCGACTCCTTCTGGGACCACGTGGCCACGTGGTTTTTGTTTTTTCGGGTTTCCCGGAAAAACCACGCGCGTCCGGATGAATCCAAGAATGGCAGCGGCTGGGGATCGGCCCAACCCACACTTTGACACCTTTTTCAGAGATGTAACTTCAGTAGTCACTTAATTATCACCACAAAAGTAAAGAATTTTTTGGGTATAACCTCCAATCTTTCTGTTTTTTTGGCACTATCACTTCAGCCGCGTACGTGCGGCTAAAACACTTATTTCCGGCGTGTGGGGCGCGCCGAGACGAAGCTCTAGACACCACTTTCACTGGTATCGGTCAAAGAAAACCCACTTAAATGATTTTTTAAAAGCGGGAGCGGTTAAAAAAGCATGTGTTCCCGGTCAGATTAGCGTATGCGGCTGCTGATCAAGAGGTCTCCGTTTCAATTCCCGGGTCGGACCAAATGTTTGTGTAATCCGCAAATATTTTTTTTTCGGAGTTTGGGTGTTTTCTATGTATAAATTGTACGTATTTACATAAAAAAGTATGTTTATGTATTTATATCAGTCTACCCATAATACAAGCTCTACTTAGTTTGCGACTAAATGATGTGGGTTCAAATCTCACGTGGGATAACACTTGTGTGATTCACAAATTGTTGTTCTGAGTCTGAGTGTTCGTTGTGTCCGTTTGATGTATGTTTTTAAATTGGCATGTATTACAGCGAACAAATTCCTTAATGTGTTTAAAAATGTAAAATGTAAGTAATTGACTTTTCTTAGAACTACGAGCGTAAAGTTGAATGTAACCGTAACCTATCATCACAGTTAACGGGTGTCGTAAATTTTAGTACTTCGACGAACGATAATAATATACAAACAGAATTACCGTAAATATATACGGTTCTTATTATCTAATATAGGTACTCGTAGTACCTTACATTTTAAATTGTACACATTCATGCTCGACGATGGGCGACCAAATGGTTTTTTTTTTAGCTGATATAAACTCAAATAAGTTTTCAAAGTCAAACAAGATAAAGATAAGTTTAAAAGTACTCAAGAACTTTTATAATAAATTTAAAGCTTATGCCTTTGCTTTTACTCAAAATGTTATTTCTCTTTATCGCCACTGTCTCGCTCCTAATTATCTTCGTTAGAAAATAATATCCATTACAAATATTTAATAGACATTATAAAATATATCATAGAAATATTATAATTGTCTTTGTTACAGACAACACTGTGTTTAAACAAATTCCAACCAAATAATAAGCTTTACCTTAATAATATTAATATACCATAAACCATTTCAATTATAATAAAGTTACTTTATTCAGTACTAGCTTTCCGCCCGCGGCTTTGCCCGCGTGGAATTCGTTTATATCGCGCGACACGGTAAGGGTAGATTAAACAATCTTACTTGATTGATAATAAGGAACTTCGACAAACTTTCGTCCCCTATTTTAAACCTTTATTTTCGCGATAAAAAGTATCCTATGTGCTTTCCCAAGTTCTATCTATCTTCATACCAAATTTCATCAAAAGCGTAACAGACAGACAGACAGACAGAGTTACTTTCGCATTTATAATATTAGTAGGGATTAATTGAGAAGGTGAAATATATAGGTAACGTATAAGGGCAGCATTCCGCAGCATAAACATGTATATACATAGTTGTATTTCAAAGATGATGATTCAACCTTTTTTCCACTTCATAATTTAGCACAAACAGATTAAATTTAATCTTTAATACCTTAAAGTCAAAAGAGAATTATCGAAGGGAGTTCGATCAGCGCAATCAGAGATACATCGCACTCGAATATTCTTTATAAACAGACATCAAAGTAACGTCAATTTGCAATGATATCGTCCTTACATCAGTGCGATGTCGACTGTCAATTAAATTTGAAAACTTACATTACAGATATTAAAAGAGAAAAAATGTACTACATGGTACATGGACGACGTACCAATTTGTGCAGTACTGAAAGACTTGCCATTATTCATTCAAAAGTCCATTATGACAATTCAATTAAACCCTGTCTCTATGTCTCCTGTATATCTAGTAATTGTCTTTCAACGGATTCAATTTTAGAAGTAACTTTCTCAGAACTTATGCTCTTAACATACGTTTTTCATACGATTTGGCGTCAGTTGCTGATGTCACAAGAATAAAATTTTCTGAAACTATACTTTAAAAGAAGCTAAATTATTATATCTCTTTGATATCAGGTTATAAAGCAATTTTTGTCGTTAATAAAGTTCATGTCAACTAGCAATTAACCAATTTAACCGAAGACTATCTGACCATGTATTTGTGTCTACTAATGAAAGTGCTGTAACCAGTACTCTCTAATATCAAGTGGAGTAGTATGACCTACTAGGTACGATCCTCTGGCCTCGGCTAATGCTTATAACTGCTCCATAACCTACTGCCAACTGCTTGTCTACGACACAATCTGTTTACATAAACTGTGTTGAGTACTGATTGCATGTCACCACACAATATTGCATTCATTAATAACTTCTTGTCTCGCTCGGTCTCGTCTTGCTTGCCATTAAAAATTCCATTATATCTCGACTTGGATTTACTTTATGGGATACAAACTCATCTATCTAGCAAAGTTTTAAATTGAGAAAGTAATTTCTGTACATCTATTTGCGTGTTATCCTTGTAAGAATTTTTGCATATTATCCCATCACTTCGCGGTATTTATGTACAATAGATTATAAAATAATATTGTACTATTTATCTAAGCTCGTAATAGTAGCAAAATAGATGAATGCTTAACTCAATGCATGTAAACTACGTTCCTTCATTAAATCTGGGGAACCTTTAATTAGCTTGAGTCTGCGGTAAGCAAAGTCCCGTAATGTAAGAACTACTTCGTTATAAAAGTTCATAGAAGTTTGTGTTGCAAACATAGGAAGTTAGGGAAGTTTTGAGTAAGAAGAAACCCCAACAAGAACCTGAGTAGTAAGTAGGAGTGAATTTAAAGTCTTATCGCTTTTGTAACTGTTTATATTGGGTTATATTATTTCTAGCGTACATCTCAATCTCCTCAAGATTACTTTATAGTTTTTCTATGTATGTATTTCCAAAAAAAAAAGGGTTTAAAAGTATATACATGAACAATGAACCTAAAATAAAAATAAAAAAATAAAATATTTCGGACATCTTACACACAACATCATCTAGTCCCAAACTGAGCAGAGCTTGTATTATGGGTACTAAACAACTGATATAAATACATAAACATACTTTTTTTTTGTAAATACATACATAATATACATAGAAAACACCCAGACTCCGAAACAAATATTTGTGGATCACACAAATATTTGGTCCGACCCGGGAATCGAACCCGAGACCTCTTGATCAGCAGCCACATACGCTAGCCACTAGACCAACAAGGCAGTCTAGTCAGTAAAAACCTTAAAAATTATAATAAAACTAGAATATATTGTTAAAAGGAGTCCCTTTAGGCAAGATTCCGAGCGTTCCCCCTTTGAATTGCTATACTAATTCTCTGTCGGAGGTAGCTGCCAGCTCTTCGGTCCCCTGTGACGTCGACTAACCTTTTTGTTATTTCTTTAAAAAGCCTTACAGCGCTAGGACCCCACGGACCAAGGGTCTCGACACCGAATGGGACAAAACATATTCGGAGCCTAGAATACAGAGGATTTGCATGCTTTAGCTTTTTCAGCCGCTTCACATGCCGCACCAGCTCTGTTGTTGGTTCCATGTAGATGGGAAGGGGCCAGCGTGTCTGAACAGGTGGCATCCCATACCAGCACCCGACCCATCTTCCATGGAATCAAGCTCATACCGTCTGGTATCTTGCCATCGTCTCTTGCAATACTAGTCGGCTCAAGTAATATCTTTATAATAATATAATTTAAATATTCAAAATGTCTCTAATGAGACTTCACATTATTGTTGGTCTAGTAGTTAGCGTATGCGGCTGCGGATTAAGAGGTCTCGCTTTCGATCCCCGACTCGGAACAAATGTTTTTATGTTCTGTAAATATTTGTTTCGGAATTTGGGTATTTTCTATGTATAAAATGTATGTACTCATGCCTGGCGTTCCAGTGCCCAACGATTGATGTTGGCATGTTGTATATATGCTGGTTGGTTTGGTTTGGTTTTTTTGGGCGGTTTCCGCACTTAGTCCTAGTTATTGGACCATTGTGCGTGAAAAGTTATTTCCCATTCACTCCAGTCAGCCTAGGTTGGTCCAGAAGGCATACAGGCCTTCTTTGTTTTGGATTCGATATGACTCGCCCAATATAGTTTATCGTCAAGGATTACGCCCAGGTATTTCACTTGTCTAGATAGGGAGAGTTTTGTTTTAAATAATTTTGGTAGTTGTAGTTCTGGTAACTTCCTCTTGTTGGTGAAAAGGATAAGTTCTGTTTTTTTCGGGTTTACTGACAGATAATGTTCGTCACACCATTTTTCCACAATCTGAAAGGCTGAGGTCATGACTTTGCATAGGACGTTCTCAGCGTTTTCACTTATCAGAATTGCTAGGTCATCAGCATAACCAATAGTAGTGTATCCTCTATCGTTTAGTCTCCTTAGGAGACTATTGACTACTATGTTCCAGAGAAGTGGCGAAAGGACCCCCCCTTGGGGGCATCTTCTAACCACCTTCGCTCGTGTGGTGGTGTCCCCCACTATCCGAACCGCCCTTTTGCCAACCAGTTCGGTGATCCATCCTCTGGTGACTTGATCCACGTTGTATTTTCTTAGGGCGTGGTTTATGCTGTTGTGCATAGTTTTGTCAAACGCCCCTTCTATATCTATGAAGGCTGCGAGTGTTGAAGATTTGGTCGTGATTGCCGACTCTATTTTGTGGACCACTGCGTGTAGTGCCGACTCTGTTGATCTGCCTTTCCTAAAGGCATGTTGTTGTGGATGTAGCGAGATATTTTCAAGTGCTCCATCTCTAAGATATTGTGGTGGTAGACTATGTTAGTCTACACCAACAGTGTTTAAATATAGACTCCGTAGGACGACACTGAGTTTATTATATTTCACTCGTAAGTAGGTAGGTTTGGTATGCGAAAGAATTAGGTGAAATGCAAATGAATAATGTTATTAAGTAACTAGTTAAAGAGATTATATTATGATTAGAATTATTACATTAATTAAAAGCGATAGAATAACAGTATAATATAGCAAGATATAAAAGTATTAAACTATGCGCGACGCGTGTAAGCTCTAAGCAAGCAGAAGGCGTAGTGTCTTGCGAGGCGGGCGCGGGGCGCTGTGTTCTCGGCGCGAGCGCAGGTCAAGGTCGCGCGCCGGCGAACGGCACAAGTTGCGTAGGTGCGGCAGGCAGTCTAGTAGTGGCGGTTCGGTGCGAGATTAATACACGCCACATATTCCCCCCCGCCAGACCGTGACTACGGGCGATAAAAATCTGGCAAACGGACTCTTCTGCCACTGGATGTCCGCTTGATGTCCTCATTGACCGCTGGTTCTGTTGGAGCTTGGGCTTCTCTAGACATATAGGCCGGCTTCAGTCTATCAATACTTATGTTGGACATCTTGCCTTTAACATCCACAGTGAAGTATTTAGGTTGGCGCGTGACAACCTTGTAGGGGCCAGCGTATGGTGGTTCCAGCGCTCGTCGCACACGATCCTGACGCACGAAGACATGCGACGAAGTGTTGAGCTCGCGTGGGATATAGAAGGCTGTTGTCGTATGCCAGGCAGTTTGACGAGGAGATAGCTTCGCCATGTACGCGCGAAGACGTGTCGCGTACTGGGTGACGTCAGCAACTTTGTAGTCGTCGTTTGGGCACAGGAATTGACCAGGTAGGCGAAGGGGCTCGCCATACACCAGTTCAGCAGGAGACGACTGGAGGTCTTCTTTCCAGGCACTTCGCATGCCCAGAAGCACTAGTGGAAGCGCTTCGGTCCACTGTGAAGCAGGAGCGTGGCACATAATCGCTGCCTTGAGCTGCCGATGAAGGCGTTCGACGATACCATTCGCCGCGGGGTGATACGCAGTGGTGCGGAAGTGGCTCGCACCGACTAACGTGGTGAGGGCTTTGAAGAGGTGGCAGTCGAATTGGCGACCACGGTCTGTGGTCACCCGCTCGGGACATCCAAATCTGGCTATCCAACCAGACACGAGGGCTGCAGCGCACGTCTCGGCAGTGATGTCTCGTAGGGGATACGCCTCAGGCCAGCGTGTGAACCTGTCGATGACGGTGAGGCAGTATCTGAAATCATTGGACAGAGTTAGTGGCCCTACGATGTCGAGGTGTATGTGTGAGAACCTCGAGGAAGGGGGAAGGAAAGAGGAAAGAGGAGAGGTGGTGTGACGGGAAATTTTGGTTTCTTGGCATTTTAGACATTGCCTTGCCCACTCTCTACAGTCTTTGCGAATCCCTGGCCAAACAAATCTTTGTGTTACCAGTCGCACAGTAGCAGAAGTACCTGGATGGTGTAGGTTGTGTAACGACTCAAAGACTTGCTTGCGGAATTCGGGTGTTACATAAGGTCGGAGTGTAGATAGTGTGGTGTCACAGAAAATGGGTGTCTTGCTGGCGTCTAGTTGTATTTTCTGCAGCCTCAGGGTAGTGCCATTATGAATCAGCTCTTGCAGCTCTGGATCTTGGTCCTGAGATCGTGCAAGAGACTGGAAGTTTATGGCGTTTGACACCTCTTCGATGCGTGACAGAGCATCAGCTACGACATTTTCCCGTCCTGGTATGAACCTTATGTTCGTCGTGAATTGTCCGATGAAGTCGAGGTAGCGGTACTGCCTAGGGGAACATTTTTCCCTGTTCAAGGTGAAGGCAAAGGTGAGCGGCTTGTGATCCGTGAACACCGTGAAAATTCTGGCTTCCACCATATGCCGAAAGTACTTAATGGCCTCGTACACTGCAAGGAGCTCTCGGTCGTACGGGCTGTACTTCCTCTGTGCGGTGCTCAATTTGTGGGAGAAGAATCCCAAGGGCTGCCAATCGTTGTCCTTGCGCTGCTGCAGCACTGCGCCGATGGAAATATCACTTGCATCAGTCACGATTGCTAGTTCAGCGGTGGAATCCGGATGAGCCAGTAATGTAGCCTGTGACAAGGATGTCTTACAGTCTTCGAAAGACTTGTGCATTTCCGGAGTTAGCGTGATAGGATGCGAACCTTTAACGTGTGGGCCAGCTAAGATGTTAGTGAGCGGTGCTTGTATTTTTGCAGCGTTAGGAATGAACCTACGGTAAAAATTAAGCATACCGAGGAAACGCTGAAGTTCTCTGATGGTCTTCGGCGGCGTGAAGTGCTGGATAGCTTCGACCTTTGTCTCTAACGGCTTGGTACCAGCTGCAGAAACTTGGTAGCCGAGGAATGTCACCTCTGACTGACCAAGCTTGCACTTTGAAGTGTTGACCAAGACACCGTATTGTTTCAGTCTTACGAAAAGCTGACGTAGGTGGTGCTGGTGATCTGCTGGTGTCTTCGAGAAGACCAGGATATCGTCCAGGTACCCGTAGCAGAAATCCAAGCCTAGTAGGACTTCGTCGATGAACCTTTGGAATGTCTGAGCAGCGTTCCTTAAACCAAAGGTCATGTACTGAAATTCATACATTCCGAAAGGTGTTGTGATGGCGGTCTTGGGTACGTCAGGTGGATTAACCAAGATTTGGTTGTAGGCTTTAACCAGGTCGATGGTGGAAAAGACAGAGCATCCTGAGAGCTGGTAAGCAAAGTCGCTTATATGTCGGATCGGGTAGCGATCGGGTATGGTCCTGGCGTTAAGTGCCCGGTAGTCGCCACATGGTCTCCATCCGTCATCTTTCTTCTTCACTAGGTGTAGAGCCGAAGACCATGGACTTTCTGAGCGTCGAGCTACACCAGACTTAAGCATCTCCTCGAACTCTTTTTTCGCTGCTTGAAAGCGAATTGGGTCAAGACGACGAGGTTTGCAAGAAACAGGTTGGCCAGGAGTAGTCCTTATGAAGTGCATAGTGTTGTGCTTGGGTGGAGACTGTACTCCGGCTGGTCTGGTGATCTCAGGAAATTCGCGTAATAGGGAATGAAATTCAGTCTCACCTGAAGCGATCTTTACAGAAGCGATGTCTTCTAAAGTTCCTGACGAAGTAGCTGCTACCGACAGCGTTGTGGTACCATCAACCAACCGCTGGTTTCTACAGTCCACTAAAAGGTTGTAGTGGCTCAGGAAGTCCACACCGATGATGGGTTTTGATACATCTGCGATGATGAAGTTCCACACGAAGTCTCGCCTGAGTCCCAAATTGAGATGCAGTTGTGTAGGCCCATAAGTGTGAATGATTGTGTTGTTGGCTGCCACAAGATCATATTTAGACTTAGTGCAGGGCGTCTTGGTAGAAGATCGCGGAAAAACACACAGGTCAGAGCCAGTGTCCACGAGGAACTGCATTTTTGTGACGCGATCAGTTACAAACAGACGGCCTGTTGGTGAAGGGCAGTCGTGGGCCGCTACTTCCGACCGCCCCTGGAGTTTTCCGAGTTGAAGGTACATGGCTGCTTACACTTCGAGGCTTTAACACCAAATGTGTAGTGGTAAAAACAATGGGGGTGGCCTTCTGGTGGTTGTCTCGATCGTGAACGGCTGCGTGAGCGATGTGATCGCTTATTAAAGGAACGCGGTCGAGTCCGTGAGCGTTCTGAGCGTTCGAGTCTAGTAGTTAAAACAGCTACTTGCCTGGTCAGTTCGGCGATTTGTTGAGTCAAGTCACCGGTGTATGTAGATGGCGCTGAAGACGCAGTACTGGCTACTTGTGGCGTAGATGGTGCAATCTCGTAGACCTTGTCCGCTATTTCACCTAGCTTGTCACAGTCGAGATCCATCTGCGTAGCTATAACAGTTTGTATATTCTGCGGCAACCTGCTAGACCACAAAGTCAATAAAAAATTAGAGGGCACGGAAGGTCCAGCCAGACTCGACAAATGCCTTAAGAACTGAGAGGGCTTTCGGTCACCTAGCTCCTCGTGCATTAATAATTGTTTTACCCTCTTTTCTTGTGATGCCGAAAGTCGCTTGATAAGTTCAGCCTTTAATTTCTCGTATTTATTTCTTTCAGGGGGATTAGTGATAACATCCTTAACCTCGGCAGCATAGCGATGGTTTAATTGAGCAACCAAATAACAAAATTTTGTGTCATCTGTAGTTATACCCGACAATTTAAATTGGCTTTCGACTTGCGCGAACCATAGCCCGGGTTCCTCTGGCCAAAACGGTGGTATCCTGACACCAACTCGGAGGACTTTAGGGGTTACTGCCTCGGTGGGTTCGTCAGACTCAGACATTCTTTTTTTTTTTTTTTTTTTGAAAAAAAAAGTGAAAAATTATATAAATGTAAAATCGCTCACCCTTGGACTACGACCAATTCCAGCCGTCAACAAACCAAAACAAAACGATTCTTGAGCTTCTACGGGGACACAAATCGTCTTCGTATTCTTCTAGGTAGGTATCCGCCCGAAACAGCTGACGCGACGACCGAAGTGTAATATCGCCAATATCGCGGTGTAACGTGACTACGATGATCACGTCGGGGTCACCAATGTTGTGGTAGACTATGTTAGTCTACACCAACAGTGTTTAAATATAGACTCCGTAGGACGACACTGAGTTTATTATATTTCACTCGTAAGTAGGTAGGTTTGGTATGCGAAAGAATTAGGTGAAATGCAAATGAATAATGTTATTAAGTAACTAGTTAAAGAGATTATATTATGATTAGAATTATTACATTAATTAAAAGCGATAGAATAACAGTATAATATAGCAAGATATAAAAGTATTAAACTATGCGCGACGCGTGTAAGCTCTAAGCAAGCAGAAGGCGTAGTGTCTTGCGAGGCGGGCGCGGGGCGCTGTGTTCTCGGCGCGAGCGCAGGTCAAGGTCGCGCGCCGGCGAACGGCACAAGTTGCGTAGGTGCGGCAGGCAGTCTAGTAGTGGCGGTTCGGTGCGAGATTAATACACGCCACAATATCGGTCCACCAGCCTTTCTAATGTTTTCAGAAGGAAGGATGTCAGACTGATTGGTCTGAAGGATTTGGCTTGTGTGTAGTCATCTTTTCCCGGTTTTGGTAAGAAGACCACTTTTGCCTCTCTCCATTGTTTCGGAATGTATTTGAAAGCCAGGCAGGCTCTGTAGATCGGTGTCAGATGTCTAACTGCCTGGTTTAGTTGCCATTGAAGTAGCGCCGGGAAGATACCGTCTAGCCCTGCTGACTTGAACGGTTTAAAGCTTTTCAGGGCCCATTCTGTCTTTTCCGCCGTTACTATTGTTTTTGCCATGTGCCATTCTTGGTTTGTTGGTTTGTATATATGCTAATCGGCGCGAGAATTTCTCTATCGCGATACAGTATCAGTAGTTACTCCGTATAGTTCATTCCGTGTTTTCTTCGTAGATAAGTGTTCTTTCGGTAGATTGCGCTTTTATGTTTTTCGCTTGCGCTGTATGTGAGAGTCCAGATAATACAGGTTCTGCTTATTTTGGGACCAGATGATATTGTGACAGATGTCCGAAATATTAAATTTATGATAGAATTGTAAATTATATCCTATTTTTAGACAATTATTAAGTTTTCAACATCGTCAACAAAATTTAACAATCAAACATTTGAGGATAGACATCAGCTTAGAAAGAAGCACCGTTACATTGTCCAAATTCTACTTCCTTTTCATCTGTCTTTCTTATGTCATTTACCAACGAATCCTTAAACACTCCAATAGACGGTCAGTGGGCCAAACTAGATTTAAATAGAGTAATAAGAATACCAAGAAGATTCGAGTTTTGTGTAAATCGCTTAAACTTTAATTATATTAAAGTAATCAACTATCTTTTCATATAAAACCTGTGTCTGAGACATAAACTTTTATAGAAATAGTAATTTAGTTTTCAATCTGGTCCGCAGTTTAATGGCCTCTGTGATAGCTGCACTTTTAAATCACTCCCAGTAGACATAAACATTGTAGGAACTGCAGCTCGTAAAGTGCAGCTCGGTTTTATCCACGCCTCGTATTGGCACCGCTGTGTACACTTCAGTAGATATTGTGAACTGCCCCCCATAGCCTAGATGCAAACGCTTTTCGTTTTCTATTATATTCTTTCATTGGCTAAGTTTTTTGTTTTGATCACGTGTCTGATTGACATTAGGGCCACAGCACACTAGCTACTTTTAGCATCGGCGATCGGCGATTTTGCGACTGCATCGATGCTGCATCGCGTTTTAGCGACTTCCTGCGTTCGATCGCGGTATCAGTAACGCGCGTTTTAGCGACTGCACAGATGCCAAATCGATGCTACCGGCATCCGAATGTGTGCGGAGAGTAGCGTTCAGCTGCTGTGTCGCGCTTCTAAAAAGCGACTCAATCTCCGCGTTATAGCGTTCGGTTGCCGTATTTAGCTTCTAAAAAGCGACTAGTTGCTAAAAGTAGCTAGTGTGCTGTGGCCCTTAACCAATGAAACAAGAGAATAAAAACATGGAATCGAAAACGAAAAAAGTTTGTATCTTGGCTAGGGACGTTGGTGCGACTCTTCTTGATCACTTCTTTTAGCAGACGGTTCGCTTGATATTTAATTGACTACTAAAACTTATGCTAGCTAAGGTTATGACATCAAAAGTAACAAATTAAATAAATAGAAAAGCTATAAAACATCATCTTCTTAGCTTGTATTCCCCACACGATGGGGTAGACACGAGAAAAATAACAAACGGACATGACGAATCTATAAGGGTTCCGAGTCATGAACTACGGAACCCTAAAAACTCTATTTATTTAGTTTTGGAAATTCATTCTCCTACTTAACGATAACTTGTACATTTCAATTACAGTGTGCAAGTAAGGGATTTATTCCAAACTCGACACTTCGTATCAACATCTACACGGTTACAAAGTACCATCTTGTACTAACAAATAAAATGGAATTGAGAACACAGCTCATGGAGTTTTAGATACAAGTTAAGATTGTTTGAGTAGATTTTAGAATAAACATACTACAGCAATCGATGTAACTTAACGCATTAAAAAACGTATCGAATAATTATCGTAGCTTAGTTAAACAATAGAGATCCAAAATCCGCTGCAAGCAGCTTTGTGGCTTTAAGTTATTTATAATGGTCTGAAACTTATGGCAAGGAGAATATTTTGGAAGGTTTATGTAGTTAATAGAGTGAGATAGGATCATTATTTACTGAAACATTCAGATATTTAGGCTGTTATAGAGAAGCGAAGTACAGTTTAGGGTGCCTTATTAAGGTTCACTTTCGCTTGTGAGAATTGGTTCAACAGGAACATGGTGTTTACTTGTAGATTATTTATTGGGGTTTGAATAATCAGTTTCCAATAAATAAAATCAATATAATAATTATTATATAAACACGACAGTATTTTTATGTGTGACGCAGCTACTCACACATGCATACATAGTTATAGATTACTTTCATACATTGATGTTTCACACTTACTTACAGGTGGTATGTACTACAAGTATAAACCTGTGAATGATGGAGCTCCGAGTAGCAGTTTTAGGAAATAGAAAGAATACTTTAAGAGAGAAATTAAATGTGAATACAGATAAAGTTATATTTCATATAGATTTCGGTGATAAATGTCAAAATATCCAATGACAGATGGTTAGCACCTTAAATCTGTCAGTCTAAACAACAAGCACTTTGTGACAATCTATTTTTCATAATACAAGCTCTGCTTAGTTTGAGCCTACATGACGTTGTAAGTCAGATATATAAAAATACTAGTTTTCGCCCGCGGCTCCGCCCGCGTGTATGTCGGTTATCGCTGTTAAAAGTAGCCCAGTCCTTTCCCAAGATCAGTTCTATCTTCATACCAAATTTCCTCAAAATCCAAGTGGTTTAGGCGTGAAAGCGTAACAGACAGACAGACAGAGTTACGTTCGCATTTATAATATTAGTAGGGATTATACAAATATCCCTTCATGTACAAATAGAAGACAGATTTTATGTTACATGAAAACAAAGCTATACGAGTATTTTATATTTTTTGTTAATAATTAGAGTTGTAGATACTCATAATTAGTATTTATGAAAGCGGCATAAATATGACAAGTAAATACTCTTTTTCATAGAGTAAAATACTTTTGTAACTTTCAAATGTAACAAAGTAAAAGATTTTTGCTTGTTAAAATAATGTCGGCTTGTGAAGTTTTGTGGAAGAATTCTTGTCAATGAACACAGAATGTTCTTTCAACATTGTTTAAAAATGGAAAAGGAAAACATTATAATATTTTTTTAAATATCCTCTTCGTTTATTTTAAATACAAACAAGGTACGAGATAATTTGAATCAATTTAGACTCAAAGTCTCAAAAAGAAAGTAGTTAAAGGTTAGTTTAAACAACATTTCTTACTTACTTAATACTTGATCGGCGTACTCGTCAAATAGGTCAGTAAAGTTTAACCGTCTGTTTGTAATTTTAAATAAACAGCTATTTAATAAATTCATATGACGGCTAATTCTATTTTATTGGTTACAAAACTTTATTGTCCTCAACTCCCTTCTATTTTTAATCAAATCCATAAATGTATTCGCAGTACCGTACAGTTTATAGCATAAAGCATAAAAATAGTGCCAGCTCAACAGTATCTTTACAAAAACTACCCAATTTTCTCTTAAGGGTTAATAAATTCTTCCATCTGCCCTATTTCTTCTGACACTCGATTACGTAGATATCATTTATCTTGACATCGCTGAGGAACGGCTCGATAAACTCGAGTGTCCTCAAAACTTTTCCATTACATTTATATTTGGATTACGCAAATATGATCATGTATAAGAACTCCGAAAGTTACTCAAGTGCCTCCCAATTTCATGCTTTTTTCCATCCTTTTAGTATATTTATTGAATTACTCCTCTAGAACTGATATTCCTGTACTACTCGTGGTCGCTTCTTCAATTATAGATGGAGTTTATTGCGTGTTATCCCAGGGAGTCAATTAGACGACACGTTGATTGTAATGCTTTATTAATGACTCTCTTATCTCTGTAAGACTCCGACTAATTTGACTTAAACTAAAGCTTATATACAATGTAATATGTGTACAGTTTTAGGTGGGGGCTACTATGAAATATTATTTACTTAATTGCTTAATTGACAATATGTTGTTTATACTTCCTTATTTAATATTTTATAATATTACTATTGTTTGAGGGCACGTACGTTAACTTTAGTAAAACAATTATTTAATCACGTAACCGTGTAAAGATCTAAACTACTATTTTGCTGTGGCTTCGCCCATAGATATTCCCCCTCTAAAGAGAAGAAACATCCTTATATTACTATTATATACTATTGTTGTATAGTTCTGGTTTATATATTATAATTGGAATCTAACCGTCTGGTGGGAGACTCTACCAGAACGTGTCCTTTTTTCTGTTTGCTTATCTGCTTGTGAAGATTCTGTTATCTTGTCTCCGATTGTTTGTTCGCTTATCTTGCTATTGTTTAAAATAAATGCTGGTTTGAGTCTATCGATAGCTACACTTTTTTGTTTTCCGTTTATCAAGATCGTGAAGATCTTATCATTGCGACTGATGACAAGATACGGTCCCTCGTACGGTGGTGTGAGGCTGGGCCGTAGTCGGTCACAACGTAAGAAAACGTGCCTACATTCCGCTAACTGTGGGTGTACGAATATCTTGTCGTTCTTGCTTTGTCTTTGTGGACGCGAAATCATGTGTTCTAAGTTATCCTTAATTTCTCTGATAAAATCTGTGTACGTTGAGTTATTTTGTGTCTCGAAAAATGCTCCAGGCAGTCTAATTGTTGAACCGTATACTAGTTCAGCTGCCGAGAATCCTGTGTCTTGCCGTAAACTCGTACGTATGCCAAATAAAACGGTAGCTAACTCTTTTGTCCAATTAATTGTGTTTCCTCTTGCTATCAATGCTGTTTTTAATGTTCTGTGCAATCGTTCTACTTTAGAATTTGACTGTGGATGATATGGGGTGGTTCGAATTTTTTGAACTCCCATTAAGTTTGCTAAATTTTTGAATATTTCAGATTCAAATTGGCGTCCCTGGTCTGTGGTAATGTATTCAGGGCATCCGAATCGGGTTATCCAACCTTCGTATACCGTTCTGGCTACGGTTTCTGCAGTTATATCAGCTATGGGGAATGCCTCTGGCCATGAAGTACAACGATCTATCATTGTGAGTATGTATCGTTTATTTTTCCACATCCAGCTTCTTTCATTTTTCGCAGGAGCTGGGAAGGCTTCTGGTCTCCAAGGTCCATTTCTGCTAGTAGTCTGTGGAAACGTCGGTGTTCGCTCTCTTCGTAGCAGTTTATTAGACGTTCCTTGATGGTGGAGTACTTGTTTTCGCTGGGTGGGTTAGTTAATATGTCACTGACTTGATGGACGACCTCTTTTGGTAGTTTGGATATTACCATGTTATATTTGTAATCTTCGCCCTGTTTTTGTGGTGCTATTATTGCTTCAAACTGGGCGAACCATAAACATGGGGAGTCTGTCCAAAATTGAGGTAGTTTGTCTGTGACCGTGATAGCAGTAACTGATTCGCACCCCGTGTCGCCTCTTGAAGGAGTTGTTGTTGGAGCCATTTTTGGGATGTGATAATTTCGTAATGCTATTGTTCTCTAGATTCACTGCTGAACACCATATAGGGTTCCGGTCGTCCCGGTATTATATCAGCACTAGAAACCAATAGATCACGTCGGGGTCACCAATTATTGCGTGTTATCCCAGGGAGTCAATTAGACGACACGTTGATTGTAATGCTTTATTAATGACTCTCTTATCTCTGTAAGACTCCGACTAATTTGACTTAAACTAAAGCTTATATACAATGTAATATGTGTACAGTTTTAGGTGGGGGCTACTATGAAATATTATTTACTTAATTGCTTAATTGACAATATGTTGTTTATACTTCCTTATTTAATATTTTATAATATTACTATTGTTTGAGGGCACGTACGTTAACTTTAGTAAAACAATTATTTAATCACGTAACCGTGTAAAGATCTAAACTACTATTTTGCTGTGGCTTCGCCCATAGAGTTCATCAATCCGCCTTTATGAGGAGTAACATTCTCAGTTTCTTTAGCATTGGAAGTAAGGGTAGGTACATTTTTTAGGATTAAATAGTAAGGGTGTTTTTTTTTTTTAAAGACAACTCCCGCATTAGGAATATAAATTCCTGTGTCGCGGGGGACTTTACAAACATACATGAAACGGACACAAAGAACACCCAGACTCAGAACAACAAATTGTGAATCACACAAAGTGTTGTCCTACGTGGGATTTGAACCCACGACACTTGGCGCAGTAGGAAGCGGCTTGGCGACCGCTTAAGCCACTAGGCCAACCGTGCAGTCATTTTTTATAGTTTTTATAGTTTACGTCTCGGAACCCTTGTAGTTTTCTCATGCCCTTCCATCCGTCCTTGACTTACGAGTACCTTCCAAAAGGTTAGTACTAGAAAGATGAAATTTTGCATGGTTGTGTGTTTTTATGACATCGACATAGTGCTAAAATAAAGTCATATAATCAAGTTTTCTTGGGATACCTCTCCTACAAGTAAAGCGAGGATTTTTTTTTCTCACGTCTGCCACATCGAATATTGTATGTACGTGCGTACTTACGTATGTATGTAAATATACATACGTAAAGACCTATCTAATGATATAGGTCTTTTAATAACCTTGAGAGGTGGCTAAAACGATTTCTTGATTTAGGTACCATTTTTCAAGTTAGTAAAATAAGGCATCCCTCTCCCCTCTAAAAGCTTAACGGCTGGCTCGAAGAATCTGTAAACTTGATGAGCTTCAAAAGAAAACTATAACGGCTTAGATAACTTTGTTAGTTCAGAATTTATAAATGAAACTTATAGAATACGTTTACAAGGAAAACTAATTACATTAATTACGAAATATTAAGTAAACATGTAAAATATTAAAAATTAAATCATGACAATTATCTATTTTCGCCAATGTACCTTAGATTTAAAAGTGATACATCAGTAGTTTAAACGGTCGCCGTTTCCTACTGAGTGTTATGGGTACACCCCCACATGGAACAACATTTTGTGTGATTCACAAAATTTTGTTCTGAGTGTCCGTTTTATATATATGTGTAAAGTGTGTTTATTCCTAATGTGGTGTACTTGTATTTTTAACGAATAAAAAGAATAGCAAATACCGCAAGTAACAATTTGTTCTACAGATTATTGTCAACCTTTTTAATAATATTTAATTCAACAAAAGTGCTTCAAAACTATATTTATCACAACTTACTCTGTAAATGATTTAAGGTTCATTAATTTATTCCGTACACAGAATGAGGTGCACAGGATTATTTTAATAGGGGTCCATGGTCGAGGGATTAGCTAGACCCTCAAATATACAAACATTAAAACGCTTATGTTCATTTAACAATTTAGTAACAATATTTTTATGGGACCTTGTAGCTCTTATGTAACTATGAATCAAGTTTTTATTGGATTTAGTGATTAAATAACCTGACTGCACAAAAATATAATAGTGTACGCACTATCATTCTTTGTAAGTATATATAGTGGATTGTTGTGGTTTTTTTGGTTTTTTATTTTCTGTAAGGTGTTGGTTTCGTCTTTCTGTATCGCAGTGAAATATTGTTATAAATATCTATATTTTCTCATGTAAGTGAATTTTGTATTTATATTCTTTATGAGAAATAAATTATCTTAAACCTGAAGTATGCGCGTAATATATCTGTAAAAGTAATAGTTTTTTTTAATATATTTATGCGTACCAAAGTGACTTTACTCTGCCTGATGGAAAGCACGAGTAGAATTTAAGAGTGAGGGCCAACATCCTCGTTTTAAGAACAGATGCAGCGTGGGGACCAACACTATGGCGCCTTAGTGAGATGCTTATGCATCATTTGGGCCTCCGGTCTCGCTCTCACCAAAGATTCTTTCCTCAACTTTTATCTTTCAAAAAAAAAAAGATAACGCCAGCGTTCGGAATATATCCTTTGACCCAGTGGCGGATTAACCACGTAGCAAGAGTAGCAAATGCTACAGGCCCCGCGCATTTAGGGGCCCCGCGCTTCAACGATTTCTGACTGCTAAAAAGTATCTACTTAAATCGAATTGTAAAAAAGCGGGAAGTGTTGTGACACATGACATGTATTGCGTTCTTCCTGGCGGTCTGATGGATCTAATTACATTGATTGTAATTAGATCTATCAGACCGCCAGGAAGAACAACATAATGACACTTTGAGCTTCCATAGCCTCTATGTTTTGAAGATTTGATCTGCCATATTTATCTTTTGAAATATTTAGTTTAAAAAAATTGTTGTATATATTTTAACATAATAGAACCATTTGCTTTTGTATATACATAAGTATATCAACAGTCTAAGTGCTAGTAATTGTACAGGTTGCTTTTTCTCTTCCATGACTCCAAGATGTTCTTTATAAATTACTAGCTTTGATATTTTGAAAAACGAATTTTATTTTTTGTGATTTCTTTTTAGCAGTTTCTCGATGCGATAAAAACGTTCATTTGCAAATTAATTCGAGGACGGACCATTCACTATATACATGACGAAACTATAAGGGTTCTAACTATAATGAATCCTTTAAGTCGTAAACTAACAGAACCGAAAACTAAAAAGGAATGAAAATAGATGGAATACTTTATCTCACCTCATAAGAAATATTTTTTCTGAAATCTCTTATTAGAACAGACAACGTAGAAATATTTTTTTCATAGTAAGTGCTATAGCAGATGATTTGTAGGATAGCAGATTGATAGATAGGATAGATGATTTTTACGCAGGGAATGCTTTTTGCACTATCCCTTTAGTGGGGTATATGATAGGCGCGTGTGGGACTCCCGGAGGAACCGGTCTACCCCTAACACCCACGGTGGCCTACATCAGCAGTTCGGAGGAAACCAGGAACGCATCAGCGGCTTCTGGAGTCGCAAAATGACCCACCTTAGGTGACATCCCTGCACAGGGAGTGTCACCTCTCTCGTGTCGTTTACAGTGGTCACATCTCCACAAGATGTGGGTGCAGCGACCTTTAGGCGATAATCGGGGGCCTAGTGACCTCTGCCACGTTCCTGCACTTAAGCCCTATCCCGATCTAGCTCAGCGGACTCCTTCTGGAGCATAATGTCCTCACGGAAGGAGACCGCGGCTTCCCATTCCTCGCTAGCATTGCCGCGATCAATGCTGACGGTGACAGGTTTCGTTCGATCTGTCCAAGGAGGACTCGACACTCTTACTCCCACGCAGGGTAGTCTTGGCTGCTTAACATAGCCCGGAGTTCCGAGCCGTGCCTATTAATCCCGCAGAGAATGCAGGCTCGTGGTGCAACACTGTCTCTTCGCCATTCTTACCGATAGAACGAATTTAGTCCAAGACCATCGTATTCATGTCGGCCAAAATGTCAAAGGGTGGAGATCACGCCAGGACCGTCGCCGCCTCGTACGGAATCGTGCGGTAGTCTCGTACGACCCGTATGGCCACCAGCCGCTGCAGACTCCTGAGTTATTCCTGACAGCGAGTGAAACCCGTCAGGTCTTCAGACCAGATAGGCGCCCCATAGAGGACCATTGGAGGATAGCCTGTGCGATACAGTGGTTAATGATCTTGGACAGTGAAAATGAACTTAGAAACACGATGAAGCCAAAACGCCTGAATCTTCTCACTTTGACGAATACTGAATTTGATTAAACTATAATGGCTGGGCTCGGTATAATCAAATGGATATTTGGTCGTGATCTCAACCCTTGGGAGGACATTGAATAAGATGAGATGGTTCTCATCACTGATGAAGTAATGATACGCGCAGTATTTGCTTGATTCTCTGGATCACTTGCACCATCGAGCAGTACGCATACGTACGGTGGCCCACACTCTTGAATTCTACTCATGCTTTCCACCAGGCAACTGGGCATTTTTCAAAAGAAAAATGATTTACTCAGAGAGGTTGATTTAAACGGTATTATTATAATAGCCTTCATTGTATTAAGATGAGGTTGCTTGTAGCAGCTGTAAGTACCGTCTTTAGGGTGCCGTAGCTCATGATTCGGAACCCTTATAGATTTGTCCTGTCCGTCCGTCCTCGAATTACCATCCAAACGGTGAAACTTTGCACAAATATGTGTTTTTATCACGCCAAAAAAGTGCTGAAATAAAATCATGACAAATAATTTTTATCCTGTCCCTGCCCCCCCCCCCCCCCTTAATGGTAAACGTATGCCTCGAAAAAACTTAAAAAAATTATAATGTTAGTCCATATGCTGAACTTTAAAGGAAAACTATAACCATTTAGATAACTTTTTTAGTTCAGGAGCTAAAGAGGCCTAACTTGTAAAATACGCTTCCTTAGAAATTTTCGTACAAAAATAACGAAAAAATAAATAAACAACAATTATCGATTGGACACGGTTTAAAAGCCACGTACCATTATGGGTAATTGCGGAACCCTATTTTTTATAATTATTTATAATTGCGTGGCCTAAGACGCACTCAGGCGATTTTTAGAAACATAATATCCTGAAACTATCGAAGGGCCCCGCGCTAGAATTTGCTACAGGCCCCGCGCTGGCTTAATCCGGCACTGCTTTGACCCGGGGACTATACAAACATACAAGAAATGGACACCAAGAACACCCAGAGTCAGAAAAACAGTTTACGGGTCATGCACTGTTATCCTCACAACAAACCCACAACACTGAACGCAAAGAGAGCGACATGACGACCGCTTAAACCACTACGCCAGACATGCAGTATCGTATAAATATCTATACGAAAAAATAAAATCGAAATGTCTGTATGTAATATTAAATGAACCGTACTAAGTGCATATGAAAGTACTTATGGTGCACCAAACATACCTATGTTTAACATTTTTGTATGTCTGTCTGTTTGTTCCGGGTAATCTCCGGAACGGCTGGACCGACTTTAACGGGCCTTTAGTGGCAGAAAACTGATGATATGAGGAGTAACGTAGGCTAAATTTGTTTCGACTGCACGGTTGGCGTAGTGGCTTAAGCGGTCGCCACGCCGCTTCTTACTGTGCCAAGTGTCGTGGGTTCAAATCCCTCGTAGGATAACACTTTGTGTGATTCACAATTTGCTGTTCTGAGTCTGGGTGTTCTTTGTGTCCGTTTCATGTATGTTTTTAAAGTCCCTCGCGACACAAGAATTTATATTCCTAATGCAAGAGTTGTGACTAGCTTCGCTCAGTAGCAGAAATTATAACAAAAACAGCTAGTATGAAATATATTTGGTAATAGTTCAACCGCAATCTAAGTACTTGTCATAGTACTTACTATGCCTAGACTGAAATCAGACACCCGAGTGTGTCATAAAAATGTTTAAAATGTACGGTTTTATGATTACATCGTGCTGTGTATAACGTAAAATTCAAATTTTAAAAACAAATCAGAAGTGGGATCATGCGCCACTCATGCAGTTGACATGGGGTCCCTATTTCCGCGGAAGACAGGACCGCATTGAATACGAGATACAAAACCATTTCCAAAGGCCATGATGTTATGACGAGTTCTCTATCAGCCCTTATAACCACAGGCAATGTAATACTTCATTATTGAATCATTAATTTTTCGCAAAGAATAGCAAAATTACGTGGGTAGACCCTTTTCGAACGCATAATTCGAACCTTCAAATAAGATAAAGGTATGATAGATATATACAGTTATACATACATTATATTGAAGAGTGTTTTAAGCAGCCCCTTTAAATAAGGTAAAAGCAACAAATTTTAGCAAAATACTTAGTTTATAACAGCGAAAAAACTTATTGGACTGTACCACTTTTAATTTGAAAGTTAACCGAAACAGCACATGTCTCTAATATAATCAAAAACCTGTCAAGTTATTATTATAATTGTTTTTTTTATAAAAGTACACAATTTTATATTATTTTTTCAAGTAATAAATAATAGAAAAGATTCTGCATTTTGTGTCTGTCGGTTGAATCGATCAATCAATTAGATACAAGTTGTCGAAAGTGCAGAGAAAAACATGCCACGTCACGCCATTCGTCTTTAAATATAAATATATCCAATATAATATATTAAGAAATATATTGAGCTATGGCAAGGGTTACTTTCGTAAAAAAAACTGAAAAAAGTTGTTCCTATAACACAAGCTCTGCTTACTTTGGGACTAGATGATGTTGTGTGTAAGATGTCCAAAATATTTATTTAAGATTCCTATAAAATATTAAAAAATTGTGTATCCGTGTGTCCGATATCCTATAATAAAAAAATATTTCGGACATCTTACATACAACGCTATCTAGTCCCAAACTAAGCAGAGCTTGTATTATGGGTACTAGAAAAAAGTACATATATATATTATACATAGAAAACACCCAATATTTGCGAATCACACAAACATTTGGTCCGACCCGGGAATCGAATCCGAGACCTCTTGATCAGCAGCCGCATACGCTAACCACTAGACCAACAAGGCAGTCAGTCAGTACAGTATCGTGTTTGTATAAAACATTAAAAAAGAAAACGTCCAAGTGCGAGTCGGACTCGCCCATGAAGGGTTCCGTAGCATCATATAAAAGTTTTTGTAGGTCGTTGTAACTTTCATCAATGTTTTAATAAAGAATTAATGTAAATTGCGGTTTATGATTTATGACGTATTAAAAAAAAAACTACTTAATAGATATCGTTCAAACCAATTTTCGTTAGTAGTTTGTATGGTAATGTACAACATATATATTTTTTAGTTTTATGACCTTCTTATTTTAGAAGTTACAGGGGGGGGGACACATTTTATCACTTTGGAAGTTTCTCTCGCGCAAACTATTCAGTTTAGAAAAAAATGATATTAGAAACCTCAATATCATTTTTAAAGACCTATCCATAGATACCCCACACATATGGTTTCGATGGAAAAAAAAATTGAGTTTCAGTTCTAAGTATGGGGACCCCCAAAATTTATTGCTTTTTTATTTTTGTGTAAAAATATTATTGCGGTTCATAGAATACATCTACTGACCAAGTTTCAACAGTATAGCTCTTATAGTTTCGGAAAAAAGTGGCTGTGACATACGGACGGACAGACAGACAGACATGACGAATCTATAAGGGTTCCGATTTTTTGCCATTTGGCAACGGAACCCTAAAAAGTGACATGACTGTAAAATACAGCTGAAACCACAAACGGTGAAAAAAAACACTTGTACTGTAATTGTGCTTCTATTCGGTGACACGAAATTTACGTTAAATAAACAATAAACAAACAGATCTTTGATCTTACTTAAACTAATATTATAACGGTCACGTTAAGCGGTCTCGGTTGTTATTATAAGATAGAAGTCGCGAAGCTTAGTTGGAGGACTTCGGACTGCTCAAAAACATCCAACGACAAGATTACGTATATTTGATCAAAAGTATTTAGGTAGGTTGTCAGGTGACAGTTTTTTTAAGTAATCTTGTCATAACAACCGAATGTCAAAAATCTACTTTGGAACAGCAAGCTTTATAGTATTACTTTTGCGAAATACTCAACATGGTTTGATATTAAAGCAGTATTTACTTCCTCCCCCTCATAAGGACTTGTTTTCTTTGAGTTGGAGGATACCAGTAGCTGATTAATTTCATAATCAATTCAATCTAAATGTTTTACCAAACAGTCCTCAACTTCCACAGCGTAAAGCAAATGAAATCACAAATATTCTGCAAGTGTACCAAAGAAATTTAATTTAATTTCAATTACTTTACTGTTGACTAAGGTAAAACTCACTTTACACAAGTCAATAGCCATAAAGAGGAAAGCAAAACATAATCCTGTTGAAAGTAGTAAAGGCACGCGCCACGCCTTGAGTCTCACCACACAGTTATGACATTAACACCATGGTACAGTTCACTAACAAAACAAAATCACACGGAACAAAATCAATATAAATTGAACAAAAAATACGGCACATGGGGTAGTTTAGAGTCTATAAGCCTGGGGGTGATAGATGAAGACATATGTGACCCTAGCAGTAGCAGGCTGCAGTGAAGCGCTCTCACTTTTCTGGGTGTGGAAAAGGGGAAATCGCGGTTTCTATTTTGGAGAGGGCTATCTGCAAGACATAGGTAGATTATCTTATTACTATATACGTCGGAGTTCCAGGGATTCCCTTTCTAGGCTATACCTGGTTCCCCGACTACTAAATTCTGAGACGGCGCGTGCGGATTTTGGTCGGTTTGAGTACAATATAAGGGCCAGTAGACGTTATCCAGCTAGATTTTCGCAAACACAAAAAAATAGGTAGTTTAGGGTTCTGTATATCACTAATGCGCGTTGTAAACAAGTAATAACATCATCTAAGTATTAATATTAAGAATTATCTATATCGTTCGACAATTAATGTGAAACTTATAGAGATCATCATCAATCATCAACAGCCTCTAACAGTCCACTGCTGGACATAGGCCTCTCCTTAGTAAGGAGGTATTGGCCTACTATACCACGCTGGCCAGACGGGTTGGTATAGGGTTGGTTTCAAGTTTTCCTTCTCTTTGCATTGATGTTTTCTTGCGTAGCTTATCCCTTAGGCGATTCACACACTGCACCGCGCTACGGCGCGGAGCGCGGAGCGGCAGATTTTAATATTGTATGCAAGAACATCGATTAGTATAGAAAACACGCCAGGTCCAACACACCGAACACGCGCCTAGGCGCGTGAGCGCGTGCCGCTAGCAGATTCGGGTTTGGCTGCCGCGCGCCACGCGCGTGTTCGCGTCGCCAGTGTGTGAATCGCCTTAGTCGCCTTTTACGACACCCGCGGGATGTATAGGGGTGGTGACACTCTGTATTCTTAATCCGTCACCATACGGAAATATAGAGATGACATGTATTTAATATTATTGCCGCTTTTAAATTTGTTATAATAAATTAGCTGAAATCTACAATATTTTTTTCAGAAAAATAAAATTAATATTTGCTAAGAAGATGGACAGTCGATTCCAACAAACATTTAGTATAATGAAACAATTAATGTATCTTAAATGTATTTACTTCATAGTATTCATTCTAACTTCACGTATCTTTAGTCTTCGAAGCAAACTTGCAAATAAAGTATATATTTCAAAATACAGTTTTTTGTTTTATAGTTCAATATTGTGACATGTTGAATTCTCACCTTCCCTTGAATCGTAAGCAAGTTAGCTACAATCTGCAATATTTCGATTAGAATAGAATACCGGATATTTCGTGTAGAAACACACTTACAGCTAGTATTTACAGTTATAGTAAGTTTTCTAGTAAGTAAGTTTTAATCTTTATATCGGTTATCGCGGTAAAAAGTATTATGTCCTTTCTCTCTGGTCTATCTGTGTACCAAATTTCATTAAAATCGTTTCAGTTGTCTTGCCGTGCCGACAGACAGACAGATTTAAATTTATAAGGATTTACTTTTATTTATTCCCTTAAGTTATATTGTACGATATCTGAAACTTAGAAGTCTAATATTTTATTCGCCAGATAAGCTCAAGGTCGAGCGCCGAGCAGGGCGTTTAGAAACGATTTAGTAAAGTCAACATCTTGGAATCGACTTCACTTTCATTACTTTTTAAATTATTCTTTTCGTATCTTTAAAATAATTTCGACAAGATTTATGAGAAGAAAATTAACATAATCTTCAATTAATTTTCCAGAATTTATTTGAACAGAAATTCTATGAGCCCAATTAGAAAGAAACGTTACCGTAATGGCAATAACGTTTTGTGACGAAAATTAGATGGAAAGCAGATATTACATTGAATATACAATATACCCAAAATCTCCTCGCTAAGGAGAAGCCTATGCCCTGCAGTGGACTATTAAAGACTGTTGATGATGAAGAACATGTTCCTACGACTGCCCCAGTTCCATATGATAAAAGCAAAAAGCGCTCGTTACTAGAGAAAATTTTGTGAAATTAGCACCAGAATCGAAGCTCTCATAACCGAGTATAATTAGGTAATTGAAAACAATCACCAAGGGTAAGCAACGATAGCGCGGTCAGACCTAGATGGGTGATTGTTTGTGGCATGATATGCTATGAACGTTTCCGTGATTGGAAGGTCACGTTAAGCATTCGGTCCCGGTTGTTATCATAAGATAGCAGTTTGAAGCTCAGTTGGAGGTCTTCGGGCGGCTTAAAAACATCCAACGGCAGGATGACGTAGCCACAACGTGTCTTTCCAGTCCCCGGTGACTTACCAATAACTATTTCCATGTTCATGACAACCGACACCGACGGCTTAACGTGTTTTCCGAGGCACTGGCGTGAAACACCACCAAACTTACGGCCTGTTATTAAAATTATTTTTAGAAAAACCCAACAAACTTTTTCCCAAACCGGGAATAAAACTTGAGACCCCTAGATCGGCAGTCACAAACGCTAACCGCTAACCTACGAGGTAGTTTTAGTACTATGGAAGAGTAGTCCAAATATAAAAACCTTCCTTATAATTCTGTGTACCTTTTATCGTCGTTCAAACTACCATCCAAAGTAGCAGCCACGCAACATTTCAATCAATCATTGTCGGATCAAATTCATCTGAATTCCATTTGCCTCAGAGCAGATACTCCGCTATTGCTATGGTATCCATCAGGAAGTACTTAAATTGAATCCTTATCTCACAGCCGGCCCTCACCTGGCCCTGAGGGTCTCATACATTCTTTACTTTAAGTTCATATTTATGGTAATCAATCAAAAAATAGGTCAGCCTTGCTCAGTTTCAGCGGTCTGTTGTGTGATATGACTTTAGGTTGTAAGAAAATAAAAAATAACTTTTGTAAAATGTCAAGGTAACGTGTAGGTAGTGTAGTAAGCAGGCTTTGATCTATAAATATGTGACCGCACAGTGACCGTACCAAAATTATTTGAGGACTAATTTATTTTTGATCACGAAGACTCGGGGATGTTTACTTACTAAGTATCCCGTGCAGATTTGTATAAATACTTGTGATTTTAGATTACAACCTTACTATTTATGTGGAAGACATCTTTAATCTCCTTCATGAAGCTGTGATGCACAAAATTTCTCCATAGAATGAGGAATGATGAGGTAAAAAAATCAAACAAGTGCTTATCGGGCCATGCATAAAATAGGACCGTAGTCACCCATAATGGCACGGATAATGGTTATGTTTACTAATTATTTCGTTATTTTTGTACGAATTTTTCCTAGTAAACGTATTTCACAAGTTAGGCCACCACATAAAAATATTTTATATGATTTTATTTATAGTACTTTGTCGACGTGATAAAAACACATAAATAACGGTAAGTCGACGAAACTATAAGGATTCCGAGTCATAAACTACGTAACCTTAAAATACAATGTGGGTTGAAAGTAGATATTGTTGGCAAATTGATATTTCATTTATCCTGTTTATCCTTTTAGAATGTTATCTGATGAATGTGAAAAAGCTGTATATCTTGGACCTGGCAAAGCACATTCTGTAGTCTCTGCCTACCCCAGAGTGAAATAACGCGTGAAATATGTTATATTAACACAACGTTGTAAGTTTAAAAGTCTATCTATTTTCAAAGGCAACGTTTCGAAGTTTTTTTCATTTACTTTGCCTTTAAAAGGCTGTAAAGTTTGGCTTGAGCATAATATTGTTGTTATGTATATTGTGGTTCCCGAATAATGAGGAAAATAGTATTAGATTAGGACGTAAAACTTATCGTAAACCGCCGAGCGATGAATGGTAAACACCAAGATAAAGTCAAATGTATTTCGTTTTCAACTACTGAAGTGTATGGTTTGAAACGTATGAATAGACTTAAAGAGACTCTCCTCGTTGATTAAAATGTCGCATGTAAGTGAATTATGTTGTGTTGTATATGTTACCGCTAATACTCGAAGTGCGGCTACACCTAGTTCTAGCCGAAAATAACTAGGTGTAGCCGGTAGCCTTTGGTTAAATCCAGGTGTAACTGAGGTGTCTATTCATATACATAAAAAATATTAAATAAACATATTTTTTATTGTATTTTTCCAAATTAGTTTATTGTCATCGGTCCTTGATAAATCTACAAAGTTTGAACGAAATCTGGTTACAAACAAACAAACATACAAAAGCGTGTAAAAATATTAACCTAACCTCACCTAAAAGTCAAATTATACCTAGTTTTAACGAAATGAAACTGGCTACACCTAAAGTTAGCCGTAACAAATCTGTTCCACTCAATTTTAACCAACAGTTACCGGCTACATAGTTATTGCCGGCTGGAACTAGGTGTAGCCGCACTTCGGGTATTAGTCACTGTATTAATAGCTTACTGTCCTTGTGGTGGTGGATTATGAAATACAGAGAGCCGACTCAGAGACAAACTACGCATTATAACATCACTGAAAAAAAATAGTTTTAGAAAACTAAACAAACACGATTTTAAACTAAAACATAGAAAATAATTTTAATGTAAAAAGCACGGGGCGACGTTATTGAAATATTTTCAGAAAGCACCCCAGTCCCCACGCTTTGTTACATTAAAATTATTTTCTACGTTTTAGTTTAAAAGCTTTCTAGTTTGTTTAGTTTTTTAAAACTATTTTTTTAGAAAGACTTAAAAAGAATAATTTGTTTATTTATTTTATTTAGATTTTTTTTTAAATTAGTGTATTGTCATCAGTCCTCGATAAATGTACAAAGTGTGAACGAAATCTAGCCGTTTAAAGTGGGTCAAAATCGCACCCAAAGAAGTCGGTTACAAACATACAAACAAACATAGAAACATACAGGTGAAGCCAATAAAAAGCGTGTAAAAAGACGGGTCACTTAATGTGTCTACCGCCGTTTATACAAAAGTAAAGAAAGTTTAGTTCCAAGGTTTATTTATATTGTTACCCATAGGTAACTACGTAAAGTTGGTAAGTAGTTACTTATTTACTTTGTACCTACGTTGGTCATTTAGAAGTTAATTCTATCAAATGTACCGTTACATACAGGAAATTCATGTTATTATCCTGTTAAATTGAAATATCGAAAGTAGCAAGAGAAACGTGATTAATTTGGTGAATATTATTTGTACAGCACCCCCTGAATTAATTTACCTAAACTAATTAATCGATCCCAAATATTAGCTGTACAGATATTAATTTATTTTATTGTGAATGTCTATAGACATTCAGAATTAATATAAGCAAACGTTAACGATTAAATTTGAATTATTGATTAATAATTGTAACTAGATATTTAGGATGCATAAGTATAGAACTCATAGTTGTTTGTGAAAAGGTACAATAATTACAAATATTTTTGAGAATAACTCGATAAATATAATAAACGGGGCGTGAAAAAGCATCTCACTAAGCTGCACTGCATTCACAGCAAGTGTGGTGGCCCCGGCCTTGGATTCTGCTCATGCTTTCCATCAGGTAGGGTCGAGGCTCAAAACACACTTCTTTTTCGCGGGTCGTGGAAATCGAACCCTGAAAACCATTGATTGGCCCAACAGACAGGGTTACTAACCACTAGACCCACAGGTCCTTCAACTTTTACTAAATCCTTATCCCTACTATTATATTATCACCATCATACTACTCCTACTTAACGTAACGTAACGTAACGTGAAAGTTTGTGAGTATGTATGCTTGTTGCTCTTTCACGCAAAAACCACTGAATGGATTTGAATGAAACTGTACAGTATATATATAGTATATATAGCTTAAATATCAGAATAACACATAGGCTTCTTTTTACTGTAATAATCAAGATACACAGGTGAAAGCTAGATGATTATCGTCGTCGTCGTCTTTTGATGAAATGGCAACCAGCCGAATATGAGCTATTTCTGCCAATGTCAAGTAATTATGGTCTTCAATTGTAAAGTCTTCTAGTCTTCAAGTCGTCGTCGTAATGAATTTAATGATATAAAAAATGTGGATGAGATGAAATGGGGACCGTCTTCCGAAAAAACAAAAAACGATTTAAAGTTGTAATGCTCCTTATCAACAGTTTTAAATTTCTCACATTTTTTTTTTAATTACATCACCTAGTTCGCGTAATGTCGCTTATATGCATCCGCGTCCCTCTCCAATCAAGTTACAGGCGTAATTACTGGAAGTAAGCCTTCAACAAATGTTTACCTGGAGTACTATGTACATGTACACAAATACATACTTTTTCGTTTTTAGGGTTCCGAAGTTTATGACTCGGAACCCTTATAGATTCGTCATGTCCGTCTGTCCGTCCGTCCGTCCTCGACTTACCGTCCAAACCATTACGTTGACAAAGTGCCATAATAAAATTATGAAAAATAATTTTATTTGGGGTACCTCCCCTACACGTAAAGTAGGGATGTTTTTTTTCTCGTGGCTATCCCTTTTTGTGGGGTATCATTAGATAGGTCTTTTAAAAACAATAAAGCATTTCTAAGACGATTTTTTGATTAAGGTATCCGTTTGCGAGATATTCTACTTTAAAGGGCACTTTTTTGTAAAAATAAGGCTTCCTCCCCCCTCTAAAAGCTAAACGGCTGCCTCAAAGATCTGGAAAAATTCGTGATGGTGATCCATATAATGTACTTTGAAGGAAAACTATGACGGATTAGATGACTTTATTAGTTTAGGAGTTATGGAGGCTTAACTTTTACAAGAAAACGTCATACAAAATTAACGCATTATTACGTAAACATAATAATTATCTATTGGATACGATTTAAGATCCACGTACCATTATAGGTGACTGAGTAACCCTTTCCAGTGCGTGGCCTGACACGCAAGTGCGTGTCAGGCCATGCACTTTTAGGGTTCCGTAGCCAATAGGCAGAAAACGGAACCCTTATAGATTCGTCATGTCTGTCTGTCTGCCTGTCCGTCCGTATGTCACAGCCACTTTTTTCCGAAACCATAAGAGCTATACTATTGAAACTTGGTAAGTAGATGTAATCTGTGAATCACATTAAGATTTTCACATAAAAATAGAAAAAAAAACAATACATTTTAGGGGTCCCCATACTCGGAACTGAAACTCAAAAATTTTTTTTTTCATCAAAACCATACGTGTGGGGTATTTATGGATAGGTGTTCAAAAATGATGTTGACGTTTCTAATTTAATTTTTATCTAAACTTCGTGAGAGACACTTCCAAAGTGGAAAAATGTGTGTCCCCCCCTGTAACTTTTAAAATAAGAGAGTGATAAAACTAAAAAAAGATATGTTGTACATTACTATGCAAACTACCAACGAAAATTGGTTTGAACGAGATTTAATTAGTAGTTTTTTTGTAATACGTCATAAATCGTAAACCGCAATTTACCTTTCATTCAACCAATACACTATTAATATTATACTATTATCTGTATCTATCTGTATGCATAAGATTGTAACTGTACCTTTTGAGAGAAATAAACAACATTTATGATTATTATTATAAAACATCGATCAAAGTTACAAGGAACTACAAGAACTTTTATATGATGCTACTTGCTGATACGGAACCCTTCACGGGCGAGTCCGACTCGCACTTGGCCGATTTTTTAATATAGAAGTCGCAGCTATTACTAATAATATTAAAACAAGGAAAACAATTAGATGCTTGAAAATGTAATGCAAAGTACATCAGTAATTGAAGTGGTCGCGACAATGGCGCGTGTGGTTATTATATGTACAATATTTTTATTGTATTCAAACGAGGTCTCATTACAGACCACTGAAATTTCCCATACTACATTAAAACCAAAAACAGTGTGTCCCACTCGTGGGATTGGTAAATATTGCATACATAAATGTTGTCCCGTTGGTCAACATTTGCAGAAAAAAATTTGTAAGAATTACGACAAATGGTCCGATTTCTCTGCAGTAAGCGTGTACAGCGATAGTTTGGACGATACTGGCAAGAAAGTTGAAGATGTATTCACAATATTGGCCGGTAAATTTGTGAATGAGCCCAGCTTTGCCAACAGATCAATGAACAAAGAGCTAGTGGGATACTCACCATATGTGCTGGAGGTAATTTTGTCTTTTAATAATTTAGTGATTGTGATCAAAAATCGCCAAGTTTTATGTTAATTTACCACGAAATATCATCCTTAAACAGATTTTTATTCTATTATTTAAGTAACTTTTAAGGAATACTTCGATTTAAACTCCTTTATGATGTTTATATAATAGTACTCTTTAATATATGTTAACGGAGATTCGAATGAATTTTAGATGGTCTTAAATACTATAGTCTATATAAAGAACAATTGCACGCAAACAATTCACAAAATACAGATGACAAGCACAAAGACCTTTTAGGGCTCCTAACTACTAGAGAGCTATTGAAACACTCTGAATTATTCTCTTTGCACTGATGTTGTCCATCGTACTTTAACTATATTTATACTAAAAGCAAACAAAATTGAAATTCACTCCCAAAATGTTCAAAAATGTTAAATAGATAAAAATATTAACTGGTTACAATAGAAGGAAATCCGCATCAATAAGGTAGAACTGAAATTTGAAGGTTGTACTAGTTGTCAGTATATATGAGGGCACTGACTACTCAGTAACGATTGCCCTACATATGCGTGACAGTCGGTACCGACGGCTAAACGTGCTCTCCGAGGCACGGGCGTGAATCATCAAACATCATCAAAAATTATCATCAATCAAACTGGCCGTGTGGTGACGGATTAAGAATACAAAGTGTCACCACCCCTATTCATTCCATGGGTGTCGTAAGAGGCGGCTAGAGGAACAAAATAAGCAGCTAACATCACTGCCAAGAGAAGGAAAACTTGAAACAAACCCTTTACCAACCCTTCTGGCCAGCATGGTATAGTAGGCCAAAACCTCCTTTCAAAGGAGAGGCCTATGTCCAGCATTGGACTGTTTAAAGTTGTTGGCCGCTATCAAGGATTTCCTGTAAGAAAACTCAATAATACTTTTTGGTCCAACCCAAAATTTGAAACAGAGACCTCTTGAACAGCAGTCACAAACGCTAACCACTAGACCAACGAGGCAGTCAGTAAAACTACATACATCATACATAATAATATATCATACATGTCGTATTCCGCGTATTCCTGACTAACCGTTTAATGAAAAATATAATTTGTTAAACCGATTTTGTTTCCTATTATACCTTTTAAAATATGAACTTTGCAATGAACAAGTGCTTTAAACTATAAAATTATGAGTTATATAAACCGGGTCAAGCCACCATATTATTAATAATAAATAGAATTGTTTTCCTTCTAACATTTATTAGAATTATTACTAATCTTGGTTTTACATACATTAACAATTAATAATAATACTTTTTATCTGTGTATAACCGTTATACCTGTAATATAACTGAGTCTCTATGAAAACAAATCAAATTATAATCAAACTGTTTTGTCCACTATATTGGCGTCTTATTCGAATGGTTGCGTACAGCTTCCTTAGTCTTCTCTTACGACACCATCATCTTCCTACGCTGTTTATTCCCAAGACTATTTGGGGTCGGCTACAAGTTCAACTGGTTTTAAATGAATATCAGTATTTCTCGGGCATCAAACGTCTGCAAACCTGAGATCAAACGGTTTCAGAGGTCGTGGATCCACGCTGAATACACCATGAATGGGCAGACTCGACCGAGGCAGTACTACCCTCACACAGACAACCGTCCTAATAATGACAGCATTCTTACTGTCGTATTTCGTTTGTGAGTATGAGACGACAGCCAATCATTCTCCGAAATCAAATTAAATTAAATGAAATCATTTATTCTGCAATTAGGTTACATGAACACTTTTGCAAGTTAAACCTTTTTTTTTGAGCAGATGAGTTCGGCCTTTCCTAACTGGACTAACTCTGAGAAGAAAGGACGAAACAAACTCGGGGATCACAGTCTCTCTTAAAGTCCAGGCAATATTCTTAAATGCAAAAGACATTATTTCAATAACAAAGCGATAATTACAATTTGAGTCACAATTATAATAATTAAAGATAATAATTAAAAAACTGTCAAACCTGCATTGCATGCTGTATTGCCTACTTCACAATGAGGATGGTGACCCCTACTCCTGGATTCTACTCATGCTTTCCCTCAGGCACAGTAGAGTCACTTTGGTAAGCTTAAATATTTAAAAAAGAACAAATTCGAAGATTGAAATAGTTGCCAGTACATTTGAAGGCACTGACTTCCCAAATATAAGATCGGCATCGATAGTCATTACCACCGAAGGAATTTCCGTCCAGGGAGTTGAAATTCGCTTTTATGCCACCCACTGGATAGAAATGTTCTTAATCCGTCATCACATGAATAAATCATCATAATATGTTTATGAATAGCCTGTCACGTGGGCTGACTCGATTTGAGTGAGACCGCAACTGCTCAGAAACCGGTACTAGGACTTTCTTAGTTGTTTATCACAGAATGATTATGGTCACCAGGGAACCCCAACCTTCATCCCTAATTCTGGTAGAGGGAGCACTTAAAGGCCAGCAATATACTTATAACTCTAGTGTTGTAGCTGTTCCCGTTAAGTAACCTGACCACTCATTTAGACACCATATTAGAAGAAAGCGCCCAAAAGCCATGGGTGCACCTAATCTCTTACCGAACATGTTGGATCCTTGTCTCATCTATTGAAAAAAATGCATGTCCGTCTGAATAGACATTTATATTTAATATGATAACAATTCACATCAGTCGTACTCTAATAGACAGGTATCGTAATTAATTTCGATAAGCAAACAGATAAGTTAATACTATAAATGAATTTACCATGATAATAATATAGTTATTTATTTATTTATTTATTTATACATTATGCACATTGGTACATTGGCGGACTTAATGCCTAAGGCATTCTCTACCAGTCAACCATTGGGTGATGCAGAGAAAAATGGTAGTAGGTGCATTTTGGTGAAAATGAAAATTAATTTACTACTTATGTACAAACTGACACGACTGATACAAGTTTATAAACATAATACATAACATAATATATAATATACATATGAGTAATTTACAATACAATATAGTACGTTACAATACAATACAGTACATAGAATATCTATATATACTTAAATAGATATAAATACATACATACATACACAAATAAATACAAAAAAGAGTTGACAATTAGGACTTGGTTGATTCTGCCAGCTGCTTCACTAGAAACTGCTTGACTTTGGTCTTGAACGAAGAAGCGTTAGTGGCCATCCTGATCTCGATGGGAAGCTCATTCCAGAGAAGAACGGACTGTACAAAAAAGGATGATCCAACAAATTCAGTTGTGTGAGAAGGACAACGAAGGAGAAGGTTATTAGAGGAGCGGAGATTTCTATCATGAGTACTACACAGGAGTTGGAAGTAACACTTTAAATATGTTGGTGAAGATGGTTTATTAAGGATGGAGTATAGGACAGTTAGCGCGCGTAGTTTTCGGCGTGAACGAATGGGTAGCCAATTGAGTTGCGAACGGAAAGAGGAAACATGATCATATTTACGGAGATTATAAACGAATCGAATGCAGTTATTAAGAAGACGGTCTAATTTATCGAGAAGATCTGCATTCAGGTCGTAACAGCACACATCACCATAGTCGATTAGTGGGAAGATAAGGGTTTGCACAAGCATTGTCTTAGTTTTAACGGGTAGGAAATTTCTCAGGCGATTTAGAGCACGAAGAGTTCCAGTCACCCTCTGACACTGTTTCGAAACTTGTTCACGCCAGTTAAGTGTGCAGTCGAGATGCAAGCCTAGATCCTTCACCGATTCACGAACAGGTATGGTAGTCCCATTAAAGATGATAACTGGAAGAGTCTCGGTGTCCACTCTGCTCATCAATCGGCTACTCCCGACCACGATGGCTTGACATTTTGTGGGGTTCACTGATAGCCCAAACTTTTGAGACCATGCATTAATTGTTTCAAGGTCATTATTGACCCTTTGTATTGCTAACGCAACGTCCTCCACTTTACTCTTAGAATAGAGCTGTAGATCGTCTGCATACAGATGATACGCACACAGAAGTTCTAGGGTTAAAAGATTGATATACATAGAAAATAAAAGAGGGGAAAGAATACCGCCTTGAGGAACACCAGAGCCAAGATCACACCAGCTCGACGTAGATTCGTCGACATGTACAGACTGTTGGCGTCCCTGAAGATAAGATGAGAACCATTCCAGTGCTTCCGGCGACACCGCTAGATAGGAAAGGATAGATAATAGGATATCGTGGTCGACCGTGTTGAAGGCATTGGAGAAGTCTATCATTACCAAAACAGTAACCTCCGTCTCCTCCATACCTGCCCTGATATCACCGGTCACTTTAAGAAGAGCAGAAGTCGTACTGTGTCCAGGTCTGAATCCGGACTGCAAAGGGCTCAATAAATTGTTTTTC
Organism: Phragmatobia fuliginosa; assembly: GCA_932526445.1. Taxonomy (NCBI): domain Eukaryota; kingdom Metazoa; phylum Arthropoda; class Insecta; order Lepidoptera; family Erebidae; genus Phragmatobia; species Phragmatobia fuliginosa. The sequence goes on along the minus strand of OW052067.1, from coordinate 22,473,683 downwards.
TGAACGAATTCAGATAACTGTTTGTGCACACAGGATTCTAGGACCTTGGAAAGGAACGGGAGAATGGATATTGGTCTGTAGTGATTGGGGAGTATGGGATTTGCAATCTTAGGTAAGGGAATGACACAAGCTTTGCGCCAGAGTGATGGGAAAATTCCGGAATATAGTGAAAAGTTGATAATATGAGTGATTATAGGTAAAATGTGGTCTAGGATTGTTACAATCATACGTCGGCTGATTTGGTCACAGCCAACAGCGTTAGATTTAATAGAAAGTATAATCTTTCTGATGTCGCCCGACGCAACCGGAGAAAATCGGAAGGGATTAATATCCACGCTATTTAGACTCGCCAGGTAGTCAACAGTGCGACACTTGATTTGGGGATCTAATTGAGCAGAGGTGGAGAAGTAACGGTTTAAATCATCCAAACCAATCGTCCCCTGCAAACCACCCGACCGATTCTTGCCAATACCCAAAGTTCCAAGAAACTTCCAAATATTGGAGGGCGATGAACGGGAGATATTTTCAAAAATGTGTCGGCGTTTGGCGTTGCGTATCATCTGGTTGCACCGATTTCTTGCATTTTTATACATGGTACGCTTTTCCTCAGTACGATCCCTTCTGAATTTACAAAATGCTCTGTCTCTTCGTCGCATAGCCGAAAGTACCTCACTCGTCATCCAGGGAGCAGGTTGTCTCTTTAGTTTTATTTTTTTTATTGGCGCGTGGACATCGTATAAAGAGAGAATGGTGTGATTGAAGTTATTAAGCTTCTCGTCCACATTTGTAGCCGACGTTACCAGATCCCAGTTTAAAACGGAAGCATCTTTATGTAGCCTATCGACCTCCATACGACCGAAACAACGCATGTGCAAAACTCTTGGTTTGGGTTTGGGTGGTTTAAGGACATAAGAGAGAAAGATAAGGTCATGATTGGAGAATGCCGGTGCTTCAAGTTGGCCGTGACTACGTACGCGTGTAGGAGCTGATGTTAGCATTAAATCCAACAAAGTGTCAGTCCCTAGGCTGTTATGATGCGTAGGCTGTAGAGGTAAAATATGCATACCGGCAGACTCAACCATTTGAAGGAGTTTACAGGTACGTGAGGTAGGACGAATTAGGTCTGTATTGAAATCTCCCATGATGACGTGATGAGCGTGTGTAGACCCTAAAGATTCCAGTACTGTTTCCAGACTGGAGAAGTAATCAATAGAAGGAGGACAATAAACAACCCCAAGAATAATTTTTGTTCCTCTCACGAGGACTTCGAGAAATAGGAATTCCGCAGTGGCGGAAGAAGGGGGTGAACAGGCTAGGATTTTAAAAGGAAGGGAACAATGTATGTAAATTGCAACTCCGCCACCCCTCCTTCCGACTCTATCATTTCGAACAAGAATATAGTCTGTGAGAGGATAGAAAGTGGAAAGAAGATTTGGCTTGAGCCAGCTCTCCGATATCAGGATGGCATGGACATTAGTGTTACTAAAGGCCTCAGTCAAGTCACTGAAGTGACTGGGTATGCTCTGAGCATTGATATGACATACATTAAGAAGGTGCTCAGGTTGGCCGTTAAATGTAGATCGCAAACGTTCACCTAATGTATCAGTTAATGAGGCATAGCTTTCGTCCGCCGACGATAGCGCAGATTCATAAGCAGTGTTATCAGAATCATTATCATCGGATAGCATAATAATATATTATAAATAAAATAACAATATACTATACAATTAGGAATAAATATAAATATATAAAACTATAGTTGCATAAAGAATAATATAAAGTATATAATAACCAACAGGACACGAAATTGATCCTCTGCACCACCCACCAGCTAACACCACATGTAATTTGATTACATTATACTGAAATAAAAACAAAAACAAAAATACAGGAAAAAAAAAGAAAGCAAGCAATAGTTATAGTGCACATAAACTAAATAAGCAATCAATGTCCGTGATTCTGTTGTTGACATCATCAAACTAACCTTATCCAAAATTTGTTTCTCTAACCACACACCTCAAACCCACCGGGTTAAAGTAGTCTACAAATTTTTGTCTTCTCATATCTGATGAGTTATGTATGATCCAATGCCATGTCCATCCAATAACGTAATCTTTGTTACGTCACCAAGTCACCATCTAACTGGAACCAAAACATCATCTCTAAACGTTTATTCATTTTTAGAGTGGAGATTTGGAACTAGAAAAACCAAATGTCTATCATCGTCTAGAGCGTATACCAAATGAAAACTTCTGCATCGATTACGTCATCAAAAAAAATAAAAACCTTACGGAGAAACCACACGCGTTCGTAGCTGTCGAGGATGATGGAAAGGCTGCAATACAAGTCAATGAAAATACTACTTATTTAGCAGTCGGTGAGTATTGAAATAGTGCATAGTGTAGGATAATAATACGTATTGGTTTACGATACCAGTAAATGTGAGAAATATATTTGAGTGAAGCATTTCTGACATAGAAGTAGCAGATAGAAATGTAAACCTGATTTAGATCACAGAGAGATTCAGTAAGCACTAGCTAGATCAGGTGTTTTAATTGCAATAATGATTGGATTCTTGGCTGATATGATTTGCACCTTCTAATCGATTTAAATGTTTTAGCTGTTTGACTGATTCTATTTCTCTCTTTTTCTTTTTGATTTTAAATAAATATATAACTACTAGCTGAATCCCGCGGTGTTACCCGCGATTATTAAAATTGCGACTATAATTTGAGATTTAAACTATCCTATCTCTCAAGTTAGATCGAACTGCACATGGTGTGCGAATTTTATTATAATCGGTTAAGTGGTTTAGAAGTCCATTGAGGACAAACATTGTGACACGAGATTTATATATATTAAGATATATACAATGTGTCCGGTTCCGAACTAGCGATATTTTAGGTACTTATAAAACAACTATTTTAATATACAAAAACAGCACAAACTTAGGTCCAACCCACCTCCACGCTAAATGGCAGCCATTTTGGTTTTTTTAATGAAATTTCTCTACGTGTGTGCAAAAAACATCATATCAGGAAAATATTGGGTTTCAATGGGATAAAAATAGACTTATTCGCCGGGTAATAATACTGTCTGTCTGTCATTAACATCATAAAATAAAGTGTTTACTATCTACAAACTTTAGAAAAAAATATTTACAAATTATTGCAAATTACTACAAATCACTCCCTATAACCCATATAATGTTTTTACTAGATCGAAAGTTTTTGAGCTAAGCTACAATACAACATTAAATTTACAACTGTATGTCTATTAGTTTAAGAATGATTGTCATTTAAACATAGCGTATGCGCAAGCACAAAAGGCCTTTGTTATGTGACATCTGGTATACGCTGCATTCCATTCGAAAAAAGGGTAGAAATAAGATTTGCCATCAGCGGGAGTTAGTGAAATGGAACATACTGGCACTACCTGGAATAAAATCAAATAGTTTTAGGGATGTTGAATAGTTACATTAGTTGTCCCTCGCCCCGCTTGTAATCGCTACTTTCACTTACTGTCCGTGCTGTTTACGTTCTTTATTGGTGATTCATTAATTAGTCCTGTGACACGCATATCACAAATCGGCAATATTCACGATATACACTTCGTGTATGGTTATTGCAATGGGAGTGCAAATCTGGCTGTACAAGAATATCGACGAAGGTACCCCAATAGACCTACACCTAGTCGCCAATCGTCTTTTATCGACGTGCGCACAAGGTTAGCAGAAAGGGGTATGCGAGAAGCTGTTATTGAACGTGTACGCCACAGTTCCAAATACAAGAGAAGTATTCGTCGTTAAAATTTTGCCAGTCGCCGGAGAAATAAGACTAGATACAGACATGGTCAGGCGCTCGAATGCCTTGGTGGCATAGAGAGCTTTGTCTACAGGCTGGAGGTGGACACATTGAGCAACTGCTTTAGGTATTAAATAGGTATGTCAATATTGTATTGGTATTGGCTAACTACTGGACCAATAAGGTAGGCAGTCTTGTAATCTTTTTAATCTTGTTGCAGCTCGATGGATCTCGTGTGTGTTTCTGTTGTTGGTACTGGTGGTATACATACTGCTGCCAGAGCTTCAGAACATGGGTGGTCTGATATTAATGAATTATGTGGCCAGCCTGCTCATAGCCTTCCTATTGCTCGCCGTCATTCAGTTAGACATATATCGCCCAAACACCTGCATCGGCTTGAGTAAGTATAGCGGCATAAATGTTGTACTATTCAAATTTTTTTTTTTAAATATCAAGAAAATGCATGAGTAGAATCCAATGCAGCATAGTGACCAAAATATGGTTAAAGTATTCACTAATTTTAACAGACGAAAGAAACTAAAGAGGTTCTCAACTCTGCGCGTTATTTTTTTATATTTTATATACACTCGGTTCCAAAAATAACGGGTCAGTCACATAAACCCGAATATCTCCCGAACTACGTATGCCATCCTAATGAAACGAAGACTGTTCAATTGAGAATTTAATTATACAGATAAAAAATAAAATAAAACTTAGTTACACCCACAATATTAATCTTAAATTAAAAAAAAACTAAAGTAGTCATATTTTTCTTAAGATTACATTTTTTTTATGATTGTTTTTTTGCTGTTTTTCATCACTGGAGGCTTCATCACGTGGAGGCAATACAAAGTATTAAATGAAGAAAGTGATGAAAAACAGCAAAAAAACAATCATAAAAAAAATGTAATCTTAAGAAAAATATGACTACTTTAGTTTTTTTTTATTTAAGATTAATATTGTGGGTGTAACTAAGTTTTATTTTATTTTTTATCTGTATAATTAAATTCTCAATTGAACAGTCTTCGTTTCATTAGGATGGCATACGTAGTTCGGGAGATATTCGGGTTTATGTGACTGACCCGTTATTGGTTTATGTGACTGACCCGTTATTTTTGGAACCGGCTATATAAAACGCATAACTTTTTACAGAGTAGACTGACTTTAATAATTCTTTTTATATTTGAAGAAAACTACTCCCATATAAATTGGAAAAAAGAATTCCGTCCCTAATGGTAGCAAAACAGGAGATGATTGTGTACACATTCAAATCTTCTTCAGGTATATTTGATTCTGTAGTTACATTGTAAATGTCCTTTTTCAGCTTGTGGTATTTATTACTTCTTCTTGGCCACCTTCTGCTGGATGAGTGTCATGTCTTACGACATTTGGTGGACCTTCAGGTATTTATCCTCTCAACGAATCAACACTGAAACAATAAATATAAATATGTTTTGTTTCATTTGCCAATTGTTTGTTACTTTATAACTTACCTTTCAAAACTGACCTGTCGTTTAATTGGTTTATAATAGTGTATCGAGAGTGAGGTGTTTAAGCCTTACTCACTCGGTTGGTGTATCTGTGTCTGTAAAGTGCTTTATTATATTATCTATTTGTATTACTTTAAATTGTCTTAAACACTTTAATTTTATTCTGTCTCTATAAGTTAGGGTTAGTTTTCTGTGTTCTTGTCTGCTCATATTTTTCTCTGTTCTGGATGTAAAAACTGTAAATTCTCCTTAGCGTGTAGATAAATAATGTAATCTTATTATGTATAGTATAGTAGGCCAAAACCTCCTTTCAAAGGAGAGGCCTATGTCCAGCAGTGGACTGTTAAAGGCCGTTGATGATGATGATGATGTTTCTTGAGATTTTTAAAAACGTTAATAACTTTGGTTTGTTTATTGTTGAATATTTGTTTTATAGGGTTTTATGTAAGTATATACGTTCTGTATCTGCCCCTATTTTTTTCTGATAATTAAAAACTAGTCGTTTATATATGTACTTAGAAATACAAATGTAAAATAAATGTTGTTTTCATTATTCAGATTCTATTGAAATCAGCAACAGAGAGTCTTGCCATGTGTAAAGTTTACATGTTGGTATATTTACAGAGGTTACGCAAAGGCTCGTCCTATCCACCGTCGTGGGGAACGCTTCAAGCTGATCATGTACTGCTTGTGCGCGTATGGTGTCCCGTTCCTCCTCACCATCTTCCTCTATGTTATCTTAGTGACTGAAATGAAGCACATACCCTGGTTCATCAAACCTCAGGTGCCGTTTAACGGGTGCTTCCTTGAAGGTGAGTTTTTCGAAATAGTAAGTGTGATAAAAAATAGAAACAAAATCTTTATTGTTTAGTAAAAGATCAGATATTTATATTTGGTATGATATGGTACGCCATGCCTCGTTGGATGTGTACGGTACCGACCGCGTCTTTGTTGCTTACCCCCGGTGATTGTTTAGTTTACAATCAACCAAGGCCCCTTAGCTATGAGCCCGCTTTAACATTTAATTTGGTGCACAAATTACTTTAATAATCATCATCATCATCATCAACAGCCTTCAACAGTCCACTGCTGGACATAGGCCTCTCCTTAGAAAGGAGGTTTTGGCCTACTATACCACGCTGGCCAGACGGGTTGGTTTCAAGTTTTCCTTCTCTTTGCATAGATGTTGTCTTGCGTAGTTTAATGTTGCGAATATAATCTTGGGCAATCGTCTAACGCCTTTGTAGAGAATGTAAATTAAGAAGTGAAATTAATTGATTAGCAAAGAAGACAGATAAATGCCAGCTGTCACATTGGTACTCGTAGCTTGAAATAACTAACATATTCTTGGGACTATGATTTGAATTTATAACATTAAGAAACTAAAATCTTGACTGCCTCGTTGGTCTAGTGGTTAGTCTATGCGGCTGCTGATCAAGAGGTCTCAGATTCAAATGCCGGGTCGAGCCAAAAAATGTTGTTGAGTTTTTCTTATGGGAAATTCTTAATAACATCCCGGAGTTTGGAAGTTAGGAGGTGACTCACACCCGTGCCTAGGGGAGCACGTTAAGCCATCGGTCCCGGTTGTCATGAACATTCAGTCAGTGCCCTCAAATCTATTGACAACTAGTTCAAACTTCGATTTTCAGTTCTCCCTTAGGGTTGCGGAGGTTCGATGCCAGTTGCTCCGTGGAGAAACTGATATTCAGGTGATGAATTCCTACCAGGTTGAAGTAGTTGTCGACCATAAATAATCTTAAAAAGGCTAGGAAGAAGAAGAAGCTTAAAATTTTCTTTCCAAAAAAGGTGAAGCGAAGATGTTGTACCTGTATACGCCAATGCTGATTTTGATCATTTGCAACTGGTTGTTCTTCATGATGACTGCGTTCAACGTATGGCGGCTAAGCCGAGGGACGGCTGTCCTGGACAGTGCTGCGGCCGGATCTCCTGCTGCTCACCGTACTCAAATGCACAGGTCAGTTATTCTACCTTGCCGGTACCTTAGTTATAAGCTGGAGAATATCACTATGAATATTGATTAACAAATGTTTTGTAGGTTATTAAGATATTTTAAGGTTCACGTTAACATTTATTTCATGCGGGATTGAGTAGATTGCTTCGTTTTTATTTTAATTAAAATTAGTTTTATTTAGGCATATAAATAAAGAAATAAAACAAAACCCAGCCCGGTTTTCCAGAAGAGGTAAAACTGGTCTTAAGTCTTTCATTATTTTCTCAATCAATAAGTTGTTTCGCTTAAAATATCTTTTGTAAACATTACAAGAGACATATGTTGAAGCTTGATCGAAGTGTTGAAGTCACGTATATAAATGATTTGTTCTTTAAACAATGCTATAAATTTATTTCCGTATTTCCTGTTCAGCTTTGCAGATCATTTAATATTAGTAATAAATATGTACATCACGTATGACTCTTTTGCGGTTAGTCTCTGTAACGGGTTTTATTCGTTGACTGTTTGTTTATGAAAACTTTGGCCAAGTACGTGTCAAGTTACGCATAGAATAGGATTGACACGTGGAGTTAAAATCATGTCCAATAGATTGTTTGTTATGTTTAATTCTTATATATGGTTATTTTTGTATGAAGTTATCCAAGTAACCGTATTTTACTACAAGGAGTTTTAGGTCTCTAAAACTCCTCAACTAACAAAGTTATATAAGCAGTTATAGTTTGCCTTTAAAGTTCATCATATGGACTACTATCATGTTTTTTTTTTCAGATTTTTCAGTTGAAAAACTCGCAAACGGATACCTAAATCAAAAAATATTGTAGCAACTTCTACATGTTTTTAAAATATCTATCTTAGGATACCGCACAGGATGGGGTAGACGCTAGAAAAAAAAACTTCCACTTTAAGTGTAGGAGAGGTCTACATCATCATACAAAGTTTTATCTTTCTAGCACTAACCGTTTGGGCGATAAATCGAGGATGTAAATAACGAAACTATAAGGGTTCCGAGTCATGAACCCTAAAAATTGAGTACATCGCATCTAATTAACTATTATGAAATATTGTTCGTTCGTTTAATTTCCCTCTGCCTAAGTCTCTTGGGAAAATAGGTGTGATGTTTATCTGTGTATGTGTTGAAGACATATACAGCAGACGCATACGTGACGCAGACAATCAGTCACTTTCATATGAATAATAATGATTCTGTTTCCAGATTCATGGTTTACTTGAAGTTGTCAGCTGTGATGGGGCTGAGTTGGTTGCTGGAAGTCATTAGTTTTATACATCCAGGGTACGGCATGTGGTACCTCTCGGACACGTACAACATGCTTCTAGGACTGGTGATATTTTTCATATTTGTGTGCAAGAAGAAAATATTCAAGAAACTTTACAAACGGTATGTTGATAATTATATACTCATCATCAGCCTATTGAAGTCCATTTTTGTACGAATTCTAATTTTCAACATAAAAATTTTCTTCTTTTTCAGCTGCACGCTGAAGCCGACCAGAAGCTTCCACCAAGGTTCTTCAAATAGTTACTTCAGCAACAGCTCTGAGTCAGGTCCAGAAACTGTTGTACTTCAAGTGTGTAACAATCCAAAAGGGCAAAATGGTTTATCTAACCATAAGTGAAGGATTTAGAAACGAAATGCTTAAAGACTGTGTAAGAAAAATTAGTTAAAATGAAAAGCACAATTTACATCGCCTGCTTTCCTTAGCCTCTTACTAAAAGTAGAGGAGTTGGACTGAGAAAAGTAATCGCCAAAATGTTTCGACGGGTTTTCAATGGCCGCACAATCCAATCTTAACATTGCTAGAATTTCCTGTATAAAGAAAGTAATCAAATATACTGTAGTGTTACTAATTATTGTTGTATGTAGATACTTTTAGTTCCAAAATTCTTTCAAAACTTTTCTGTCAGATATTTGATACTTCAATGCGGAGAGTGATGGATTTAGGCATAGACCATATATCCGTCACCTCCGAAAAGCGGAACGGCATTATTATACCCTATGTATTGAACCTAAATCTAATTTCAATAGTCAGGACTGAAAGAGTAGGGGCCGCCATCCTCATTGTGAGGGCAGACAATGCAGATTGGCGACCTTTGGTGGCTTGGTCAGATAACTCTACAACATTCTCCCGATCTCCGGAGGCCGGGAGAATGTTGCAGAATGATTGGGCCTTGGTCTTCTGTGTGAAGGTAGTACTGCCCCTGTCGATCCGGCTACACGTACTCTACTACATACTAAAATTATAGTGTTGCTGTACATACTTACAGTTATCTGTCAGCAAATTCTAAGTTTATTTGCTCAATACGAGTAATTACCTGACTGTTCAGCCCCTGTCCAAGTTTCAAACGTTTTTAATTTTCTATTCTATTCTCATTTCTATTTCTCTACTCTCTTCTTTTATTGAGTGAGTGGCATTAGCCAATGAAACAAGAGAAGAGAGAAATAAAATAAATAACGAAAAACGTTTATGACTTGGCTAGAGAGACTGGTTGTGTAGTGCTCGCCGCTTTCAATTACTCTTAATGTTGTGAGATCAAACCCCAGTTGGCACGTGGCACAATTCCTAATGCGGAAATTGTCTTTTAATAATAAAAATATAAACATGTATTAGGAATTAGATCTAGGAATTAGATAACTTTTAAATCATCTTTATGTCTCATCAAAAAGGTACATTTTTTAACACGAAACAATTAATCCTGTTGAATACGAGCGACTTTGTGTTACTGACTGTATTGCACACTTATTTACAATTGATACTTAGTACCCAGTTGTTTTCGTTCGCGGTAGTTGCTGATTACTTTAATACTTATTGCATTTTACCTTAAGTTTGTAGTCATTGTTATTAGTTTTAGGTATTACTTCGTAGAATCATGTAAATATAAATACAGTAATTAATTTTTGCTTCGTTTTACAAACATGTAGCTTTTCTATAATAGATTTTATTAAAATTAAGGACAACATATTTTATTTATTTTTAACCGACTTCAAAAAAAAGGAGGAGGTTCTCAATTCGTCGGAATCTTCGGTCGGTTCCTTTTTGATAAAATTATATTGATAAAGAAATGTTTACCATATTTTGGCCGTCTTTAGAAAATTACGAGGTCTTACAATTGTACTGACTGATTAAACCTTGGTATCCAGTCCACCCTCAGGAATAAAGGATAGGGAGATGAATATGAAGAATGTTTATAAAAGAAGTTAATAAATTTATTAGAATTGTAGTCCTTTACACCAGAAACTATTTGTGTTGTTAATTCATTAGCTAATGAATAACCAGCCCTTGCCCTTTATATTTGCACGTTTAATTTGAGTGGGTTGCGCCATAGCTTAAATGTTCACTTTGCTAATTGTCTCGACGTAAAGTTGTTGGTTTGCCCTCACACACAACCACAGTTCACACTCTCTTGGTTCAAAATTTAGACGAATATAGCAACTCTCAATAAAAATATTTTAATAAACTTTTATTGTTATCTGTAGTTTGTTCACCATTACATGTCAAATGTTTTATTAAAAGTTAAGTGGGATGTTATTAGTGACTTTTGTTAGGGAACCGCTTGTGGTCTGACCTAGGAATCGAACCAGAGACCTCTCGATCGGGAAGTGCATATGCTAATTGCTTGACAAAATAAACTGTCAATATGAATGAGTAATCTACAATATAGGCAGAATGTACCTACGAAAATAGTAGAAAAAACAAATGTCAAGAAAGAAAACTTATACCTAGTCCTTCCTTTCCACTGAAATCTTATCCCGTTGTATCTGATAGAGGTGGTGACATCAAACAGCACACTTATACATGAGTGAAATGATAACTATAAAACAGAAAAACACTTATACACACAACAAGTACCTACATGTGACATCTGGCTGATCTGGCACTACACCAGTAAATTGGTCAAATTTTCTATGTTACACTTCCGTCTCGTTTTACCAAATAACTCCCGCAGACAGACGGTAAACAACAACAATGATAGTACAAATAAATGAAAAGAGTCTCTTCTCTCAGTTCAAAAAACTTTCAAAATTTTCCATTATTCAAATTAGGTACTTGTTCCGTACGAGGGTCGCCGGGAACTCCTCGAGGAATGCCAACATTATTTTAAAATAATTTTCAGAATTTTTAATAAGTCCGAAAGAGCGTATTATTGTTCGGAGGTTTTCATAAATAAGACTTAAGCTAAGCTTGTTAAAAATGTTAAGTGTTCTGCTGTTTTTGATGGTGTTATGAGAAGTTGGTGTATTTAAAGCGTTCAGTATTTTTTTGCAGGGAAGGTGGACAGGAAAGAAAAGTTCTCTCTGTTTCAAGTCTTAAAGACTTTAAGTGCACGTTTGATTAGCTTTGGTATTGTTCTTTGTTTCCTAGTTATTCATTTATGCACTACTATGTATGTCATCTGCGGAAGAACCAGGCTTTGCCATAAATGAGGCGGTTCGAACGAAATGATACAACGGTCTCAAAGAAAAGAGTTGTTAAGTATTCATTTTTAGCTTTCGCTGAAACTGAAAGCAGCTTGTACATCTAAGATGGGTTACCGATAAGGATCCAATTTAAAAGGCGTATAGTGCCATTTCTAAGTCAAAATAGCTACAGTAACATGCTTAGAATTTAAATGAATGCGAAGTGACACAGATTTATTGAAATATTCAGTTTCCATTAGAGCAGGCGGTCGGCTGAATGCCGCCGACGCCGGTCTAGTAATGACATTCTGTGAATATTGATGTCTGCAAGGCGCAACCACCTACGGCTGTTTGGCTCAATTAAAATAATTTGATCTCGACCTAGCACCTTACATAACATTGGACCTAATAGTATTAGAATAAGTAAGTGTAGTGTACCTACCTTACTATCTAAAGCTCCAAATTAAAAGATTACGTTTTATTTTCTGTTGAAGAAAATTTGCTTTTATATTTCAAAGAAACTTGTTAAGTCTTCTTCGATATAAATTGGTTTCTTTCATTCAATTTCATTTTGACTTAAGAGACAACCCAGGTTGGTTTAGTAGATAATGATAATAATATTTCGGACATCTAGCACACAAACGTCGTCTCGTCATGTATACATCAGACTGACTTGTTGGTCTAGTGGTTAACGTATGCGACTACTGCTTAAAAAGGTCTCGGGTTCAAAACTGGGCCGGGCCAAAACTGTTGTTGGGTTTTTCTTGCAGGAAATGCATAATAACAGCCCAGAGTATGGAATTTTGCCGAGAAGAACATGTTAAGCCGTCGGTCCTGGTTGTTATGAACATCTATGGCAATTGTTATGGGAAGTCAGCGCCCTCAAAATTACTCACAACTAGTTCAATCTCCGAATTTCTACTCACCTCTACTACTTCACCCTCAGGGTTGCGGGTAGCCGACCCCAAATTATGTTGGGAATATTTCAAGAATATCAAGGCGATTAAGATGATGAGACTCTAGCTAACGGGTCGTCACATGAGTGTGTGTGGAATATTTTAAGAATCTGTCATTTATTTTAATAAATTAGAGTTAATATGATATGCAGATAGGCTGATGATGATGATGATGAATATGATATGCATCATATTAAAAATTATGTACTCGTATGCAAGTATAGCATAGAAAATAAATGATTATACCGAAATAGGTCCATGTAATATTTACGTATAATCGTAATGCATAAAATATCCTCAACCAATAATACAAAACTGCTCTTCACAGAGGCATAACCGTATTCATTGCATATTTAATTAACGAATCTAGTTATAACGGTAGTAGTAATTATTATATTATGTATAGTGAGAATTGTGCTGAATCTATGATACTATTTATTGATTATGGTACATTCTAGAGGGTTGGTGGGCAAATCTGGAGAGAGTTTATGTGGGAATTGGATTTTAATGCGCCATTGGACCGCAATTCTCTAAATTAATATTCATATAACGTAGAATAGCTAACCGTACCTACCGTAATTGTTATGCGCGGCAATTATTACCTCTTATTTTGTAGAACTTAATGGAGTGAGTTGTGGCTCAAATGTTTATCTACACGTTGAATGAGTCAATCACGAACATCCTGTGTTGCGGGGGATTTAAAAATATATATTCAACGATTACAAAGAACACCCAGACTGAGAACAACAATATTTGGATCACACATGGATATATTTGAAGAAGAAACGGCGTGGCGACTACCTAAGCCACTAGGCCAAACGTGCAATCAAATATTGTATATATAGATTAGCTAAATATCTGCAATTTTATACTTATACCAAAATAATAATAAAATAATTATCCATATGCATTAGAACAAAAAATACATTTAGAAGTTTATTGTCGATGTGGACGATTATGTATATCTTTTCCAAAAATCTATCACCATTCATAGGTAAGTTTTACGACAAAAAAAAAACACCCAAGAAAAAAAAAACCAGAGCCCTTGTTTACATTACATCAACCGTTAATTAAAATTCGGAAAGGCGCAGAAAGACGTTCATGATAAAATGCAGAGTACACGATTAAAATCAACATAAAAGTCATACCTACTTTAATAATGTATTCCCATTTTATTCCTTAAAATACTCGATTGACGTAAAAACGATTGTCCTCCATTAATTAAATCTCTTAAGGTGCGCGTCAATTGGCCCGCGCCGGACGCACCGCACGCAACTGATTTTATTTGCTTTGTATGATTCCACATAGTACTGCGTCCACTATCCGCGCCGCCCGCACCGAACGCCGGCATTTATGAGCAAGGCAAATCCGTTCAATCCGTTGCGTGCCGTGCGTGCGGTGCGTCCGGCGTAGGCCAATGGACGCGTACCTTTAATTACACTTACTGCTTTTAGACTTTCGTGACTTTCACATTTACTCATGTTTTTTGTTGTACATCGGTCTGTATGTTTGTTACGGCTACATTATCATATTTACAGAAAAAGTAAAACACAATGTATTCAAAAAATCACCCAGACATTACCATACCTATAAAAAAAAATTGATCATGAGTCCGCTTTGAAACTACATTTTTTAAACATGCTAACCAACAGAGACTCCAATTTCTCATTCCAATTTGATTCTCAACGAATCCATTAATCTGTTACTATTTTGCTGTGAGAATTGAATATTTAATCGAGTCGGATATCGAATCGTTTGAAGTGTAGTCCGCGACTATTCGACGAATGGCTCAATCGAATCGAATCGAATGTCAGTCACCGATAGTGCTGCAGGAATTCGCTGTGATTGCGTTAGATCGTTTCATGTACTGTCAATTTCTATTTATTTATACCAGACTGTACCTGCGGGGAACATAACATTACACACTTAAAAGATATTATATTAACTAACTACTGTTTTAAAGTTAGAATTGCATACTTAAATAACAGCAATTACAAGTATATTAGAACAGAGTACTTTTATTTTCTCTTTGTTCACTATTCTAAGAGACCTGTTGTTAGTCTTGATATGTTTCTAAAGAAAATAAGGCACGTATATGCAGCTCCTTAAATGGACACACTTTAACAGAAGCTGACCAGAGATTCACTACGTGTGGGGAGGTTCCTGTTCGAAATGAAACCATGGCCACTACAACACGGAAAGCCGATGCTAATCAATTCTTTTGTAGCATGTTACCAAGTAAGTCAACTGAATAGTGACCCAATATTTTTATCTAGTTGCAAACCGGTTGTGTGTTTTACTTTATTAGTTTCATTAATTGAATAAAGCATTTAATAATTGCAGACATCTCATTTACACATTGTAGTGTCCAGTAAGATATGTGTCCTGGATTAAAGGTAATGGCTTGCTAGGTATTATATTAACTCCTGTCATTCAGGCTCTAGTGTGCCGTGAACTGATTGATGTGTGCCAATAACAGAGCTGCTTAATAGCTACACTTAATTGCAGAACACGTAAAAGTGATGGGCACGAATGGATTAGTATTGAATGGTCCACGGTTGATACTAAAGCCTGAATCGTTTTCAGTCCAAAGTTTTAAACATCATTTAACGTATACTATTAATACTAAACTTTAAATAAGGACTATTTTATTTGTTCATAAAAAAACAGATTGTCGTTAATACCGAATCTGTGATGTGGTTAAGTCATTATCAGAAACATTTTGGTAGCGTTTACGTGAGAATAAACTAATTAATTTTGTACGTGTTTTCATTGTGATGGGCTTTGAACGTGAAAACCTTGGATTATCGCCGAAATGTACTTCGTGTATTCTCATTAAAATTTATAATTGAAATATACTACCCCTGAGAGTGGAAAATTATGAAATGAAGAATGAAAAAAATTAAAATTTGTTACCAATAGATGTAATTAGTTTTTAGAAAAATGTAACAACAATATCGCATTGGATTAGTCTGTAAGGATATTGTAAGAAAGATATAAATAAATAAATAAATAAATAGGCGAAGACGTTAATTTTTTTTAATTTATTTTTTCAATATCAATTTTCGTCAAGCGAGGATATATAGAGGTCAGAGGAACACATCACGAGGACAGCTCTAAGCCACCTGGAGGTAGAAAAGGCCGAAGACGACCTCCTTTGATATCACATTACATCAGCAGCCCTTGATAATCCACAGCTGAACTTAGTCTCCTTACAAAGGGGTTTTTGGCCTACCATACAATGCTGGCCATTCGATTTATTATAAGGTTCGTATTAACTTTTGTGATCTTTTGGCATATTGGATTATTATTACATAGCTTCTAAAGAAGGAAAGTTAAAGGGTATGAATAAATCGAATTATTTAGAAACTTTATTAATTATACTTAATATTAGTTACATTTAATAGTACAATTAATTAATATTACACAATAATTATATTATTTAGGGCCACGTCACACTACCTACTTTTAGCATCGGCGATCGGCGATTTTGCTGCATCGCGTTTTAACGACTTTCTGCCTTCGAACGCGGTATCGGAAACAATCGTTTTAGCGACTGCTCAGATGCCAGGAGCGCGTTGCCTGTAGTGTTGTCTATAATTTTCCGAAGCCAAATCGATGCTACGGGCATCCGAATGTGTGCGGAAAGTAGCGTTCAGCTGCTGTGTCGCGCTTCTAAAAAGCGACTCAATCTCCGCGTTTGGCGTTTTTAAGTGGGCGGTGTGGAGCGTTCGGTCGCCGTATTTAGCTTCTAAAAAGCGACTAGTTCCCGATCGTCGATGCTAAAAGTAACTAGTGTGCTGTGGCCCTAAGATATGAGGAAAGTAACTAGGGTAAGCAACTGTGCAATATGTTCCGGAAAGTTTCTGAACATGTTTTGTCAAGATGCAAAACGCGCTTCCAAGTTGTAAGTTTCTTGCGGTTCCAAAACATGACGTGCATCAAAAACGTTTAAATGAAAACTGCATACCGCTAACTACATATAGAATACAATTCATTTTAAACTGTTGAGTTTATTGAAGAAGGAATATGAATTCCCATTTTAGTATTTTTTTTCCTTGACCCTCGAAAGGGAAGTTCTATTTCATTTTTACAACATTTTTAATTGATTATTTTATTGATAAATCTTAGGGTGATGTTAATTACTCGTAGCCTTCCCTGATAAATGGTATATCAGACATTAAGTAAATGTTTCGATTCTAATATAGAAGGTGTTATTTGTAACAGCTTCCTGTATTTTTGTAAAGTTCCCCATATATTCCTAATGCAGGAATTGCCTTCAACAAAAAACAGAGAAAAAAGTTTTATTTATTATCTTCTAGCAAAAAATCTACTACACGTTCCCCGATGGCTATAGTCACGGCTTCAGTGTTGCCATGTGGAACTTCAGGAAGTACGCTCAAGTCTGCAACTCTAAGGTTTTTAATATTAAGCACGCGCAACCGAGCATCCAACACCGTACCTAAGGGAGCTGTACCTGCAGAATGGAAAACTGCATATGTCATATGACGCACGTAGCAGCGCCAGTACTTGTTCTTATCTGCTTCATACCTAGGGCAACCGGGTAAAACCAGTCGAAGGAGTGATGCGTTATGCAGCCTAAATATACGTGTCTCTGCAACTTGTTCCACAATCTTAATAGAGCGTACCATATCGTCTACATCTCTCTCTTTAGCTAAGTAGTTTGGGTATATAGCTGGTGGAGTCAAAGGATCTTTGCTCGACAGACGTATGGTGCCTGAAGATCGGGGATTCAACAGGACGGGTGACATCACAATGAAGGCTGATTTTTTGTTCGCCTCACTTAACTGTTTAATCACGTTGTTCTTCAATCCTGTTACCTGTTGAAATAGAGGCTTAGCAAGTGACAGTAGATTCCTTTCTACGAAAGCGTTAAGAATTTGGAGATTAGGCACTCCACAGTCGCTGCCATCTGAACTAACTTTCAGTAATTTCCTTTCTTCAAAGTCATAGCAGCGTGTGTTGGCAAATATGTTGATGTCAGTGAGACCAATTGATGAGAGTGCACCTTGCCTTGCAACCAGCAGTTCGGGTAGCTGTTCGATCTTTGACGCCAGTAACATTAATTTATCGGATATCTCCTTATCCTTGCTTCTGTTAACTCTTAACAAAAGCAAAGGTAATACGTGATCCGTCATGGTATCGCCAACAGGAAGGTCTGATTTTACAGGAATTCCCATACGTTTTAAATGATCTGCGTTGCCGATACCTGACAGCATCAATATTTGCGGAGTTCCAATTGCACCTGCACTCAACACAACTTCTTTTTTAGAATACAAATTTAAATGTTGTGCACTCTGAACAACAGTAACTCCGCGTGTTATATTATTTTTGTCAATAATAACTCCTGTACACATGGTGTTTTTAGTTACTTTAAGCTTTTCCTTCACGTCTTTACGTGCCAGATATCCCCGCGCTGTGCTCATACGTTCTCCTTCGTACACGTAGCCAATAACTTTAGATACACCAATTTGTGACTCCGCGTTAACATCAGGGTTGTAAGGAAAGTTAAGAGATTTGAATGCTTCAACGAGCTTGAAATAAAAGGGATTTAAGGGATCGTTAAAAAATCCTATTCGCAGTAGTCCAGTGGTGTTATGGTAGAATTTAGAGGTAGGTGGCAATTTATTGAGATCTTGCAAGCCTTCGTAGCGCAGAAAATATGGCATAAGATCTTTGAAGGTCCAGCCGGGCGTAGAAATGTTATTGAAGTCTTTCTTCCTGTTGCCACGAGTGTAGAGCATATAGTTAATGGAAGTAGAACCTCCGAGGCACTTGCCGCGACTAAAGCGGCATTGTTGTCCTATTGAGGAAAGGCAGGATACGTTGTTTGAAATCGTCTGATATTTCCAGTCCAAATTTGAACCCGTTAGGAACATTGTTGCGGCTGGTACCTGTAACAAAATTTAGTTTAGTGTAATAAAAATAATAATAAATCAATATTTCAGACAGCTTACACACAACGCCGTCTAGTTCCAAATTAAGCATAGCTTGTACTATGGGTTCTAAACAACTGATATAAATACATAAATATACTTTTTTGTATATACAATTATACATAGAAAACACCCCAAGTCCAAAACAAACATTGGCGGATCACACTATATATAATAAATCAAATCATTTTTATTACAAACTAGCTGACCCGGCGAACTTCGTACCGCCTTAGAATTAATTCATATTATAGTATTGTGTTTAGTTATTAACTGATAGTGACAAATCGACAGCAGCGTCAACTAACGGGCCCCGGCCGGTACCGCCATAATCGCTTTGTTCCTGCATTTTATATCTATAATATCTTCAAAAGTATTAATTTAAATTACATACTGTAAAGGGCCATATTAATCTATATTAAAGACACAATGTATTTAAGGTACTAAATTGGTTAAGGATGAATACTGTATGACTTAAAATCGCTTCGTAAATAAGCCATTATTTCTCGTAAAAAGAAAAAAAATGTTATTGTGGGTTATCCCTAAGAGATAGACATTTACCATCGCGGACTTTTATGTAGACCTTTTTAAGATGTACAATACTGTAGTACATTAATTTGATCCATCTCGTAGGGTACAGCCAGCATTTGCAATGTAAGCGTAAAAAAACACACATTAGAAACCTCTAAAATTATTATCTACTATATTATGCATGTCTTATACATAAAAACCTTCCTCCTGAATCACTCTATCTATTAAAGAAAATTTCATATAAATCCGTTGCGTAGTCTTAAAGATTTAAGCATACAAAGGGATAGAGAAAGCGACTTTGTTTTATACTATGTAGTGATAAACCAATACAACGGCACTTTTGAAACGTCAAGTAGTCAGTCAGTAGTCAGTCGTGAAGCTAATTGTATGTTCCAATTCGTAGATTCTATGGAGAAGAAAAGACAAGAAACTCCATGTATAAAGTTCTCTGCATCACCCATTCCGTAGGTTCGCTGAGAATACCCCTAGGTATAAGTTAATAAGGAATAAGTTGAAGGCTAAGTAAGCCGATGCTTGTAAGAGTATTTGCGCATAAATCAAAAAAAAAACACAGTTATTACTACTCCAAATGACTGTACAACAACTCCAATAAAATGTTATTAAATTATAAAATCGTTCTTATCTTAAATATTAAAAAAAACACAGTTATTACTACTCCAAATGACTCCAAATAATAATATTTACCCTAGAGAATTGACTGGGGTCACCACCGGCCTCAATGAGTAACACATCTTCACCAGCGAGTGCAAGCCTAGCGGCTGCTGCGGCGCCCCCCGCGCCTGCTCCTACCACAATGTAGTCGAACGTGTCACCATCTGTTGAGTTAATCACTGCTAATCATTTCCTACTACATCATCATCAGTCCCGTGCTCGATATAGCACTCTTCCTTTGCACACCACTCTGATCAAATTTGGCCTTCTTGCATCCAAAATCAAAATGCTTTTACATATTTCCAGTAGGCCTTTTCAGGCAATTGTGATTACTAACTTTTGATTACTGACTCTAGTTGGGCCCTAAAATGTCATTTCTATGGACACAACTCGGAAAATCGAAAATAAAACTTCATAATTGATAATGAATGTGATAATTGTGGGTAATTGTCATAATTTGAACTTACCTTTTAATTTAACACTTTTGGGAAATGTGTAGGCATTATCATCCAATATCGCGTTTACTGCGACGAGTTTCCATGATAGTGCTATCAATATCAGGATACTGAAACAACACATCACCAGTTTAGAACTTCTTAACTGGACATTGAAACCGAAACAGAAGATTCTTTTATTTTTCTAGCACTACTGAAATTAAACCTTTTGGAGACGTTTACCAAGTCAGTCTTGTAGAAATTTCTATAAAAATAAACGTAGCTAAACCATTCTTCACTTGTTCACCATTATAAAATTACTTTTGTTGTATTTCAACAAGTAAGGGAAGTTCCCGTCGGAATAACTCAACTCAAAGTCCTAAAGCCCTCTTGTAAATCAGTAAAGATGATTATGGGATGATTCATAATATTTCGGACATCTTACACACTACGCCATCTAGTCCCACACTAAGCAGAGCTTGTATTATGGGTACTAGACATCTGATATAAATACATAAACATATTTTTTTATAAATACATAGAAAGCACCCAAACTCCGAAACAAATATTTACGGATCACACAAACATTTGTCCTACCCGGGAATCAAACCCGAGACCTCAAGCATAATAGTCGCATACTCCATCGCTACGCCACTGAGGCAGTCCTTACATATATACATACATACCATTAAGTGGACATGAAACATTAAAAAAATATTTTTCTTTATCATTACTCACTCACGTCTAAACCCGACCAGCGTTGAACGACGACAAAGCGACAACATAGCACTAAGTACTGCTCACACTTGTAAGTCAGTAATGTCGATGATACGGTATCAATATTTTTATCATAAGATCTACAGCATTTAGCTGTAACATTGTTACTGACCACCACACGGACCGGCCTTAACTGTAACAAAAAAGTCCTAGATTTTAGAAGTGTTACTCTTCATTCCTTTGAGCACCATAAAACCCTGTAACGGTAGAGGCTGGATGCGAGAAGTCGAGGATCGAACCAAGTGGCATGCAACTAGAGAGCCTTATATCCAGCAATGGATTGCGATAGGGCTGCTGATGATGGTGGGTATATTTAAAAATACATTTTCTTTTAGTTGTGGTGGTCGATTATTCTGTGAGTGAATCAATTATTTTATGAATTGTTAGGTCTTAAGAACCCTCAAGAGACGCCTGCTAAAGACTTAGACACTTACTTAATAAACTTAAAATTGAACTTATACGTATGCAATATCAAAATGCAAATGCCTTTAGCAACAAACACGCATATTCCAATTATCTACATACAGTTGCACTAACATACCCTACTTAGATACAACTTACTATTGTACAAGAAAGGTATCATACATTTATGTATTGAGGTCTCATTTGTCTTTCAAGGAACTCATTTAAATTAAAAGCAATAATGATATTTTCTAGTTATAAATATCTATCTTTAGAATGATAGCCGAGACAGAATAAATAAATCAAAAATTTATTTAAAAAAATACAAATCTGCCTCATAGAAAATGGGTTTAATCCCTCCCTCTAGTCCCACTACTGTAACTTCTATACATCAAAATACTCACAAGTACAGTAGAGTACAGAAAAACAGCAATAAACTATAAACACACCGATTTATGATGACACTCTCATGGAATGTTAAACTGTCTTGAAACCCGCAAGGAAATAAATCAGAAATAAATTAAAGGAGTTCGAAATATAATTAAACCCACTTCCGTCCTTAGTTGAGAGGGATACGGCTTTTTTATAGCTTAGTTGAATCACCAGATGGTAAGTGGCTTAGTCTCTTGCTCCCCTCTCCCCCTTCAATATAGGTAACATATATGTAATATGTTCAGGAGCTGGATGCGAGAAGCACAAAATCGATCAAAGTGGTGTGCAATGGGAGAAGCCTATGTCCAGCAGTGGACTGAGATAGGCTGATGATGATGATGATGATGATATGTAATATATACGCCTAGTTTATAAAGTTCATGTTATAGAAATATATTTAATACATCTGACACACAACACACACACACACACACACAGTCTGAACAATAGGTACTAGATAACCGCTAAAAATACATAGATATATTTTTATTGTAAATGTGTACATACAAGTACGTATAAAACATACAAACTCTGAAACAAATATTCACAGATCATACAAAAAGTAGGGCCTTAACCAGGGCCGGATTTACCATAGAAGCTGAAAAAGCTGAAGCTTGGAGCGGCAAAATTTGGGGGGCGGCAGATTGGCCCAAAAAAAAATATGGTACAGAAAAAAAGTAAGGTAGCGGGACACCTGTTTTTATTTTTAAAAGACCACTCTTGAATTAGTAATATAAATCCTGTGTCACGGGGGCTTTACAAACATACATAAAACGAACACAGCGAACACCCAGACTCAGGACAACAATTTGTAAATCTCATAAAGTGTTTTTCCGACAAAAAACCACACGGTGTGCCACTCTACGCCTGAAATAGGAGGGGTCCAGGGAACCTTTTATTAAGCCATCTGAACCCCTCCCAGTGCCTCCTCTCAGTAAAGTGGACGCCGTCAATAGCTTAACTCTCTATGGCGACGTACGGCATACGCGTACGTCGCCTCCTCGGGGCTGGCCACTGAAGCGGATGACGGCCGGTAGCAAGAGATCTCCTCTGATAACTGTAGTGAGACCCGAAGCTGCGCCGCCCATGCGGGACAAATCACCAGCGTGTGCTAGGTCCCGGGAGTTTGCCGGCGCACGCCCCCTCATCCGACACAGTGCGGTAACCGTGTATGACTCTATCCGCCAAAATCCTTTGGGGTCTCCGCCGCCCGATTCGCTGGCGGCGGATCTGGTCCGAGTGGAGATCATCCTCCCGGGCCTTTTCCTCCGCTCGTTCTACGAGATGGCGTCTTCGCAGAAGGTTGCGACCGCGGTAAAACAGCTCTCGCTACCGGCCATGGAACCAACATCGGCCGGTAGCGAGAGATTTCCTCCGATGACTGCAGTAAGGGCCCGGCGCTGCGTCGCCCATGCGGGGCAGACCGCCAGCGTGTGATGAGCCGAGTCCTCACTGCAGTCGCAGTGGTGGCAGGCGGGACTCAATTCCCTCCTGGCGACCGAGTGCAGGTACTTCCCAAAGCAACCATGCCCGGAAAGAACCTGCGTCAGTCGGAAGGAAAGGGTCCCGTGCTGCCGCACTGCCCACTCGAGACAACTTAAACCACTAGGCCAACCATGCAGTCAAATAGATACTGATAGTATCGTACTTAATTTTTATTTTCTGTAAATGTATGTATTTACAAAAAATAAGAATGTTTATGTATATTAAGTTCTGCTTATTTTGGGACTAGGTGGCATTGCGTGTAAGATGTTCGAAATATTTATTTATTATCATTAATTTCTATTCAATATTGTTTTTAAAATTTGTGTTAAATTGAGTGCAATCAAAATCGTTTAATAAATAACGTTTATCGAATGTACAATATCTTGATTTAGCAGTTTTAAGACTATAACTCGACATTGGTAACTGTGAAGACGACGACTTAGACAACTCCAGGAGCTAAGTTGTTAGCAGTACCGAGCCTTACATACATATCTTCCTTACCCCACCACACCCTATAAGTAGTGCAGTAAAAACAAAGCTTTGCTTTCCTTAGCTTAAAAATAAAATAAAAGTTGTAAAAATAATCTAGTAACTAGGTTATTTCCTGTGTACCTATCTAATTTTAGAAGTCAGTAGGGGCGGCAAAATTTTAAAGGCTTTGGGGCGGCAAATGTGTAAATCCAGCACTGGCCTTAACCGTCTCCCGAGATTAGACCCGTACTCAGCAGTGTAACATTAAGGGTCGTTGATGATTGATGATACAAAAATTTGGTTCTAACAAACCCGTGAAGTGAATAATCTATATTATATTTTGTTAAAATCAAATACACCTAAGCATAATTATTATACTAGAAAATTTGGCCAAGCAAAGTAACACCTTTTTACACGTGTATGAACGCGTTACCTCAAAACACGAAAGCTTGGAGTCGGTTGATATAATCGTGTTGGTAATTCTTTGTGTTTAACGTATTCTGCGAGTGACAATGACGAGGGTCGTCTCCTCGCTGGTATGTAGCAGGACATTACAATGAGGCCCGAATGCTTCCACGAACATTATAAAAGATCGCTCACGGAAGGGTGGGTGTTGTGATGGAGAAAAGTTAATACGATGTTTCGAGATAAAAGTAATTATATTATGAAGTAAGTGTAACGTAACAATACAGACAGGTTGTGAGGAAGATTTGTTTATAAGTAATGGGTGTCATGTATGTTTACAAATGCTTAGAAATCATAATGATTTTCGAGTCGCGCAGACTCTGTAATATTAAACTATAATACTAACTAAGAACAATATGATTTCTTAGTTTACCTATTTCATACTCATGTCATACTTTGTACCATGTTCAAGCAAATAAATAAATTACGCCAAGTCTACATATCGTTTTCGTTAATAATGACCTGATATCCACAATTTGTTACTACGGCAATTTTCGAACGATGCACTTCTTACAAAAATGTTGGAAAATGGAATATTGGAAACAAAAATTCACTCTTTTCCCGGCTATCTAATACTCAACGTATTAGACTTAAATATAGCAGCACTAATAGCAAAACTATGTATAATTTTTAAGCTCTAAACACTTCAAAACTTTCTCATGTAAACCTTTGACGTGTCGCTCAATATGTATTGATTTTCAATTGGTGTGCCGAGAATAGTTTTGTACTATAATGCGTTATTAATTACAAATCCATCCAAATAACAAATGCCTGATATTAGAAAGAGAGAAAAGCCCCCATGAAATTACCGCTGTTTGCCAGTTTTTAAAGACTTATCTACAGTTTTATCTTAATTTCATCTAGACAGCACAGGTTTATTGACCGAAGATCATGTGAGAGATGTTTCTACATAATTGAGCCTCCGGTCTCACACTCAACAACGGTAGCGGCAAATTCGTGCTGAAATCAGGGTATCTATACTATCTTGAAATTAATTGAAACAGAAAAATGTCCTGAAGCTGTTTTAGCTTAATTTAGTCAGCGTTAGAATCATACCATATCTTTTAATCAAAATATCAAATTACAAACGAAAGAAATACTCAGAAATTATTTATAGCTCGCTATTGTCTGCAGTTCCATTCGTGTGATGTCTTTTTTCGTATTTGTAACTTTGACAATAATACAACACGCATCAATTTATTTCTTATTATCCCTAGAATTCATGCGTAAAAAATAATTTAAATAAGTAATTTTTATGAATAAATTTCTTGAAAGCAAAGGACGCTAATAAAATATTATTAAACATGAAAGTAGAAGTTTATAGTAAGCAGTGGGCTTACATTACCTGAAATGAACGCAGAGGTGAACTCGACGTATCAAATCCAAAAAACAGTCAGCGATTTTAATGTCAAAACAAAACAAATACTTTTGGATAATCGTTAAATCTTTCCCTACAAACTGCCTGAGGCTATACTAGCACATACAAATATTACTACATCAAATGAAATTTGTTCAAACGTCATTTCCATCTGAATCTGCACATGTCGCAATTATGTCTATTTTAAGAGATATTCCGTATTATTATACCTCTGACGTCGCACCAAAAATACGTCTCTTATTTCTTTGGTGCGAGAAAGTAATCAAATTGTAACGAATCCAGTTGATTTCCAATACTTCCAAATGAACTTCTTGATGCGTAATACGTCTTTTGAACGTTTCTATGGGCGTAGTTAGAGGGAATAAGGGTTTAAATCCCCTGAAATGTGTGTACACTATTGACCTAAATTACATTAAAACAGTGAGAGGCGAGTAGCATATAACTTGTATTTACATTGAAACGTGATAACTGATTGGTAGCCGACCCAAATGATATTGGAAATAATAAAGGCTAGGAAAATAATGCTTTCCATCAGACATAGAAGTCACTTTGGTAGGTTCCTAAAGAAATAAAAATTGAATTCCGAACTTTCTTCATCTTGAACTCAGTTTAAACTCGGTTAAAGAAGACGAAATAATTTGAAAATACCTAGTGAAAAAGTTCTCAGTCTAGTCACGTAAATCTGAAATCTCTGTTGGTAAATTTTTGGCATCAATTATACCTTGGCTCCGTGCATCCCCACTTAAGTGTAATCTTTCTGTTGAGACCACGAAGAAGCAACCATCAATTAAAATTTTGCGTGATGAGTGTACAGAGATTATGATTCAACGAAATATTACGTAATCGTGCAATTGTAGGTAGAAGAGCCACGCTGATTTCAGCAAGAATGGGTCACACAGAAGACCATCCTAATTATGTATTTCGTTGGTGATTGTGAGACCGGAGGCTCAATCATTCTGCATCATTCTCCCGGCCTCCGCAGACATGATGCAGAAACATCTGACCAATAATAAGTAATGCATACCATAGTGACCACTATGGTATGGGTCACCATGCTGCATTACCTACTCTCACAATGAGGATGGTGGCCCCTACTCCTGGATTCTACTCATGCTTTCCATCAGGCAGAGTAGAGTCACTTTGGTAGGCTTAAATAAGAAAAATACATAAAATTAATTAGATTTTCTACGACTCGTTAAAAATCGCTAGTATCTAAATGAATATTTCATAACACATTTTTTCACCGTTTTTTCTTGAGACATGCAGCGCCATCTGTTGCAACTTTAAGTAAAGGTTTACTGCCATCTATTGAAAGTGTGTTGAAACATTTAACATTTGAAGTTGTTTGGTGACAGCAGTGTATGGCTGTATGGTATTGATTACTCTGTTCTATGGCCACAACAGAAACTCATTTACTAAACTTCATAGAATAGACTGACGAACCATGCTTTATTGGACTACCCCGTTGCAATCTGTGCTTATTTATTTCCGCTCATTTTGATTACTATTTTGGGTATTTTAATTCTGTTCCAGGTGGTGCATGGGTGTAATTTAAGGAATGTCTCATCTGTCACATAGTCATATCATCAACATCTCTAAACTGCTTACTGCTGGGTCTCTTTCAGGAGAGGGATAAGGCCATACGTCCCCACGCTGGCCGACTGCAGGTTGTGGACTGGCAAGACTTTTTAAGCCGCCCGAAGGCCTCCAACAAAGCTTCACGACTGATACCTTATGATAACAACCGGACTGACTGCTTAACGTGACCTCCGAATCACAGAAACGCTCATAACATATGATAGGTACCACATTCACCCATCTAGGTACTGACCGCGCCGTCGTACCTTACCCTAGCTAGCTAGCCTTAGGTGATTGTTTCCAAATACCTAAGGCATCTTGGCTATCAGTGCTTCTTAGCTCCTAGCGAGCGTAAAGACATATGGGGTTATCTGAAAATCAGGTGCATTAGATTCATTATTTCAAGGAGAAAATTATTGTTGACGGGGTGGAAAAATCATTTCGGGGGCTCGGGAGCCAGGAGTATATGGAGTTTCATCAAAAAAGACATTGAGACTGTCGACTCAGGCGCCCTGCTCTGAGAATCTCAGGTCCTCCCCGGGATCGACTCACTCGCCAGCATGGCAGCAATGATAGCTGGCGGGGACAGGTCTCGTTCGATTTAGCCGACTAGGACTTCGCCTTCAGACGCCCACGCGGGCAGTCCTCAAGTGTGAGCTGCCTTGTTGGCCTAGTGGTATACGTATGCGGCTGCTGATCAAGAGGTCTCGGGTTCGATTCCTGGGTCGGACCTAATTTTTGAGCGGAGCGTTGTGTGTAGAAAAAAATAATATAGCTGGGCGGAGTCGCACTCATCAAGGGTATTGCTTATCTAATCACCGCAATACCGGATCAGAACCACAGGCATAAACTGGTATGCGATACTTATAATAAAACACAGCATATATTTCTACATTTATTATATGTTGCAACATACAAAACAGAGTAACAACAATATACAATCATTATTATATCGCCCTTCGACGGGCCTTCTACAACACTTATTTGGACACCTTCAAATAGACTAGATTTGAAATTAACTGTTCAAAAAAACTTTACATTTATATAATAAAACATTCTCATTTAATATTATTTTGAAAAAAAATATAAATTCATGGAAGTCATATTGTTTAATCCAAAAACTTTCGACCTGAATATTGCACAAAACTTAAGAATTACGAACTTGACAAATGTTATTTGAAGCAGTTTTCATTCTAAATTAGACACAGTCAGGGCTAGATAACACTTTGTGTAATCCACAAATTGTTGTTCCGAGTCTGGGTGTTCCTTGTGTCCATTTCTTGTATGTTTGTAAAGTCCCCCATGATATAGGACTACATACCTTATGGGAAAATTGTCTTTTTAAAGAAAAAAACACCCCGAAATAAAAGACAATGATTTCTCAGGGTTGTAAATTGTACCCGCAAATTAATTTACATTTTATTGTCAAAAGTTTTTGGATTAGGTTAATGTTTATGTCAGTTTTGATCTCTGATTTAAATAAATATACAAATATTGATAGACGCTTTCTACAAAACCATTATTAATCTCAACAGTTTTGATATTTAATTGCTCAAAGTCTGAGAGCATATTCCTTATATGTCTTTAGTTCATCAACAACCCATAATGTCCTCTCAGGAGAGGGTTAAGGCCATACGTCAGCACACAGGCCGAGGGCGAGTTGGGGACTGGCAAGACACGTTGTAGGCTGTTGTAAGCTTCGCGACAGCTATCTTATGATAACAACCGGGACCGACTGCTTTACGTGACCTCCGATTAAAGAAAACGCTCATAACATATCATGCCACAAACGGTCACCCATCTAAGTCTGACCGCACTGCCGTTGCTTACCCTCGGTGATTCTTTAGAATTTGACAAATATCATATTTTCTGTCTTATAAAATTTATCTCAGTATTAATAATTAATTAAAAACATGATAAGCACAATGTCAAAATAGTTTCTTCCTTAGTACGTTTTCTTTTCTATTTTATTATATACCGGCTATTCTAGAACATCTATGCAAATAAAAAACGTACATACATATAAAACGCATTTTTTTTTTATTTCTATCTGTATGTTTGTTCCGAGTAATCTCCGGAACGGTTGGACCGATCTTGACGGGACTTTTATTGGCAGAAAGCTGATGACCTTATCTTAGGCATGACCTAAGGAAAAACTTTGGATTTTTATTAGACCAGCTTTGTTCCTCGGAGTTACTCGCGATTTAGATTCAAAACCACGGGCAACACCGCGGGACTCAGTGAGTTTTAAATATATTTAAATAAAATACGTGCCCGGTTTTTTTCTATCACATAATAAGCATTGTCAATTTTTCAACATATGTGTTCCATTATTTCTCTGTAGAAGGTAGGAGACATAATTATTGAGACCTAGATCCAATCTTTTCTACAGTCAGACAAACAAACTTATTTATAAGTAACAGATATTATACAACGAATCCAGTGAACTCACAAGTCCAGTGATCTTACAGATCTAGTGATTTTAGAGTACAGACAGACAATACAATCACAGAATACATAATAGTACCAGTACAGAAGACTCACTCCGAAAAGTACATTAAAGTTAAAGATACCCTCGGTGTCAAAAGATTAAGTTCAATTCAGATCGCACAGCGCCGAATCACTACGATTTTATTTACCTACAATTGCGTCTCTTTCTATCGTGTAACTCTTAACTGTTCTGACGATGTCTGTTCGACCGGCGTGTCTGATCCGGCAGCCGGCCGACTATACCTAAACTGCGGAGTGAATCCCCCCTGATACAATACAAATAATTTTAACAAAAAGGAACCGACTTCAAAGAAAAACTATTCCGAGTACCCAAATCGCGACAATTGTGCCTATGATATTTGAGGAGTTCGATCGAGTTCCTTGGGATCCCATCATCAGGATCCGATATGGTGACGATGGGACCATCTGTAAGCTATGCTGAATCGAATGCAGAAAGAATTTTTGAAATCGGTTCATAAACAAGGAATGATCACTGAACATACATAAAAAAAAAGATTTCGACGAATTGAGAACCTTCTCCTTTTTTTTGAAGTCGGTTAATAAATGTACATCCTAATGTATATGTATGACCAACTGCTGATCTGGTCTCATCTCCCGAGAGAAGACGCGAACCCAGCAGTGGGACGTCATGGGTTGTTGATGAAATTGTAATTTTATAATTTGGTAAAACTGTGGAGGAACGGGTATCGTATTCCTCCATTACAAAGGGATGATTCTCCGACCACTGCTCAACGTTTGATGTTGGGATGTTGTATATATGCTAATTGGAGCGAGAATTTCGATATCGCGATTCAGGATTAGCAGTTACTCCGTATAGTTCATTCGTTAGATGGCGCTGTTGTATACTTTACGCCTGCGCTGTATGTGGAAGTCGTGACAAACTAAAAGTGAAATTAGTTCGAGCGATACTAGCTCACTATTATTTCATGAATTTGAATCTTGTAACGTTTATAGGGAAGTGGTATAGATTTAGACCACTATTAACTGTTACATTTTATTTCCATAAACCTTTTGAAGACTAGAATAAATATAATATTTGTTTAAAAAGCACTCATTCGAAGATTCGAGAAAGTAAAAAGAAATAAAGCCTCAATTTTGTATCAATGATAATGTTCAACTGACATTCGTTGCTGACGGTACTTGAATGGTTAGGTAGAAAGCGCCATATATGATCAAAGTTAAAGCTACAGTACGTTGTGCAACACGACGGGGTTTTCCTTTACATCATAAATTCTTCACCATACACGCACACTAACCATAAAACAGTAATTGATTATAGAACATTAAACAATTGTCATTTTGAACCAAGTGTACGGTTAGCAAAAAAAAAATATTTGCTTGTTTAAATAAAAAGTCCTTGCACACAGATATATTTTAAATATATTTTTTTATGAGATAGGGTGACATACGGGCTATCCACCCACCTAATGGTAAGTGGTCACCGACACTTGCAACTCAAGAAACACAAGATCGTTGAATTCCACTTGTAAGAGTGGAGAGAGTGGGGAGGTTACAGAACATAGTTTTTTCTGTAGAACATTAGGATGTTTAAATAAATGCATATTATGGGAAGTTCCTAATTATGAAAGTTGAAATGGTAAGCGTTAGGGCCAGCACAGAATACAGCACAAAATAAGGTTCTTTTAAATAAATAAACTTAAAAAAGTACCGACTTCAATTCGTCCATAGACTTTTTTATGTCTGAATTTAGAGGCCTATGGGTTGGTGTTTATTCTTCAAATTACAATGGAATTTTCGGAAAATATAATAAACTACCTTTCGCTTGCGGCTCCGTCCGCGCCTTTGTCGGTTAAAAGTAGCCTGTCCTTTCTTAGGCTTTAGACTAGCTGGGTACAAAATTTCAATTAAATCGGTGCAGCGGTTTTTGAGTTGAAATCAAACAGACAGACAGACAGACACGGTAGAAGACTTCTGAAGCAACAAACTTGAAAAAAATTATTAATATTTTGTCGTCGAAAAATAACGCGTTATAACGATTATTAGTGAATAACGCGTTATAACGGTTATTAGTGAATAACGCGTTACAACAGTTATTAGCGAATATTACGACAAGTGCTATATTCTGTGGTGGGAGTTAAATAGGCTTATATTTTACAGAACTTACTATTTATATGTTACATTTAGTTCAATTCCTTGACATTTACTTATTGGTTAGTTGCTTTACAACTACGCTTAACCCTAGTCGTGTGTCAGGGTCGGGAGACGCTGGCTTCAGATAGGTTAGGGTCTAGTCACACTATGGCGGAAGTGTAGATTTATTAGGCGCTATAACTAATTAGTAACAAAAATCAAGTTAAATTTACATCTGAATGAAAAAATACATTGAAATGTAGGTAGGTCCAGATTAACATAACGCTTTTAATATTGGAAACTTTGTAACACTTATATAACTTGAATTCCTAACGCACACTTGCCACATAAACATGATAATAATACTGTAGCACATAGTGTGTCCACACCCCTTTATTAAATTAAAAAGTAAATCCTAACTCTGTAATACATTCAGCCTTAATTTTATATAACAATTCAGTGTGTTGCAGTCATTACAGTAATTTAAGAACTCAGATCTAAACACTGACTTGTGCAATGACAAGGGGCCATCCATAAATTACGTCACACCTTAAGGGGGAGGGAGGGGGTCGACGAAGTGTGACATTGTGTGACAAGGGGGTGGGAGGGGTCCTAAATAATGTGACGTCACATTTCAAAATCTATTGTAGTCTAAGTCTTAAAACACGAACTTTAAACTATTACTTTACGAAAACCTCAAAAACATATCTGTGTAAATATAAGACACCAATTGTTTTGGTGACCACTCGCTCTAGTAGTATTACGCGCCGACCACCTAGTCCCTGGTCGACCTTTGATTGCACCTAGCGGTGATTTGTTTTTATTTCATTTGACCATTGTCTTTCGCGGATGAAAAAACGTCGTTCTTAGTTCTACTATTTTATGATTAAATAACCTTTTTCTTCTGTCGAATAGTCCATCCAAAGGTTGCCTGGAAGAGGTTGTTTTTAGCAATAAGGCCGCCCATTGTAAATATCTTACAGAAACTTTCAACTGCAAAAACTGTATTTAGTGTACATTAAAGTATATTCTAAACTAATATATTCGAACGAATAATTAAATATGTGTGACAAATTTTAAATTTATTTGAAGTAGATGGGGCCAATAAATTTAATTTTCTAGAGTATATTTATAATATATTTACACTTTTTTTTACGCGGGGAATGCTTTTTGCACCATACCCTTCTTGGGGACAACGAAGGGTGTGTGTGGGACTCCCGGGCAACCTATACCGACTAACCTCTGAGACACGTTGAGAACTGGATATTAATAACAATAATTATTAAATTAACAAAATAAGAAAAGGAATCCAAGTAATTCGTTTTCTTATTTTGTTAATTTCTTTAATTAATATAATCGTTTTCAGGGTTCAGTAGTTCTTGACTCGGCACCCTTATACATTCGTCATATCCTTCCGTCCGTCCTAAACCTACCGCCCAAACGGTTGGTGCTAGAAAGATGAAACTTTGCTTGAATATTTGTTGCAATTACGCCGATAAAGTGCTACAATAAAACATATGAAAATTATTTTTATTTGGGGTACGTCCCCTATTCGTAAAGTGGTGATGTTTTCTTTTTCTCGAGACCACCAATCGTGTGGGGTATCATTAGATAAGTATTTTTAAAACATTGTGAGGTTGTTAAAACGATTTTTGGATTTAGTTATCCGTTTGCGAGTTATTCAACTTTCAAACGCATTTTTATTTGTAAAAATAGGGCATCCCCCCTCTAAAACCTAAATAGATGGCTCAAAATATCTGAAAAAAACCATGATAGTAGTCCATAAATTAAAACTTAAAGGAAAACTATTGCGGTTTTGATATTTTTTAAATTTCAGGAGTTGTATATAATTATTCAATTTTTGTTTTATTAATTGTTTGATTTGATGTTAATTTTATTAAAAAATACTTTAAATGGAAATAAAACTGATTTCAGAACCTGTTTTCATTGAACGATTTCTAAATGTAAATTTGAAAATTATGTGACGTCACACTAGGGAGGGGGGGAGTCTCACAAATGTGACCAGCTGTGACAAGGAGGGGGGAGGGGCAAAAAAATCATGAAATTCGTGTGACGTAATTTATGGATGACCCCCAAACAAATATCTACCTTCTGGCACAGCTATAAAGACTATATTACTACATATATATTTTTTAATAACTTAAATACATCCATTAAACATTGTAATATATTTCTTATTTGTATAAAAATAAAAGCTAAACTTGTATAAAACGATTTCTTTGGTGTATGGAGATTAACAAATGCATTTTTCTTAATTTACTTTGGAGAGAACGTATTTGTGGGCAAACCGCTTGTAAGTGTTGCCAACAAAAATATATTTGGTCATAATATTCTTAAAGCTAAAATAAATGCTACGCATTGGTACATAAAGATTACACAACATTTAAAACGATAACCGAATATTTATATCATTTCTAAGACGCTAAAGTCGGTTAAAGTAACTTATAAAGGTCTCTACTCACTATGACATAATGTCAAAAAAAAATGTGTACCAAATTAAATAATACAATATAAATACTTTATATATGTTAGTCACACATATTATAGTCAATATTTTGTGCTCTTTGTTTCCATTAAAATAATAAATAAAATAAACATTTTGTAAAGCTAATAACAATATTTATATTCAATAAAATATGTTGGAATGGAATATATTCAATGACTACTTTACCAATGTGCTGACAGGTTAGCCAATTCTATCATAACTTTTAGGTTAAAATTACCGAACCAATACCAAATTAATCACTTTATCAAACATTGTGTTTACAAAAGTCAGATTATAAATATATATTACTGACGTTCAAACCAAATAATTCTGATATTTAATATAAGCGGATCAGTTGGTAGTGAAATTGTAATACCCGGGATTATAGGGCATGTCCACATTAACTAATTAAGATATTTTATTGTTGTCGTCTTTAAATTATATGAACATTAAAGAATCTTCTTGCAGTTTTAGGAATTCCATCAGAATTGTTAGGTTCTATATACACTATTTTCTAAAATACATGTATACGTACAAAACACCTAGTCACACAAAAATATGTTTCATAATTTATACAAAAATCTTTATCCATTTTTGTTAAATCGTTTTAATTTTTATATTTATTCCCTTTTTCAAGTTCACTACAAACATATTCTATTGCCTAGAAAACCATCGGAATATAGACGATTTGGGCCCACCAAACGCGATTTATTACAACACATTTTTTTTAAAGTCATAAAATTTACCAAACCATTGCTAACATTGAGAAACATTTAGACATTTACTAATGATCAACATCGCTTAAAAACATTCAACTCTAGTTAAAATTACCATTCGTTTTCATTTTCGTTAATTTTATTTTGAACATTGTTGGTTTTCAAATGGCGGATCTTGTCCCGCATTCGAACGTAAAGGCTCCCTTAATCCCGTAATAATTTGTCATATCCACGTTAACATATACGACAGTAATGGCAAATGTAAAATCTGAAAAAACTCCTTAAAAGTTTTTCAATTTCCTGTCAGCTGTTCAGAGCACATTGTAATTTCATCTTACCCCAGAAATGATGCAGTTGGATCTTACATGAGGGTACACTTGAAGCCAAATAATTTTCGACGGCGCCGAGTTTTTTCTTCTTGTTGCGGATGGTTGCGAATTATGCGCACGAGCTGTAATCAGTTTAAGAAAATATTTATAGAAATTGTTAAGCTGAAATGAACATCTTAGGGCAGTCAGGTAATGTAGATTATTTAGTACTGACTATTACTATATAAAATTTATTAAAAGGAAAAAACCTCCTCGCTCACTGTGGGTGAGTGTTGAGGGTGTGGTGTGTGGGTGTGTGGGTGGGTACCTCGTGGAAGGCCGCGTCGATGTTGAGCGGCGGCTCCTTGGCGGAGGTCTCGACGTAGGGCGCGCCGAGGGCACGCGCCAGGTCGCGGCCCGCCTCCTCGCTCACGGCACGCACGTGCACCAGGTCCACCTTGTTCGCCGCCAGCAGCATCGGGTACGTCTCGCGGTCCTTGACACACAAATATCATGCCAACTTACTCTTCTATTTTATCTTCTATCGGACGCAAGTTTTAAGAAGAAACCTATGGATTTAGAAACTTCATCCTCAAATGCTCTGTCTTGTCGCTCACACTGTTTCTTCTGCATATCAATGACATGTTAGCCCTTGACATCATACCTTGCTATGCAGATGACGATGTTTTGAATATTCCACAGCTAAAACGGCAGATGTTGAGGAAAAACGACAGTTTGTCGCTGACCTAGAACTGGTTTTGAACGGTATTTCTAAATGGAGTGATGGGAATCTGGCCGAGTTCTATCACCATTCCTTCTCCTCTTTACTTTTTAGAACACTTAACTACCACGAGCTACTAACTCTACTAACTAACACTAAGCTCGGTATCCTGGGTATGGATAATTGCCGGGATCTCAACCAACGGGAGTATTTTGAGAGCGTCACTAAGGCCTCGCGGAAGCTAGGCGTACTAAACAAAGAGAGATTGTCATTCTTCTTACCAGAGCATCTGTGTCTTT
The DNA here is from genome assembly GCA_932526445.1 of Phragmatobia fuliginosa. Classification (NCBI taxonomy): domain Eukaryota; kingdom Metazoa; phylum Arthropoda; class Insecta; order Lepidoptera; family Erebidae; genus Phragmatobia; species Phragmatobia fuliginosa. The sequence continues at coordinate 22,437,317 of OW052067.1, read as the reverse complement.
TCTATAAGACCCAGATTCGCTCCTGCTATGAGTACTGTTCCAATCTTTGCAATGGATATACGCAGTATTTGCTTGACGCTCTCGATTGATTGCAGCGGCTAACAGTCCGCATCATCGATACTTTGGGACTATCGATGATGCGGACTGCTCACTGCTAGCCACCTAGTTCCGAGCCTTTGCAGTTTCGAAGATATGACGCCTCTATGGTAGTCCTATATCGCCTTTACGATGGGGAGTGTTCTGAAGAACTCTTTCAACTCATCCCACCTTCTCCCATCCTCTATAGAACAAGTGCTGGTATTGGAAGTCACCCCTTTAAAGTAGCTCATGTATTTCCTTGTAGTAAGTCAATTATTATAATTGCATAAGTTATGGATTACTACTAAACAAAATCAAAACTGCAGTCGCGTTGACGTACCTCCTATGAAGGGCATGAGATTTTTTTTTGTTTAAAAATGCCTAGATCTATTTATGTGTATACAAAACACAAACCAAACCATTCAATCAAAACAATAGAACTAAAAATTCAATGGTTATCCACAACATGTTACAAGCGCGAGTGATGATAAGTAATAGTGGTGGTGGTACCTTGACCCTCAGTATTTGGGTGTGGAAGTGCCTGATGTTCTCGTAGGACTGCTTGTCTGTGACGGAGTACACGAGCAGAAACCCGTCCCCCTTGCGCATGTACTGCTCACGCATCGCGCTGAACTCCTCCTGGCCTGCCGTGTCCAGCACTAGAATATTTACAAAACACTTGATATGATATGATCTAAGTAGACATATATGTCGGCGCAGGAATAGTGGCACCATCGTTTGTCATTCAAATTACGTTTAAAATAAAAACGTTCGTAAATTCATATACGTTTAACTGTAGAAGAAAAGTTTCAGATCGAACAATGACGTGATATTTTTTCATATTTTTTTTTATTCTCCCTGAACTCTACACATTTCTCCCAGCGATACAAATGCAAATATGTACACTTGTACAGATATATTCACTATTTCTTATCAGCGTCAAACTATATTTATTGGCTGTCGTGTTTCTGGAGCACTATGATCTTCAAATCTTTAAAACAAGCGTACGTCTCAAAAAGTCGGCCAACACTTTTTGTCTCTTGACCTACAAACGTCTATGGGATTCCACACCCATTTACCAACAAGGACCGGCCCTCTCATTGGTGTGGGTCCCAAACTAAAAAATAAAATACGAAAAATCCGAATCCAAAAGTACAACACACAATTAGTACCGACTGCAGTTTGTAACCAAGTTGATGACGTACCTAAGTTGTCTGATGACGTCAAAGCAAAATATTGAATGAGAAAATGCTACACTGAGGTCGCACAGGATTTGAACTTTGACACTTGTGAAGAAAGGCTTTTATTACGCCTACGCACAAACGACTAAGCGATATAATTTTATCTCTGTACAGCGGTGACACCAACGCATTTCACAACGGGGTACGTAGTTTTGTTTTGAGGTTATAAATAGACCTCGTAGACAAAGGCCAACTGTATATTTTACGAACACAATTGATAAAAAAAGAAAATAGCTGCAAATTATTTTAAAACTCAATATCTAATACGATATACGATTTAAAACAGTTTTTATATTTAACCTTTTGACCGCCAGGGTCACATATATGTGACAAAAGAAGCGGTGCACCGAAATACGAAATAAAGCCTTTAAACATTACTTTTATGCCTTTATATTTATATAAGTACCTTAAGAAGAAGCTCTAACTGTTATCTATTGCCATAAAACTATTTAAATTGCTTTATGATATTAAGAAATTTTACTCTAAAAAGAAAGAAATAAACTCCAAAAAAGCGGCCAAGTGCGAGTCGGACTCGCCCATGAAGGGTTCCGTATCAGCAAGTAACACCATATAAAAGTTCTTGTAGTTCGTTGTAACTTTCATCGATGTTTTTATACTAGTGTATTAATTGGATGAAAGGTAAATTGCGTGTTACGATTTATGACGTATTAAAAAAAAAACTACTCGCTAGATCTCGTTCAAACCAATTTTCGTTGGTAGTTTTCATGGTAATGTACAACATATATTTTTTTTAGTTTTATCACTCTCTTATTTTAGAAGTTAGAGGGGGGGGGACACACATTTTTCCACTTTGGAAGTGTCTCTAGCGCAAACTATTCAGTTTAAAAAAAAATGATATTAGAAACCTCAACATCATTTTTAAACACCTATCCATAGATACCCCACACGTATAGGTTGGATGAAAAAAAATTTTTTGAGTTTCAGTTCCATGTATGGGGACCCCCAAAATGTATTGTTTTTTTTCTATTTTTATATAAAAATCTTAATGCGGTTTACACAATACATCGACTGACCAAATTTCAACAGTATAGCTTTTATAGTTTCGGAAATAATTGCCTGTGACATACGGACGGACAGACAGACAGACAGACAGACAGACAGACAGACAGACAGACAGACTTGACGAATCTATAAGGGTTCCGTTTTTTGCCATTTGGCTACGGAACCCTAAAAAAGAATGTCCCCACACGCCAGAGTCACAAATATGTGACCACTAGTGATGTAGGGCACGTTAGATGATATCGAAAGGTTATATTAAAATTTCGTGAGCCTGTTTCATTTTTGTTGTTAAGTTTTGTTTTTATACTTATTCTGTTAAAATGAGTAAGAAAGTAATTAACAGCCGTGCTCGTGAAATGATAATTAAAGTAGACAATTATTTTGTAAAGAAGAAAGAGGACTCTTAGTTATTGATACAAAATATAAGCAGTGCACTAAAAGATGCTTCGTACACTACTGAGGTTTAAATGAAATAAATAAAAGTTTTAAAATGTCCATCAAAAGTTGCTTAGCTTTTTTTCTCAAAACTCTACTTGTTACTTTTTATGCCAGGTTTATAGAAGCTAGCATTTAAAGACTATAAACGTACATACTGTTTTACATTTTGTAAATTTTTATATAGTTGAATATATACTTAACCTATTTGAATCGTGTATTTTTTTTAAATATCTCCTTCATCGGAATTATAGAAATCTAATTTAAAATACGTGTTTTAATTATTATTAGTTAATATTATACTCGATAAGCGAGAAAGTACGTTGCTACATCCTTATTTGAGAAGCGCAATATTCATACAAATGACGTACCGTCCACGCCAGGGTCACAATATCAAGACAACAGATCAAGAATAATGTTGTACCTATAGTTATTATATTTAATTATATTGTCGTCTCAATTCTGTTATTACGATATTAAACAACTCTGTAAATAGTGTATAACTATTACTAGAGTAGGAAGAAGTGTAATGTTGAAATAAATTCAGTGTTATAAGGACATATATTTTGAAATTGTAGACGAAAATAAAAATATAATTCATGTTATCGATAAAGTTTTGGAATGCTTATTTTTTTCGTAGGTATTTGCGCTAAATTTTTGGTCTGGCGTTGAGGGCAAGTTGATGAGTTTTTACTCTGGCGTTCAAAAGGTTAAAAGCATAAAGTGTTAAGTGTGCAAAAATTCCCCGGATTCCACCAGCTGTTGGTTATGTCGGACTCGAACCGACTACCGTCTCGAGTACTAGAAGTCGAGGAACTTGGTGCTCCCTCGAAAGGAAATCCCTGAAACTATTAGTCGGAACCCTATAAATTATTACAACTATCTTTCTACAGAATTTCTAAATCGCCTATGATGGTACTTAGGTTTTTGGAGATTTAATGGCAATCGTATATATCGAGTACAGTATTTTTGAAGTATACTTAAACATCATTGTGTCATATCATATCGTCTCATTATTTCTTCGTTAACATGTTTGTCGTCTAGTAATCATACTAGATCGGACTCCCATGAATGAACTGAAAGTATACTTAACCTTTTGAACGCCAGAGCAAAAACTCACCAACTTGCCCTCAACGCCAGACCACAAATATAGCGCAAATACCTACGAAAAAAATAAGCATTCCAAAACTTTATCGATAACATGAATTGTATTTTTATTTTCGTCTACAATTTCAAAATATTATGTCCCTAAAACACTGAATTTATTTCAACATTACAGTTCTTCCTACTCTAGTAATAGTTATACACTATTTACAGAGTTGTTTAATACCGTAATAACAGAATTGAGACGACAATATATTTAAATATAATAACTATAGGTACAACACTATTCTTGATCTGTTGTCTTGATATTGTGACCCTGGCGTGGACGGTACGTCGTTTTTATGAATATTGCGCTTCTCAAATAAGGATGTAGCAACGTACTATCTCGCTTATCGAGTATAATATTAAGTAATAATAATTAAAACACGTATTTTAAATTAGATTTCTATAATTCCGTTGAAGGAGATAGGTATTTAAAAAAAATTCACGATTCAAATAGGTTAAGTATACCTATAATCCCTACTAATATTATAAATGCGAAAGTAACTCTGTCTGTCTGCCTGTTACGCTTTCACGCCTAAACCACTGAATCGATTTTGATGAAATTTGATGAAGATAGAACTAAACTTGGGAAAGGACATAGGATACTTTTTATCGCGAAAATAAAGGTAGAAAGAAGGGTTTGAAATAGGGGACGAATGTTTGTGTCGAAGTTCATTATTATCAAACATAAAATCATGTAAGATTGTTTAATCTACTTACCGTGTCAAGATATAAACGAATTCCACGCGGGCGAAGCCGCGGGCGGAAAGCTAGTCAACTATATAAAAATAGAAAAAAATAACAAAATGTAAAACAGTATGTACGTTTATAGCCTATATATACTAGCTTCTATAAACCTGGCATAAACAGTAACAAGAAGAATTTTGAACAAAAAGCTAAGCAACTTGTGATGGACATTTTAAAACTTTTATGTATTTTATTTAAACCTCAGTGTACGAAGCATTTTTTAGGGCACTGCTTATATTTTGTATCAATAACTTATCAATAACTTTTGTATCAATAAAATAGTCCACTTTCTTCTTTACAAAATAATTGTCTACTTTAATTATCATTTCACGAGCACGGCTGTTAATTACTTTCTTACTCATTTTAACAGAATAAGTATAATAACAAAACTTAACAACAAATATAAAACAGGCTAACGAAATTTTAATATAAACTTACGATATCACCTAACGTGCCCTACATCACTAGTGGTCACATATTTGTGACTCTGGCGTGTGAGGACATTCTTTTTTAAGAGTTTATTTCTTTCTTTTTAGAGTAAAATTTCTTAATATCATAAAGCAATTTAAATAAGGTTAATTTTAAGGGTAATTTTCTTCTTAAGGTACTTATATAAATTTAAAGGCACAAAAGTAATGTTTAAAGGCTTTATTTCCGCACCGCTTTTTTTGTCACATATTTGTGACGTTGGCTACAGGGACAGTTTTCGCTTGTCACATATATGTGACAATGGCGGTCAAAAGGTTAAAGCTTAGGAGTAATAAGTTTTTATAACAGGTAAATTAAAGATGGCACAAATTATTTTCCTGTGTACAAACCAACCCTCATACCTCCAGCGTAGCAGTCACAATAACAAAACATGACCAAAAAAATGGCTTGAGTCAAAAATTAAGAGCCGACTCACCGTCCAATATGCACCACTGTCCATCCACTTCCGTATGCTGTATGTAAGAGTCCTCAATCGTGGGATCGTAGTCGGTCACGAATAACTTCTGGAAGAACTGTATGGTGATCGCAGACTTGCCGACACCACCATCACCAACCACTACCAATTTGATCTGCAAACGAATCGAGAATAGGCGCTTACATGTCATGTATAGCCATACAGAATGTTACAGAAATGAAGTGATAGGTAGTAAAGCCGTAAATTATAGTGAGAAATGGCTGTTTTAGCGAAAATGGGCCACCAAAAAAGCCATGTAACCAAACTGAAGAGAAATCGATGTCTTAAAATAGATTTCTTAGAGAAAACATCGCGTGCCAATTTCAAAGACATATCTGAGAGAGATACTGTGTTTTTACAGGTATCTGAAATTATATACCACATCTTTATGTAACATTCTGCATGAGAGTTACTTAAAAGGAAATCTGCCAGAAACCTTGTAGGTAGATACTATTTAGGTATTATTATATATATTATTAGATATTATATATTATATAATATATAGATATTATACATTATATATTATTAGTAATAGCTTAAAAATACTACATAATATGAAGTTAAAATTTAATATGAAGTAGAACGATTCTACACACTTTAAATTATTATTTAGGACACATTCAATTGATTATTTGGAGACAATAGGCAATCTATCAACAATAATATGAAAAATAACTATTAGGTACTACTAAACTAAGAATATTTGATAATGATACAAGAGGTAGGAGGATACAATGATCAACATAACAGTACATCAGGCGGCAAAGACTTATTCTTCAAAATCGAATGAAATACTAAATATATTCTATCAACAATGAAAAACTTGTTATGTGTTGTTAGGCGGAGAGGAATGACAATCAATCAAATCTTAGGATTTTAATTTATTTTATTTGAAAAATATCAGAAGCATCCTTAGTTATTTATACTTTATTATTGGTTAGACGGTAATGTACCTAATACTGAAGTCATGCTTTCTACGAAAAGTGAAAGGATGCTGACGTTTTCAAGGAGCCAAACCAGGCCCTTCTCACTTAATTCATACTTATATAATATATTACTACACTACATTGCAAAGAAACTTGCAAGACAGCGCAGTGAGACGCATCATAGCGTACTGAAACGCAGCACAGAGCAGTGCAGCGTAGCACTGCGTACTGAAACGCAAAACACAGCAGTGCAATGCAGCACAGGGCAGTGCAATACAGCACAGTGCGTTGCTGTGCAGTACAGCAGTCAATATTTTTTCAGTAAACTATTAGGACCTGGCCTAGCTCCGACACAAAGAACATATTAAATATGTAAAAAATACACAAATCCACTAACACTGTCACTATTTTTGAACAACGACATAGCTCAAACTGACGCGGGTGAACTGGCAGCACTGAAAACAAACCATATAATACAGCTCTTTAAACTAATTTGTTACTTAGCAATGGCAATGATGTTTATGAAAAAAACCTGTGCATCACAAAGCATAAAAAAATTGCATGGTATAAAAATTGCGTGATAAGCATTTTGAGAGAAAATACTACCGACTGTTTATTAAAATAATTATAATATTCACAGGTAATAGTACATTGTTCACCGAGGGAGGAAAGGAACCGATTACTAGCGAGGGAGCAGTTTGTGGCCCGAAGGCGCAGCCTAGGGCCACAATACTCCCGAGGTAGGAATGGGACTTTCACCCGAGAGCTACACAGTGCTTTATACTACACCTGTGAGGAACATTTAAAGTATTTATAAAATAAACTTAAAACGTAAGACACCATGTAAGACACAATTTAGCTTACAATTTGACATAATATTTATAAATATTCCGCGCTTCTTTTGTTTTTTTTTATTCCTCACAAAAGGATGTCAGTGGCACAGAGATTCCATATTTAAATTATATGAAAACTCTTTGGGCAGACGCGCGCCATAGATAAGATAACACATGAGAAATGAAAATTCATACAACTTTCTCTCCCGCTAAAACACGTTAGAAATGGATTTTCATACATTTTTTCCTCCCGCTTATTTAGGTCAAGGAAAAGAATAACTTTCTCTTTTCATTTTCAGGGAATAATGAATACTGTTCCGATCAGGTGTAGTATAAAGGTATAATTTTTGAGTCAAATAGATGAAAATATCCTACATTTATTTTTACTTTCTATACTTCTTCTATTAGGTATTTAAGGTATTTAAGTATTTAATTATAATTATTGTGTTTCAACTGCAGTGTCATGAGTAAAAAAAACAAAATTTAATGTCGCAATTTAATTTCGGTAAAATAAACGTATTCACAAACTTATTTTAGCATTTCAAGGAAAATTTATAAATAACGTTTTTCTTGGTTTATTCCACTTTGTTCTCCTGGGTGATTTCTCCTATTACTTCCAAAGTGAAATGAGGAAACCCAAAGAGTCTATTCAGCCAGGTTATAACAAAGTGGAATATAAATAATATCGTGGCAAATATAAAGCACAGTCGTTATGGAAACAGCTACCTTGGCAACTATTGACTATTTTGCACGTAAGACAACAGGTGCCATACGTTTTTGTAACAGTAATGCTGGGCTTCTATTGTTCATAGTATACAATTCCTACAGTCTATGGTATTCCTTTATAATGGCATATCTTATACTTAGATATGTTTAAAATTTCATCTAGTACTTTCTGATTAGTGCGTGCGTAAAAAACTTTTTGTCTCCGTTCCGGGTAATCTCTAGAAAACCTGGACCAATTTTGACGGGACTCAGCTCAGCGGCGTTACTTACGATATACAATAATAAACGCGGGTAACACGGGTTTTATCGCGAATAAGTCCCGCTATACAAGAAAAATTAGGTGTAAAAGTCGCGTAACTTTAAATATGTATAAGAAAGCCTTAACCTTGCTTTATCACTTTCAAGCCTAACCCCTTCGAAAAACCAAAACACCAATAATTGAACTAAGAACAAAAGCAAAGCACACAACACTGGATATTATCCCGGAGTCAATTGTAAAACTAAACTATATCGAAATTAAGCACAAATATAAATCTAAAGAACTCTTTGATGTATCAGATGAAGCGAATTTTAATTGAGTTCAATTGGTACATATTGTATTTGATGGAGTATTAGAGATTATAATGATAACGTGGGAACGTGACGGAATAAAGTCATTCAATAAACGACTGCACGGTTGGCCTAGTGGCTTAAGCGGTCGCCACACCGCTTCCTACTGCGCCAAGTGTCGTGGGTTTAAATCCCACGTAGGATAACACTTTGTGTGATTCACAATTTGTTGTTCTGAGTCTGGGTGTTATTTGTGTCCGTTTCATGTATGTTTGTAAAGCCCCCCGCGACACAGGAATTTATATACCAAATGCGGGAGTTGTCTTTAAAAAAAAAATTCAAAATCCATTGGCCCGCGCCGGACGCACGGCACGCAACGGATTGAACGGATTTGCCTTGCTCAAAAATGCCTTCGTTCGGTGCGGACGGCCTGGATAGTGGACGCAGCACTATTTGAAATCATACAAAGTCAAGTCAGTCAGTCAAAATCCGTTGCGTGCGGTGCGTCCGGCGCGGGCCAATGGACGCGCACCTTTTATAAAACTTTTTTTTATTAAAGCCTACCAAAGTGACTCCACTCTGATGGAAAAATGAGTAGAATTTAGTAATAGTGGTCAGCTTCCTCATTGTGAGTGTAGACAATGCAGCATTGTGACCCACACCAAGGCGACCTAGCGAGAATTTTGTGCATCATTCTTCCTACATCATTTTTAGGGTTCCGAAGTATATCACTCGGAACCCTTATAGATTCGTCATGTCCGTCTGTCCGTCCGTCCGTCCGTCCGTCCGTCCGTCCGTCCGTCCGTCCTCGACTTACCGTCCAAACGGTAAGTGCTAGAAAGTTGAAACTTAGCATGAATATGTGTTGTAATTACGCCGACAAAGTGCTACAATAAAATTATGAAAAATATTTTTATTAGGGGTACCTCCCCTATACGTAAAGTGAGGATGAATTTTTTTTTTCGCGGCTACCCCATCGAGTGGGGTATCATTAGATAGGTATTTTAAAAACAATAAAGGGTTTCTAAGACAATTTTTTAATTTAAGTATCCGTTCGCGGGATATTCCACTTTAAAGGGCACTTTTTTGTAAAAACAGGGCGTCCCCCCCCTCTAAAAGCTAAACGGCTGGCTCAAAAAATCTGAAAAAATTCGTGAAGGTGGTCCATATAATGAACTTTGAAGGAAAACTATAAGAGATTAGATGGCTTTGTTAGTTCAGGAGTTCTAGAGGCTTAACTGCTAAAATGCGCTCACTTGGAAAACGTCATACAAAATTAACGCACTAATACGTAAACATAACAATTATCTATTGGATACGATTTTTTAGGCTTAGGTTATTCAATGAAATCTTGCATAGATATACTTTTCGATTCTCGAAAAAGAACACAGAACAATCTTCACCGCGATAACCGTCATGCAGGCAGTTAGAGCCACGGGCAAAAGCTAATTGATAACATTGATTTCTACGAAGCAGTCATCTAAGTTCCTCATTTAACTACAATGCATTTACAATTATTTGACTTCATAGTTGGTCTAGTGGTTTAAGCGGTCGCCACGCCGCTTCTACAACGCCAAGTGTTGTGAGTTCGAACCTCACATGGTACCACACTTTATGTGTACAACAAATTGTTAATCTGAGGCTGGGTATTCTTTAAATCCATTTCATGTATGTTTGCAAAGTCCTCCGCTACACAAGAATGTACCTGGTGTGGAAGTTGTTTTTAAAAAGTCCGCTATAACTATAATACCCCAATTAGACCAGTGCCGATAATGTTTGAAAACAAAATAAATTATAGTAGGATGAAACCCATTGTAAAAGGAGGAGAATATTACAAAAATTAAAGGAAAAATAATTTACGGGCGATCTGAGGTCGGGAAGGGGGAGAGGGGGGGTTTTAAGGGAAAATATGGCTTATCTCGATTTCCGGCAAAACTACAAGTCCTATGGAAAAAAGTTCAATAGCAAAGTCGTAGGTAATAAGATCTACATTTTTTGCATTCACACTTTTTTCACATAACGTCAAATTTTATGTGAAAAATTCAACACGATTAAAATGTAAATTTTAATAAATATCTCAATAACGATTAAAAAAATCGAATTCGAGTTTTTTATTTTTTGAATTTTCTGAGAAGATTAAATAAGGAAATATATAAAAAATTTACACCATCGGAATGTAGAGATTTCATCGAATAGAAAACACCCCATTTCTTTTATAGAGTTGATATTTTGACCTGTGAATTTTCGATTGAAAATTAGGGGTTTTTTCGGTATTAAGTCAAAATGAGGTGAAAAAATAGATATTTCAAATTAAATAAATTACAGTGTATTCAGGACATAAAATGGTCAGTTTTCACTAAATTTCTTGTAAAAATAATTTTATTTGTAAATTATAAAAATAAAAGACAAAAACTTGGTTTTTTGAACTTTTCACATAAAATTTGACGTTATGTGAAAAAAGTGTGAATGCAAAAAATGTAGATCTTCTTATTACCTACAACTTTGCCATTGAACTTTTTTCCATAGGACTTGTAGTTTTGCCGGAAATCGAGATAAGCCATATTTTCCCTTAAAACCCCCCCTCTCCCCCTTCCCGACCTCAGATCGCCCGTAAATTATTTTTCCTTTAATTTTTGTAATATTCTCCTCTTTTTACGATAGGTTTCATCCTACTATAATTTCTGTTCAGTTTTTAGGGTTCCGAAGTTTATAAATTCGAACCCTTATAGATTCGTCAAATCCGTCTGTCCGTCCGTCCGTCCGTCCTCGACTTACCGTCCAAACGGTAAGAGAGATGAAAATTTGCATGAATATGTATAGTAATTACGTCGACAAAGTGCTACAATAAAAATAATGAAAACTATTTTATTTGGGGTACCTCCACGTAAAGTGGGGATGTTTTTTTTTTCTCGCGGCTAACCCATTATGTGGATTATCATTAGATAGGTCTTTTAAAAACAATAAAGAGTTTTCAGAGAATTTTTTGATTTAGGTATCCGTTTGCGAGAAATTCCACTTTAAAGGCCACTTTTTTGTAAAAACAGGGCGCCCCCCCCCCCCCTAAAAGCTAAACGGCTTGCTCAAAAAATCTGGGAAAATTCGTGATAGTGGTCCATATAATGAACTTTAAAGGACTATAACGGATTAGATGACTTTGTTAGTTCAGGAGTTATAGAGGCTTAACTTTTACAATGCCCTTACTTGGAAAACGTCATACTAAATTAACGCATTATTATGTAAACATAACAATTTTATTATTCATTGGAAACGATTTCTAATCCACGTACCATTATAGGTGACTGAGGAACCCTTTCCTGTGCGTGGCCTGACACGCACTTGGCCGATTTTTATTCCATATGGGGCATCATCAAATACAACTTTACTTACAACTGATGGTCACTGATCAGCAAAATCTCTTTTCTAAGGCTTATGACCAGACTTTAGAAAGGTTTTAGCCTGCTACTACTTATTTTAAGATCAGATGGCCGTGTGTGAGATGATTATTACTGTAACTAGCTGTTTCCCGCGGCTCCGTTCGCTTGTATGTCGGTTATCGCGGTAAATATTAGCCTATATGATATCATGATGTATAAGCTATATTACAGTAAAGTTTCATCTAAATCCGTTTAGTAGTTTTTGTGTAAAAGAGTAACAAACATTTATACATCTATCTATACAAAGATGTATAATATAATGGTAATAAGGTACTTATGTCGATGTGCAACAACAATGACATAATGATCCAAAGTATCCAACACATTACGTATTTTATCTAAATAATTCACACAATAATACGAACGAGGTAGGTTACTACTTTAATTTGTAAATGTATTTTTAGAATTGGTGCGTCTATCGAATGAATATGCTTTGTCCCGGGGTAGGTCTCTACAAATCTTACGTTATCTTTTTCAGAGAGCTTTAAAGAAGGCCACTTAGAAAATGTTACTTTGTATCAGTAGTTATAAGCATACAGGCATAACGGTGAAAGGAACAATGGTTACCTCTCCCGAAAGTAACTCTGTCACGATTTCACGGATAAAACGCTGCACAGATCTCAATAAAAGTAAAATTTGGCATGGAGACACTGATGTTTTAGAAAGGAAATAGGTAACTTTTTACCGTAATAAGCGACTTACACGCAGACGGAGCCGCAGGCAAAAGAATGCTTACAAAATTAAATCTTAGTAACACTTAGAAACATAAATACACAGTATTAAACGTCTTTCCTCAAAGCTGTGTTTTACTTCACATCGACACTAGCGCCACTATAGCCGCAGTCGGCTTTGCGATTGGCTCGAACTAAAATTTTCACTAATCTAGAGCCAGTTGTTCTGAAATAAACTCATACTAGGCTCTAGCACAAATATGTCAACACGTCAATAAGAACCATTCAAAACTGTTGTGTTCTTCACTTTAAAACAAAACAAATTATTTGTCCCATATTAGTACTAGTGAATTATAATAATTTAACTTGAACTTATAGAGTACAATGATAGGTTGCTAATTTAGGAGTAACAAATGGTGGCATACAAATGCAGAAAGAGGGCTGTTAGCATAGCATTGTATTAACATATTACTCCTTCACACAGTAACAAAGCACAGAGCACTATAGTAGCGAGTAGCCATATGCAGGCCTTCCCCGCTCTCAAGTATAAGCCCAGAAGGGCTTATGCATTACACTGAATATGACATCATGATTTTGTGTCTAAAATTGTGAATGTTCTGTTATAATTGTTGCTAGCTTTTGCCCGTGGTTCCGTCTGCGTCTATGTCGGTTACCGCGGTAAAAGTAGGTTGCTATGTAGAGAGAGAATTACAGATAATAACTTATGTGTGAAGATATCCCTAACAAAAAATAACAGATTATTTTATATTGGAAAAAGACTCTATGGCTTCTCTGCCAGCCTATGTTGCTCTCTGTATGGAGTCTACCCAGTACTAAGAGAACTATAACATACGAAATTGGCTTGATGGTCTAGTGGTTAACGTAAACAGCTACTGATCAAGAGGTCTCGGGTTCGATTCGCGTGTGTGATCCGCAAATATTTGCAAGTTTAGGTGTTATCAATGTAAAATGTGTATGTATATACGAAAAAAGTATTTATGTATTTATATTGTTGTCTACTACCCATAGTACAAGTTCTGCTTAGTTTGCAGCTAGCATTTTGTAAGATGTCCGAAATATTTATTATTTGTAATTATTAAAATTAACAATCAACAGCAAAAGGATTTGTACTTTGCAAATATCAACACACATCAACAATTTAAAAAATCCTATCGTAATTAAATATGATTGTTTCCATATTTGAATTCAAATTATCCCTACTAATGTTATCAATTCCAAAAAAGCTATTTCCAACTAGAATCTTAAAATATAGCGAGCCATCAGTTCTCTTTGAGTGAATCAATGAAATATACCAAAAGAACATAAAATTATTAATTTAGTATTCTTTTGTTGTCTAAATTAGGTACTACCATAATAAATTTAAGGCACTTTATACCCATTTAAAGTTTCTCCGGAAGAAAGTGTTGTGATAGTTAAAACCACCTATTGTTACGTCTACAACTATGTCACGTAGTTTATATTATGTCTTTATTTTATGGATGAATAAACACTAAAAATAATTAAATAAAATAAATAAATAACATAATTGAGATACTACATAAAATTAATAATACGAAGGTAGTAGAGCCACTCTGACTTCAGCACAAATGGGCCAACTCCACCAGGAAAGTACTACCCTCACACAGAAGCGCAACCCACAAAATGATAGCACTCATGCCATTGTATTTCGTTAGTGAGTGTGGGACTCCGATCTTTCTACACCCAATGATGCAGTTGCAACTCACTAGGCCACACATGAGGCATGGTGAGGGTCACCATGCTCCATTGTCTCTACTCACAATAAGGATACTGACCCCTAATCTTGGATTCTACTAATTCTTTCTATGAGTCAGAGTCATTTTAGTAGGTCTAAATATAAAAATAAATTGAAAACCATTTGTTAACTAACAAAAGTATCAGCAAATCAGTTTTATCAATATTAAAATTTGTGATCTAATTGTTTATCAGTTACACTATCACACCATGGCAACTATTCAAACAATCATCAAATTTTATGTACATGAACATATTGCACCTTATTATCCAAAGAAAACTGTATTTTCTATCTAAATGGAATATACTTTTGTGTGTGGGATAGAAAAACAACTTTTTTATAAGCAAAGCCACAGTTAAAAGAAATGTAGATTTAAAAAACAACACTTTTATCAAATATCGCAAACACTGACACACGGAGGACACAGATCTAACTAAAAGGGAGATGAGTGCACTTCTGAAATGTCTGAACATATATAATAGACTCAAATGAAAGGCATTACCCATATCTTTCAACTAAAAATGATTTATGGCCATCCATATACAGCTTGTTATTGTTATAGGTAATCACTGAAGCAGTTCTTTACTTTGATCTTTATACAATTTTATAAAACATTATACTGACTGCCAAGCATACATTTTCAAGTTATTTTTAGCTTTGTATTATAAACAAGCTCAAATTTTTTTTTTCATTAATTATTTTTACTGAAAAATAATATACATTTTTGTCTGAGATAATGGCAAAGGAAATACGTATAAAGCCAACACTCACAGTGGGAAGGTTTTCATTCGGAGGTCCCGGGCGTGTCATTGTGATCCTATGAAGCAGCGCCCAGCCACTTTTCTATGAACACCGGAGCCACACACATGGAATATTATCTGCGGAATTACCACCGAGACATATCAACAAAATGTTTTCCTCCCACAATATTTTCAATATTTTGTTTTCATGTTGGTACTGAGATCAGTCATTCCACGCCCGTCAAGCGATTTACAGCTGATGACGGATAAACAATATACTCACTTCATTATAAATTCTAGTTCGGTGCTGTGTGTATTATTCTGACGAGTATTTATGTTACAATTTAAAAACAGTTGCAATGAACAAAACAATACACTTATCTTGTAAAATCTCTTCAATAAATTGGAAGAGAAAAGGAATTATTTCAACACTTCATATAAGAAAATCTATCAGTGATCAGTGTGACGTTTATAGTGATGTGCAATCGACGATAAACTTTGACGATGAATGAAAATCACGTCCCGACAGTTGAAAATGGAGGTCAGTGGTTGTGTTATTTTCTTATATATTTAAGCCTATCAAAGGGACTCTACTCTGCCTTATGGAAGGCATAAGTAGAATCCAGGAGTAGGGATCAGAGGGTTTTTGTGTCCAAAATTACAGTTAATAATGACTCGTCAATCAAAAAATCTAAATCATAATTAGATTTATGGATCTGAAATAAACTGTTCTAAGATTTACTTCTGTAATCATTACTAATAACACCCTATTACATATATGTTATAATTAAAGTATGAAAATATTTTGACATCAAACGGTTTAAATCTATACGAATAAATAAAATTTGAGTGTCCGTTTGTAATATCAAAAAAACAGTTTTTTAATAAATGCATATTTAAGTATATGCGACATCATCATCTGCCTGGCCTATATCCCAATTTTATTTATGGTTGGCGCAGTATGTTTTACCTGTCCATTCCGTTCTATCACTCGTCATTTCACGGTTAACTCCTTTCGTAGTCATATCTTCCTACACACAACCCTTCCTTTTATTTTTTTGGTCGTCCTTTTCCCTAATGTTGCAAGTTGAAGGGTATACCCCTTCAACTTCCAAATCCAATATTATCCATACCAAGATAACCTGTTCCTTTTTAACATTTCATCTAGTCTTGCTACGTTCAGACTTCCTCATACTATACTCATTTCTGACATTGTCCATTCGAGTCACACCACACATTAATCTCTGCATTTGCATTTCAGCTATGTTCAGGCGTCTCTTATCCGTTTCCTAATGGGTCAAGTTTCAGAACCATACAGGACAGCATGATGTCATTTTTAGGCGTCAGAAGTTTATGACTCAGATATTTATAGATTCGTCATGTCCCCCCCCCCTCCCTCTATAATCTTGAAAGACGTCATACAATATTAGCGTATTAATACGTAAACATAACATTTATCTATTGGATACGATTTTAAATCCATGTACCATTATGGGTGACTGAGGAACCCTTTCCTGTGCGTGGCTTGACTTTTTATTAAGTATAGATTTGTCCTTTAAGTTTCAAGGGGAAACCAGGGTCAAAACTTGTCCCCGTTACCTGCAGCCCCATCATCAATACCGATCTCACCGTCACAATGCAGGAGAGCTCCAAGGTACTTGAAGTTGTAGCAGACTTTTATTACTGTCCCATTCAGCATAATGGTTTCAGGGCTGGAGAGACCGCCGAAATCGTGGAACTTGAACTCTGTTTTAGTTCTTGTGAGGTTCAAGCCAACATTCTCCAGCCCAAGGGCTTGCGATTTTTTTCAGTCTCGGCTTCATCTTATAAGATTCAAACAACACAGTGCTAATTTTTTTAGCAAGTACTTCCTACGTATCCTAACCTAGCATTATGTAAACAATCATTTATATAATTACTGTAGTTGTGCGGTGAGAAAATAAAGTTGAAATAAAGAAATCAAATAATATATTTACACCTTAAGTGGCCATGGCAAGGACGACATAATATTTTCGATAACTTTGTTCAGTTCTAATATGTTACATCACTATTGAATGTCATTCTAGAGAGTGACCAACTTAACAGTAAAGTGTAACGTTCATAAAGATAGAACTCGCGTTTTATGTCCGTTCAGTAACAGTGTGATACAGAAATACAAAGACAATAGCAATATGTAAAATTACAAAATGTTATCATCAAAAAGCTAAACGATTCAATTTTAAATACATAAATTTTACTTAGTGTAATGTTTTCCGTTCCAATACAATTAAAACTTGAATTTTGAAATAACTCGGCTCTCAAGAACGTTATATGATGTGATATTTAACCGGATCAACAAAATAAAATGATCAAGATGCTAATCCGGCTTGAGAAAATAACAGTAGCTAACTCTGTATAATAGAATACGAAATATATGAAATTTAAATCTCAATTGTTCTCAAGGTAATGCAATATATTTATCTCCAACATTTTAAATATAAGATGAACATTGCACTCATGAGAAATGTACATTATCTTGTCAATTTTTAGGGTTCCGTTGCCAAATGGCAAAAAAATGGAACCCTTATAGATTCGTCATGTCTGTCTGTCCGTCCGTATGTCACAGCCACTTTTTTCCGAAACTCTAAGAACTATACTGTTGAAACTTGGTCAGTAGATGTATTCTGTGGTAATTTTGGGGGTCCCCATACTTAGAACTGAAACTCAAAAAATTTTTTTTCATTAAAACCATACGTGTACCATCAACCATACCATCTATGGATAGGTCTTCAAAAATGATATTGAAGTTTCTAATATAATTTTTTTCTACACTGAATAGTTTGCGCGAGAGACACTTCCAAAGTGGTAAAATGTGTGCCCCCCCCCCTGTAACTTCTAAAATAAGAGAGTCATAAAACTAAAAAAATATATGTTGTACATTACCATGCAAACTACCAACGAAAATTGGTTTGAACGAGATCTAGTAAGTAGTTTTTTTTTTAATACGTCATAAATCATAAACCGCAATTTACATTTCTTTCAATCAAAACACTATTAATAAAACATTGATGAAAGTTACAACGAACCACAAAAACTTTTATATGATGCTATGGAACCCTTCATGGGCGAGTCCGACTCGCTCTTGGCCGCTTTTTTCGTATAAAATATAACAGAATTCTGATCGAAATAAAGTGGTTCAAATAATACAGTGCTTTAACATCATCATTGTTTATTATTATATTTTATTGGTCCTCTGCCGAACATGTAGGCCCCTCCTCAGAAAGGTCTTAGCTTTGGTACTATATCACACTGGCCAGACTGCTTTGACCTTAAAATAAAAACAAAAACCCGACTGCATTAATAAAATGAACTGAAAAATAAAAATAAAACTTTAGAGTTTAAAATTTATTGTAAATTTAGGTTTATGATTGTTATAAATGTCCTGTTATAATTTTTTACTAAATCTGTACCCGACTACGGCGAAGTTAAATAGAAGGTAATTAGTTTAACAGTTTCCGTATGTTTGTGTGTTCCACGATAGTGTTTAAACTATTGAACCGATTTTAATAAATGTGATGTCAATTTGATACGTAATAATGGCTTGGGTGTGACATAGGCTTGTGGCGATTTCCACATACAGCGTGTCAAAAACATACATTTCGGCATTTGATCTACCGAAGAAACAGTGTATAATGAAGAAACACGGAACGAGCTAAACAGATTAACTAGATCTTTATTTGCACACAAAATTACAGAGTTACAAAAAAAAGGAACACAATTATCAAATATAGAGTGTACAAAGGGCGGCCTTATTGCTAAAAGCAATTTCTTCCAGGCAACCTTAGGATGGATCAAATGTTGTAGAGAGACAGTAGTAGTTGAATTTGCATTTTTGAACCTATTATTTGCTTATTATTATGCACTATACCATATTACATACACTACATATATTATATTTTCTACAAACATTTTCAATTTTTCTCACGTATAAAATGCATACTTATTACAATAAATATACTTACATACAACATAAATACATACATACATACTATACCAGTAAATATACATATATAGATACATACTTGGATGAATAAAAATAGAAAAGAGAAACAGTTTCGTTTCACCTTCAATCGTGACGGACTCAATTAAGGTGAATAACATTCCTGTACAATTTTCTTGAATCTATTTCATGTTTGCGCCTGCCTGATGTTAAGCGGCAGTGCATTCTATAAGCGCACAGCTTCAACGGTGAAAGATTGGTCATAAAATTTGGTGGAATGCAGTGGCATCTCCAGTTGTAAAGTTACGGATGACCGCAGACATTTTTCATGTGTGTCATTAAGGAACTTGATTCGTTCTTTGAGGTAGAAAGGGGTTTTAGGATTGAACAAAATGTTATAAAGGAAAATTAGGATATGAATATTCCGGCGAGAGCGAATTGGAAGCCACTTGAGAAGTTGACGGAATTCGGAGACGTGATCGTATTTTCGTAAACCAAATACGAATCGTATACAGATATTTTGTAGTCGCTCAAGCTTATCGACTTGGGCTTCAGTGAGATTCAGATAGCTGACATCGGTATAGTCGAGAATTGGGAGGAGAAGTGCTTGTGCAAGCGCAGCCCTAGTTGTCCGGCTGAACCAAATATCCTACGACTGACCTCTTGCATCTAGATCCCTAATTTTTTTGCACTAGTGCTGATCTCAAGAGTTGTGCCACCGAACTGAATTTGGGGCAGCTGAGTCTAGTTAACTTTTGAGATAAGTCTGTGGCTGCCAATAACACATATAGTCTGGCCACGCTAACTCTGCAGAACGAAAAAAAATATAGAATTTGAAAATCTATAGATGGTAACACCGTCTATACTACGAAAAACTAATTTGATACTAGTTGTTTTTTTTTATTTTAGCCAAATTATTTTGTTTATATTCTGATTTTTTCTTGGTTAAGAATAGTCATGACTTCAGCACGATGCATTGTCGATTTGATACAGTTTTTGAGGTCATAAGTAGGTACAATACAGGTTGTAATAATTCTGATTCCTAACTTTTAAAAATCTACTGAGGCTATGGTTTATCTACACATTAATAATAATAAAAGGCTAACTTTACTTTAAGATCTATGAAACAACTCAAGGACAATATAAAAATAACGATAGATTTTTGAATGATAAACATAATTTATTTTTAGGTTTCATCAAGATATACATTAGTTTTTTTTGTTTCTACAGGCTCGTTTCTTAACAAATTTTTTATTATGTATATAGATTATGGAATCTGGCCATAAGGCTCCATGCCGCCACATCATGTTTTTCCATAAGGACTGTCCGTTCGTCAATAATATTTTGCGTAAGGTTTCTCTGCAGCCAGTAAAATCAATTGATTGCCTCAATTGAAGTAGTAATTTACGCAGAGTAGGAACTTTTTTTCGGGTCAAAATGATCATTTTGCGCATATTATATATTCGTTTGGCGCATTGGTCAAAATGATCAATATTAACTTTCGTTGCCCGTGCTGCACGCTTTTTGCCAGGAACCCTCCAGATCGCTGAATCCTGTAGAAATAAATATAAATCATTTATAAACTTTAATTTGAACTTGTATTCAATCCAATATGTATTGGATGTACGTTGTACCTACTTTAATAATCTAACGAAAATTTTAGAAAATAAATACGTAAGTAACCGATTCTTACCAGTCATTGAAGCGATATTTTTTATAAACTGGTTCTCACTATTGATGGTAAACTCTTCAAAAGCCTTCAGCATCCGTAGGGCAACTTGAATATGAGGTTTAAATTCATCACTTATACTACCTGGAATGTCTAAAAATAAATACTTGTTAAGAGTTGAGTATCTATAATTTATGTAATAGTTGCATAAGACCTAAATCCTATCTGTAGGAAGCAAATCTATAGGTAGATATCTTATTGAAATTGGACGTTAATTTGACACGAGCTTCTTGTCAGCATCATGAACAGTATATGAGTATTTGAAAAAATGTTCTTAGATACATATAATGGTAAATTAAAACGGCGAAGTATCAAAATCAGTAGATTTACTTACACGTCAACTTTTCGTTATCTTGTAAACATTGTCGTTTTTGGCTAAGGACGACATCACACTGTGCCTTCACATCTTGGAATTTACTTATCATGTTATTTAATAACTTCCGCACTCCACTTTTAATAGGTTTAACTATTTTTCTTTAAAATATATGAAAAACAACAAACCGCATATGCAATGTGACAGCTCACGTACCACAAAAGTGACATCAGAAAAAGTATACCATATAAAAAACTTTTTGGGGTTGCCCATTTATTCCACTGCAGAGTTAGCGTGGCCAGACTCTACCTGTGTCTTTATAGGAGTAATCTTAACTCCATAGTTAAAACTCCACTCGCCGATGCGTTGAAGGTCAGCATTAATTATGTTGAATGCATCCGATAACAAGTTAATCGGAGCTTGTGTATATATTTGTAAATCATCTGCATAAAGGTGGTAGAAGGAACTTAGTTGATTAGAGATTGAGTTTATAAAAACAGCGAAGAGTAAAGGCGATAGAACGCCACCCTGTGGTACACCAGCAGAAATGCTGCACCAAGAGGACATGGAGTCATCAATGCAAATTCGTTGACAGGTAACTATGAATCCAATCAATTGTCCTTGGAGATATGTTAAGAGACTTTAGTATGCCAAGCAGAATGTGAAAATCCACAGTATTGAAGGCATTACTAAAATCAAGTAAGGTGAGAACTGTGATCTTTCCACTATCCATGCCTAG
Organism: Phragmatobia fuliginosa; assembly: GCA_932526445.1. Lineage (NCBI taxonomy): Eukaryota > Metazoa > Arthropoda > Insecta > Lepidoptera > Erebidae > Phragmatobia > Phragmatobia fuliginosa. Next base: position 22,415,294 of record OW052067.1, on the reverse strand, counting down.
TCTGATGCTGTCTGTAATATGTACCAGCGCAGAAGTAGTGCTATGACCAGGACGAAATCCGGATTGGAATGGATTCAATAGAGAATTTTTGGAGAGGAAGTTAGACAGTTGAGAGTGGATGAGGCGTTCGAGTGCTTTAGATAGAAAAGGTAAAATGGATATGGGCCGATAGTCAGAAAAAGAAGAGGGTTTAGCTTTTTTTGGAAGAGGGACTACTTGGGCATCTTTCCATGTAGATTGAAAAACCCCGCTTGTAACGGAGTGATTAAGGATATTGCATAAGTTAAGTAGAATTTCGTCAAGGATAGGAATAATCATATTTCGGCTGATGCACTCACTTCCCACTGCGTTGGATGAATAAGCCGATGAGATCGGCTTATTGGTCTTCCTAACATCACAAGCGGACAACTGATCAAAGACGATCAAAGGTCGATAGTTGGGAGTTGGGGTGGTAGAAATATATCTAAGAGTATTAGCTTTTGTACTGTCACTAATGTCAGACGAGGCAGAGAAATGTGAATTCTCGCGCCGATTAGCATATACGCAACATCCTAACATCAACCGATGGGCCGTGGCCCGTTAGGCATGATCAACTCGCCTGGTCGGAGGATCCTTCCTTTGTGTTGGAGGGACACGATACACACGGTCCTCCACGGGGTATGTAAATTTTATCAAAAGTTTTTTAAGTAGCCGGGCTATAATTAAATAAACTGTTTTCTTAATGAAATTAAATAAATATCACTTATTTTCTTTTATTACATTCAAAATATCTATAGTTATTTTTAACTCAAAGGCTCGTACTAAAAGATACATATGCGACTGCTTTGCCTTTTATGCTTTTCTTCAATTTGTGATGAAAATACCTAAAAATCACTACCAATCGTCCACTTCTTCATAATTAATCACATCTTCCGATACTCAAGCTCACCGTACTACGCATATTTTGCTCTCATAACGACCCTTTGCAATAAATCAGGCACTGCTTATGCGGCCCCACGATTTCTCCTTGAATGTAGAAGCACGCTATAAATACCAGCCACCCCTCAGATCACGATGTTTCATCGTCCATCTTTCACCTGGAACACTTTAGGGGTACCTGAGTTGTTATTTATTGACTACTAAGCCTTACTAAAGGATCGGCAAATGTGCAACTTGTTGTTTGTTGATTTCTAATAAGGCATGTTTTGTAAATGTTTTGTCTTGGTAGTGGATCTAATCTTATGACAGTTATCGGGTACTGATATCATTGAATATCATTTATAACAAAATTTCGTTAATCCATATTCGAATGATGGTTTATTTCAGAATGATGATGTTTATGTCAAAATCTTAACTCAAGTACAGATTTTGACAGGTGTAATCTTTGTACTTGAAACTTATATCTTCTCAACTCAAGTAGTTTCTAAGATAGTCGTGATTTATATTATTATATTTTATATAGATACTGGTTCGAATCAAAAATTCTTACAATATTAAATACCCTACTTATCAAGGTATGTTATTGCTTAAATAACATCACTGGTCATCAATGACATGTTGCGAAAACTTGAGAACACCTTTTGAGCGCCGTAAACGATGATGCCCGGGTCTTGTATTTCCCATAAAAACATTTCAGTTATAAAAAAGTAGTACTTACCCTGTGTTGCCAGCTTATCTATCTGACTTTGATTCAGAACACTTACGTATTGCTAGATTAAAACTTGACGAACTAAATTTACACAAACTTAGAGGTAATGGCAGTTGAATAATAAAATGATCTGACGGAAACAGTATTAGGAATGCAACTGAGTTGAAACATCGCCTGTTCAGTCAGGTGTTGGTAACCGATTGCACCCACCCTGCCCCTTTGATGTAGGGCAGGGCTTGTTTTAGGTAACTGGCCGGATTGTCTATTTAATGAACCGTTCAACTGTTTATAGCTGATGTGGGCTAGTGGTGGAATAAATTTTTTACCCGATATTATTGTTGTAAAATCTAGCCGAAAAATGCTGCCTTTGCCCAACTTATTCCTTAATTTATCAGCTATCTGCTAGTGGAAATCCTGTCGAAACCGGTCAAGTCGTTCCAGACATGAACCGGAACAAACAGACAATTGAAAAAATCTTTTTTGGGATTCCGTAGTTCATGACTCGGAACCCTTATAGATTCGCCATGTCCGTCCGTCCGTCCGTCCTCGACCTACCGCCTGTTGGTTTTAGAAGTATGAAACTTTGCATGAATGTGTTGTAATTACGTCGACAAAGTGGTACAATAAAATTATAAAAAATATTTTTATTTGGGGTAACTCCTTTACATGTAACGTGGGGATGATTTTTTTTCTCGTATCAATCCCATCGTGTGGGGTATCATTAGATAGGTCTTTTAAAAATATTGTGAGGTTTTTAAAACCATTTACCGATTTAAAATTAAAAAAATTAAAAAATAAAAAATATTAAGTTCACTTAACAATTGTCTACTGGACACGATTTTACTATTTCTGATCTACTTACCATTATGGGTGACTACGGAATCCTATTCTATGCGTGGCCTGACACGCACTTAGTAAATTTTTGATGTAAGTACCGTATTTAATGCAATGTACCGTTGGTAATGCAAAAGTTAATTAGATATTAATCTCTAACATATTAATATTGGATATAACAATGCACTCGTGAGAAATATACATTACCTTGTAAGTTTTTTTATGAAATACAGAATTCTGCTTGAAACGGAGTAGTTTAAATAATAATACAATTTTTTTTTTTTTTTTTTTTTTTTTTTTATATTTAAGCCTGCCAAAGTGACTCTACTCTGCCTGATGGAAAGCATGAGTAGAATCCAGGAGTAGGGGTCACCATGCTTATTGTGAGGGTAGGCAATGTAGCATGGTGACCCTTACCATGGCAGCTTGGTTAGATTATTCTGCATCATTCTCCCGGCCTTCGAAGGGCGGGAGAATGATGCAGAATGATTGGGCCTCCGGTCTCACACTCACCAACGAAATACGACAGCAAGAATGCTGTCATTATTAGGATGGTCTTCTGTGTGAGGGTAGTACTGGCCGGGTCGAGCCGGCCCATTCGTGGTGAAATCAGCGTGGCTCTACTACCTCAACTACAATGCTTTAACATCATCATATCGTCATGCATACACAACTGCTGCATCTGATTCTTGAGGAAGTACACAGACTACTCGTTTTCGCGATAACTAACGTACCTACACGCGAGCGGAGTCGTCTGAAAAAGCTAGTAAATAGCAGCCAGGTTCCCAACAAAAATAATGGTACCTACTCTTAAGAATTTTGATTACTACAAACGTACAGATACCATTGCCACTCTTAATATGTATATCATAATATGTAGTAGTATATTTATGTATATCGTAAAATAGGCATTAGTTTTTTTTAATTCTAATTATATTTAGAATCGTCTCTCATATACATAACTTATAGAACTTTGTTAAACTCAATACATATTTTATATGTGCACCTACTACATCATATTTCTGCATCACCTGAAGGTTGACTGGGAGAAAATGCCTCATGGCATTAAGTCCGCCTCTGTGCAACATGTGCAATAAGCTTTAAATAAAATAAATATCTTTTATGGAACTTCTGTCGGTCTGCACGAGCCCCATGTGTGCTTTACACGTGAATAGAGGGCCGCACCTTACAATTAGCAGAAGTCCCTTTCTGACCCAGATTGTCCCCTCCGTGCCGAACATTAGTTTTTGTTGAAAGAACAAAGATTCCATCAATACAAGGTAGGGATTAATCGGAATGAACTTGTACGAAGGTATAATTAGTGTCTTATGAGACCAGATCTGCTGTAGTTATTACCTTTATTAATTTGTACTGGTTATAACAATAAACCTCTTTGCCAAAGTGTCATGTCGTGCACTCATTAAACCGCGCGGTTGCATTTCATTTCTCGCGTGATATATCTCTATTCATGGGTTCCCATGTTCGCTTTATGGCGGTCGATGAAGGGTTCCCGACCCGCCCGCGCCGACTCACTTCAACGAATATGTTTTATAGTTTAAATTATATTATGGATACCTTACTACCTAAATGGCAATTTTAAGCACAAAATAATTAAGTATGCAATATTTAGCAATGTTAAAAATTTCAGTCTCCACTTAGATTTTTTTCGAATTATTTTTTACTGATTTGATCGCATTTTTTGTACGAATGCTATGTGTAAACGGTCAGATCGTTTTCTGTCGCAAATACCTTTACATCTGTACGCAAATAAACACTTTGATAGTATTTTGTGCTAATATGAAAATTTATTTCGAAGTGAAGAGTTATAACTCTTTACTTTTATACCTTTATATAGTGTTATCACGGAAATACCGTCTGCTTTTTCACCCATCTCCAATAACCATTTCAATATCATAAAATATTTAACACATAAAATTGATGTTTATATTGATTGATAGGTATTCTTTTAAGAATTAAAGATTCTAAATTCAAATAGTTTTTTTTATTTACTTTTTATTTCCTCCTTTATAAAATAAATTGCTAAGTGACAAACCGCAAGAAGGAATGAATCTAGTATGCTACGTAAAGTATATCATGAGGATAGAAGGTCTATCAAATATTAAAATAATAAATTTGTATCTACAGGCAGTGTAATGGGAACATTCACTTTTTAAAATCTTGATGGAATATTTATAACTACGGGCCCGACTCGGCTTCCCACGAAAGTCTTTAAAATTCTAGATTTTTCTAGACTTTCCTGTCCAATTACTCTACCTATCGCTGAAAACTGCATTAAATAAAGTTAACTAGATAAAGATCTAAGCGAACAAACAGAGGAAGCTACTTTATTTTATACTATGTAAAGTTAGGGACAAGATACGGAACACTTGTATTGTATTCACCTGTTCGGAACTTTATAAATGAAAAATGATATGTACAATACCAACTTCGTTCGTAAAAAACATTTTATTTAGGATTTTATTATAATATTAACCCTGTAGTCATAAAATAAAAGAATCTAAGTGTAATTCAATAGCATTATTTCATAAAATTAGTAAAGATAGGTTGCGAAAACGTCAAAAACTATCCAGGTATCTAATCGTAAGTTTAAATAGGGACGTAATAATTTAGAAGTGCTATGTGAAATTCTCTTGCTTCAACTATACATTGAAACACTTTAAACTGTGTCAAAGGGGCGTTATAAACGTAATTCTACGGTACAACGAATCCTTACAAAACATTACATTTCACAGTGAAAATTATAAATGAAAAATGCATTATAATTCGCAGACCCCTTGGAGTTGTACAGTGTTTGTTGTTACGCTTGTATTGGAACAGCTAAGTTGCCACAACACTACACAACAAAATGTTGCGCAACACGAATGTACGTCTTAAATTAGTTAAGCCTCCTTTCGTGTTTAACTACAAGCGTATTGAGAATTATAAAAAACTCCACATAGCTCGAAATTGGTGTCATTTAAATTTGGTTATGATGTTAGCAAAGATTTTTATTTATTTATATGTCATCTTTACAAGGGAGTCCTTCAAAGTTCCCCTGTTTATGGTTGATAAAAAATTGAGGAGGCAAGTAGCTAAAAGCTCTTACCATCACAAAATTAAAGAATCCTATAATGAAACACGAAACTGTCACGTCGCTAGGTAGGCACTTGAAGATTTCAGTTCTAATATACAATTTCTTAAATCTATTAACTAATTATATTTCATAGATTACAAATACTATTAATTGCGATTGGGTTCGTAATGTTCCTTCAAATTCAGTTCGCCCTCAGGGTTGTGGAGATTCGCTGGCAGTAGCTCCGAGGAAAAACTGATATTCAGGTAAAAAGTCGACCTCAAATCAACTTCGGAAATGGGAACAATAAAGACTAGGAAGAAGATATTGGAATGGTGTTGAAATATTGTGTTCTGACTGAAACATAAACACATAAACACATTACGTAGTAGGCATAATCAAAACAATAGTTGATTTAATAAAAAATAAAGTGAAGTTTATCTTGAAAGTAGGAAATACAAAAATAAAAGACTTATTTGTATATCACAACAACCCACTTATACATACGATACCTATTTATAATTTAAATGACGCATTATACTTTAAATTTAAAAAACCTACTTAAATTTTGTAAATAGAAATGAATGTTGCAATCTAGATTAGATCCCAATAATATTTATTCATCAATAACTTTTCTATCTACTAAACCTACTATAAACAAGTGCGAGTCGGACTCGCCCATGAAGGGTTCCGTATCAGCAAGTAAGATCATATAAAAGTTCTTGTAGTTCGTTGTAACTTTCATCGATGTTTTTATACTAGTGTATTGATTGGATGAAAGGTAAATTGCGTGTTACGATTTATGACGTATAAAAAAAAAACTACTCACTAGATCTCGTTCAAACCGATTTTCGTTGGTAGTTTGCATGATAATGGACAACATATATTTTTTTTAGTTTTATCACTCTCTTATTTTAGAAGTTAGAGGGGGGGGGGACACATTTTTCCACTTTGGAAGTGTCTCTTGCGAAAACTATTCAGTTTAAAAAAAAAATGATATTAGAAACCCCAACATCATTTTTGAACACCTATCCATAGATGGTATATACACACGTATAGGTCTGATGAAAAAAAAATTTTTGAGTTTCAGTTCCAAGTATGGGGACCCCCAAAATGTATTGTTTTTTTTCTATTTTTATGTAAAAATCTTAAAACGGTTCACAGAATACATCGACTGACCAATTTTCAACAGTATAGCTCTTATAGTTTCGGAAATAATTTACTGTGACATACGGACGGACAGACAGACAGACAGACGGACAGACTTGACGAATCTATAAGGGTTCCGTTTTTTGCCATTTGGCTACGGAACCCTAAAAAAGGGATTCTTGAGTGTCTCACTACTACCTAAAATAGGTATACACTACTATTAGATCTCGCGACAACAAGTTGCGCAACTAAATGTTGCCTAGTGTGCAAGGTCTCAGTCTCAGGTGCTTTGTACCCTCACAACGTAGGGCGTTCAGCAAGGCCATAAATACTCCCAAAGTATCGCTTAGGGTTACCTTTCGAAGGCTTGGTGTTATGTGTTTGCAGTGTGTTTATGCTTCTGGAATCGAGAAAAGGTTCAGGAATGCTTAAGTAGATTACGGGTTTGGAGAATTGTATGTTTATGATGACAAGGAGAAATGCTTTATTTTTTATTTTCTAATAGGCGAGATATGTTTCTGTATTTTTAGGAGTAAGGATTCCAGAGCTTAAGCTATACTATCCACTTCTAAATCTATGCAGGTTTTTAATATCAGGGTTGACTGTTCGAGTTTTTCATGGAGGAATGGCACTCTATACCCACTACGTATACAGACTGCGATAGCATTTTTACAAAAATATCTAAATATCGAGCTAATATATAAAAGCGTACGTTAATATACATTTTTATTGAAGAATATCGCCATAGATAACTCTAACCTCGAAAATAACAATTAGTTTAGCATAATACATGACTCTCACGATCTCAATAATTAGCAGACAAAGGTCTCTTTGTGTTCTGTATGCCTGTGTATCTAGATTGCGTTCGTCTAGTCAGTTGCCATGACAACGTAACAAAATGGCGGGGGCTGGCGAATTGTACGGCTTCCCGCGCTTTCCGCGCGTTTCCCGCCAACCCGTCATATTGATCCGGCTGCGTTGCGGAACCTTCGTACAAAAATTTTATTGTTGAAAATTATGTAGGTAACGTGGTAATAAAATGTTTGGTATTATTTAATGGTAATTTATTGGGTTGTTTGGAAAATCTATGACGGGATACTCCTTTGAAAATGATAATAATGCATACCATACTGAGCTTAAACAAAATCTATCTGTAGAGATTTTTTTCAATCCCTCATTTTCCTGTAATATTTTTGGCCTGTAGAAATTGAATATATCTTTGATGAATATTCTTAAAATTTTATTTTAAAGTGCACAGTAAGTATATTTAAAAGATTAGTCAGATGAAAAAAAAAATCTAACCAGCAATGGTCCTGGGATGAAACAACAAAGAATCAGGCCGTAAAGTTTTTATGCCGCGGGTTAGGTATAAAATCTTCAAAAAAAAGTATCTACGTATATTAGAAATCATTCGTTTTGCAAGACTGGTATACAAAAAATATGAATTTTCAGCAAGAAAATTGTTATCTCATTCCAATTGAGTGAGTCAGCTCAGACCTCAAAGGAGTCACGTATCCCGTATCCCGGGCCACGGAGCATTGGTTCAATGGCCTCGGCCTTGGCACCGTTGCGTAATAGTACCGCAACGTTACTGAGTTTATTCTGTGAATGAATAGACAATCGTCTCGACAATTAGCAACCCGACACATTTCGGCAATTAAGATGCTCATTGCCAAAATGTTAAATTAATAGGTACTACTTTATTTGCTTTTGGTTAGTAGTATATCAGTTAACGCGGCAAAAGTTAGCCTAAGTAACTCGTTGAGGATTTTTATGGGTCTGCCAAAGAGGACTCTACTATGATTGATGGAAAGCATAAGTAATATTCAAAAATAGATGTCACCTTCATCAACCATCAACAACTCATAATGTCGTGCTGCAAGACTCGGGTCTGGTCTAGTCACTATACTCATTGTGAATGCGGCCTAGTGAAATATGAGTGAGGCCTTCTGTATAATTGGGGACTAGTGTTCAAAAATGAATAAAACTAAATATAAATCCCTTAATAAATAAAAGCGCCGCGTCACTGGATCTATTGTTTTGGTGTTCAACCGATTGAAAAAACATTGACATTTAGAAAAATCTATATTTCTTCCCACGCCATCGACTAACGTAAAAGATTATAGCTGTTAAATAAAATTCGTGACAATTTCTTTTGGACATCATAATACAATAAGACTTAAAAAAGAAAGAAGACTTCCTATATCATGACTTGGAAGTTACCGCTTCGGAGTGGTAGAAATACGCACTAGAACTAAACGGTTTGGTTCTTCATTCCTGTGCTGAACATTCAAAAAGTCACGTATTTACTTCACACCATGATCCCGGGTCGTTTAAACAGGGCGGGAAAAAGCATCTTATAAGGCTGTCACATTGAATTGTCTTCATGCCCACCACCCTTGAATTCTACTCATGCTTTCCATCAGGTAGTGTAGAGTCTCTTTGGTAGGCTCTGTATATAAAAAAATAGGGAGGAGTCAAAATGGATAGCTAATATTTAAGTTCAAATAAGAATATTCCAAAAATGCAAAAACTTTAGACAAAATGCATACTGCAGAAAAAATTAATTACCTTCTAAATTTTACTCCTAAACACTATCACATTCCATGTGCATACGTCAATAACCGATTGACTGACAATTAATAATTCTCTCAAGAGTATTCAAAAAGTGTGTTATCAGCTGACAATCCACTCGTTCATCCATTAGTGATTTTGACAATTTGCGTTGACACGATACTGGTTACGATTTTGGTATTTTTCAAAGAAGCCTATCATCAACCTATTTCTATCCTTCTGTCCACTGCTGGACATAGACCTCTTCTCGGTTCTGTGCTTCCAGCCATCTTGCGCAAATTATCACTTCACTCAGGAAGTCTATATTAGCATAGTATTAAAGATTTAGATTTTATAGAAGGTCAAGATTTTAAAATACCATACTGTACTTAGTGTCACCACCCCTATTCATCCCGCGGGTGTCATAAAAGGCGACTAAGGGATAAACTATTCAAGACAACATCAATGCAAAGAGAAAGAAAACTTGAAATCAACCCTATACCAACCCGTCTGGCCAGCGTGGTATAGTAGGCCGAAACCTCCTTTTTAAGGCTGTTGATGATGATGATGGTGATACTGTACTTAGTAATTTGGCTAATACCTCATTTAATATTTTATGGCTACTCTACGGTCAGTCCTGATGATGCACTTATTGGAGTCTTCATTCACAGAGCTTGAGTAACGCATACTAAAGCACCTTCGTCTTATCCGTTTCCCTCCCCCAACTTAACAGTTTTTTTTACCCGTCTCGCAAAAATCACTTTCCAAATCCAAATTTCAATGAAATCAAAACAACACTTAGCCAAATTATTACAATATCGCCAGGATACCTCACAATAAAATATTATGAATACACAATTTCCGTTAAACCCTATAAAAGAAACCTTTATTTTTGAGGTAAAACGGAACCGTCCAGTTAAATATGTAGACACATTTGGGGAAGCGTCCCTCGGCGTCCAGCTTCCCCTTCCCTAACGACATTGCATCGATGGCTCGTAATTAAAAGCTCCTAACAACAGACGACCACTAAAGCCTATTGACTACTCGACCGGACATTTATTAACAATACGTTCAGTTCTACGCATGTTTTTTTAAAACTACCCACTGTAAATTATTTTTTATCTGTCTACATACTCCTATTTGGTCAAAATATCTTTGTGACATTGACACTAATTAATATAGCTGGAAATATAAATTGTATAACGATTGCATAATGACGCTACCTGTCGCCACAATAAAGCGACGATCAGACGTGTAACGACGTCGGCTACGTCACTTACGACAGTTTAGCGTCCTCTGGCCAGTGGCTGCGCGACGCACCCTCCCTTCGAAACGTCACGCGGGGTTGCAGTTAAAAATATTATCCCAAATTTGAGGAAAAAAGATTCTTACTCAAAAGTTCAATGTGTAAAATTTAAATTTATAAGGTGTTTTTAGTTTGTTTTATGTAGCTTCATCATCATCAACCTATCGCGGTCTACTGCTGGACATAGGCTTGCTCCAGTTGCACGCCACGCCACTTGGCTCGATCCTCGGCTTCTTGTTCTACCAAGGGTGGTAAATTAAGACGAAAAAATATAGTCTGTTACAATTCATCGTGAGCTCATTTAAGTTAATGATTCTTTAAAAGAAATATCACGTCACATTAACAGCCTTTGACAGTCTACTACTGACCATAGGCCTCTCCTTAGCAAGAAAATGAAAGGGAAATTACTATAAATTTCTACATTTAAACATCCTTTGTCGCGGGGGACTTTACTAACATACATGAAACGGACACAAAGAACACCACATTGTTTTAATGGTATACAAAACAACCGCTAAAAGAACTTACAATAGGTAACTTAGCGTACATAAGTTTTGGGAGTAAAAAAATTTGGTGTAGCAACCCTCAACGCTTAACTCGTCAGTGCGTCGCGCAACAGCGACGGAGTTGCGCGTCTCCAGCGCCGTTACCCAACGCGCTTAGACAAAGAGTGCTGTGTTTACTGTTTATCCCACTGTTTGGACTGAGCACCGCCGTGATGGGGAGCCGGTAAGTGACGCGTGCCGCGGTTTACTTACATCTGTACTATAATTGCAACGAGGGTGTCAATTTTTAGGGGATTCTTACAAACAGAACCATTTATTATTGTCTTCCGTGTTTCCTCCTGTTACCCGGAAGTCTTCCATAGATAGTAGATATATGTCCATAAACGGAAATAACCCATTGGATTGAGTTCATTATGATAATGTTTTTTATAAAAAAAAACACAATAATAATAAATGCAATTAGAAAATTATTTATTTTATGAAAAGGCTTTTGCTTTTGAATAAGGAGGTTTGCATTCATTGCTCTTTAGAATTAACACAAAGAATCAACATGAATAGCATTCCCAGACAATAAGTTTTACAAATGTAGCTATAGCCTTGTGACCTGTTTCCGTGCACTAGGTATCAATGACCGTACTCAAACATTCAGCACTATAACTTGAACATTAAAAAATGTCTTATGGGTTTTGGCGCCCAACATGGGGCTTTTCTAATTAGCGTTAATATTGATTTTCATAGTAAAAAAAGCTATATTCATATTCTTGACATCGATTATACTGTTTGTATTTCAATTTTTATGTTATTAAGTGATTTATTTTAATTGGTTGAAAAACGTTATAATAGACTTATAGAGAGCCTACGAGTATATAATTATAATGAGTTTGAATTTATGGAAATAACCGTTTTTTATATTTTTTTAAATTATATGTACCTACAGGGTGACGGATTTTCACGGTGATTTTTTGGTCAAATTGTGTTTTTAGGGTTCCGTAGCCAAATGGCAAAAAACGGAACCCTTATAGATTCGTCAAGTCTGTCTGTCTGTCTGTCCGTCCGTATGTCACAGCCAATTATTTCCGAAACTATAAGAGCTATACTGTTGAAATTTGGTCAGTCGATGTATTCTGTGAACCGCATTAAGATTTTTACATAAAAATAGAAAAAAAACAATACATTTTGGGGGTCCCCATACTTGGAACTGAAACTTAAATTTTTATTTTTCATCAAACCTATACGTGTGGGGTATCTATGGATAGGTGTTCAAAAATGATGTTGACGTTTCTTATATAATTTTTTTCTAAACTGAATATTTTGCGCGAGAGATACTTCCAAAGTGGAAAAATGTGTGTCCCCCCCCCTCTAACTTCTAAAATAAGAGAGTGATAAAACTAAAAAAAATATATGTTGTACATTACCGTGTAAACTACCAACGAAAATTGGTTTGGACGAGATCTAGTGAGTAGTTTTTTTTTAATACGTCATAAATCGTAACACGCAATATACCTTTCATCCAATCAATACACTAGTATAAAAACATCGATGAAAGTTACAACGAACTACAAGAACTTTTATATGATGTTACTTGCTGGTACGGAACCCTTCATGGGCGAGTCCGACTCGCACTTGGCCGCTTTTTTTTTGTGGTGTAGCTTGTGTAGATAGAGCTAATTAAATATGTAATTCATATCGTTCGTTTCCGTTCGTTTGGGAGAAGTTTGTTAAAAGAGTTTTTATTAGATAGAAAGCGGTCTCTGTAGATTCAAGGCCGTTTAAGGTTACTGCTCCTCTCCTAATAATGGTCGTAGCGGGATAATATACTATAGCCCAGACAACTCCCGCATTCGGAATAGAATTCCTGCGCTGCGAGGTAATTTACAAACATACATAAAACGGACACAAAGAACACCAGACTCAGAACAACAATTTGTGAATCACACAAAGTGTTGTCCCATGTGGGATTTGAACCCACGACACTTGGCGAACGCATAAACCACTAGGCCAACGGTGCAGTTAAATTGAAGTATTTTTTTGTAATTTCAAATGAACACCTAAGTTACGCCTCATGTCATCAGCTATCTGCCGCTGAACGTCTCGTCGAAATCGGTCCCGCCGTTCCGGAGATCACCCGTGACAAACAGACACAAACATTTTAAAAATGTTATTTTCGATATATGTCATTTTTTTTGCTGTTATTTTGAAATAGCAAATAGTCACTTCAATCTCATTTTTATGATATCTTTACAAACAGCAGTCAGTTTTGGATAAAACTTTGCGTGAGGTAAATAAATAAAATATTTTGGACGATTTACACTCAACATCATCAAGTCCCAAACTAAGCAGAGCTTGTATTATGGGTACTAGACAACTGATATAAATACATAAACATACTTTTTTTTACAAATAAAGAAATACAAAGTATCGGTTTCCCCTAAGGTCTGATAAGTGGCCTGGCGCCGATTGATCTGATGTACCCTCTGATCCGATGAAGATGTACTCTCAATAAGTATAGTGAATTTTCAAGGTCATTTAGTGTCAGCGGTTCAAATTGTATCCATGCCAGGAATCAATCCGACCTAGTTGTAATTTAGTTTAGCAGAATTTTTTATATCCATCATCTATTCTACATTATGTTTCCCATGACGTAAATACAAAATGTAGCCAAGCCTGGAACGTATGGACGTTACAGGCTTGTATGTATGAACGTATTGACTTACAGCACAGTTGCACAACCAATTGTAGTGGTGGTGGCGTTAAGCACATTCCTTCGTTTGTTTTCCATGGTGACTTCTCCACTTGTTTGGCCCTCTAATCAAAAGTCTACTCCCATCTAATAAACAGGAAATTACACGGAAGAAGTTAAGGTATCTGAATGAATGAACCCATGAGACAATAAACCTACTCCCCACAGACCACCCCTGTAAACCTCACAAAAGCATCCATTATGTTAATGACTTAATTTATTATCGATATGGCTTCGTATACGAGTTTGGGAAATTAAATATGTAGATAGGTGAGTACACTCTTTTGATTACAAGTTTATTTATCCAAGTGTTATGTTGTATTATTAACTAGCCACCCGGCTTCGGAAGGAAGTCTTTGAAACTCTCGGACTTCCTTTACTATAACTTATTTATTTATTGGTAAACCTGTTTAGTTATTACACTAAAACATTCGTAAATACAAGACAAAATAGAACACAGAACAAGTCTTAATCTAAGTGTACAAAAAATAAGTGTTTCTAAAAAATATAATACCTACATTATACAGAGTTAGTCCAAAAAACAAGCAATTAAATGTGGGTACATAAGTGGCTATCCCTATTAGGGACATCAATCAGTACATGGTTAATCAGTGGCCTGTGTGTGTGTGGACTCGGTCCCTAAATCGCCGAAATGTAGTGCCAGAATATCGTGTCATAATATCCATATATTACGTATCTGGTGCTAGAAATTGCATTAAAATCCGTTGAGTAGTTTAAAAGATATTAAGCGATCAGACAGCGAAAGCTACTATGATTGGGTCTCCGGCTTCACACTCACCAACGAAATTCGACAGCAAGAATGCTGTCATTATTAGGATGGTCTTCTGTGTGAGGGTAGTACTGGCCGGGTCGAGCCGGCCCATTCGTGCTGACATCAGCGCGGCTACTACCTACCAAAGAAAAAGTTCTGGGACTCTTTACGCCTCTATTTTCTAAAGACATCTTCTACACCATGAATACATCCTGTGTCAGGGCTCACAGATATACCAACATAAACACATGAGGATTACACAGAATGTGGGGAAGATGATTGCTTAAAACACTGCGCCATGTCTACAGGCAACTCTCTCCTCTTTTGTCCCTGTTCCATCATCCATCTAATAAATGAAATTTCACACTGCATAAATAACCGACTGCGGCAAAAAGGAAAGGTAATCATGGGGTTCCACTGCAGCGCCTAAACTATATAAACTAAACTATATAATAGTTCGTGTGGAATTTACTATATAGTTTGCTTTAATAGTTTTTTGCGTATTTTCGGTTTGTGCTTTTAAACTTTTCTTTATACACTTTTATTAGCTTCACTTGTTTCGGCACGAATGGGTGGATTCGACCGGAGGAAGCATTACACTTGACTCTTGAGTTGTAGTGTTTTAACGTCAGGTGATACATTATCTGATTTGCCACCTTTACTATAAAAATCATCATTCTGGGGTTAACAAACATGAAGACTGGTAATCAAGGATATCTGCACGGTTGGCCTGCTGGATTTTCATTTAATTAGCTTCCATAAAACGTGATCGTATTCATAAACATTTATAAATACGGTAGATAGTTGAGCCATGCTGATTTCAGCAAAACCGGGCCGGCCCGACCGCAGCAGTACTAAAAAGTCAACCTAAAATGGTCGTGTTTCGGGAGACCGAAGGCCTAATCTCACTAGGCCGCTATAACGTGAATTACCACACTGCGTTATCTGAATCCACAATGAACATGGTGACGAATACTCTTGGACGATTCTACTCATGCTTTCCATCAGGCAGAGTAAAGTACATACACTCTTACATATGAAAAAAAAGCTAGATAGATTATATATTTTATACATTCAGATAATCTTGGGCTGATATTTTACTACCGACTTATTACTTATTGAAACAAATAAATACACAATATTACTGTTTCCAGTTGTATTTTGTATGTGAGCTACGCACGAACGGGGTCACTCGAGGTTATTGCCTAATATATAAACATGTCAACATTATCTTTTAGATGAATTATCATTCAAAATATACCTATATTTTATTATTAGTTTCTATAATGTTCGGTTTTTGATTATTCTTCAGAGCAACACGTCGCGAGATAATGATTATGTCACAATCACCAAACGGTAACCATCAAACCAGACAGTATAAATAGGTAGACTGGATGGTCTTTCAACCAGATAATTGTAAAAAGTAAACAGTCTGAAAAAGTATTGAGAAATGCCATTTACCAGGGCATCTTTTATTCATTCCTTTTTAACACCCTTTTTAATTTAACCTGTGCGTTTGTTTGTAATCGTGTTTTTTAGTTTTTAAGGTTTCCTTAGTTCATGCCTCGGAACCTTATAGTTTCGTCATGTCCGTCCGTCCGTCTTCGACTTACCGCCCAAACGGTTAGTGCGTAAAATATAAAACTATACATGGATATGTATATTTATCACGTTGACAAAGTTCTGGAATAAAATCACAAAAAAAAATCTATTTGGGTAGTTCTCCTACACGTAAAGTGGCGATTTGTTTTTTTCGCGCGTTTACACTCACGATATAGTATATTTGAACTTCAATCAAATTCTGCCTGCAATGATAAAAAACAGGAAATATACAATATACCTAGTAACTGTGTTTATCTGCCGTTTAGTTACCATAGCTCAGACTAAGCCTAGTTTATAAGCAATCGAATGAAAAAGTACAATTTTTTTGACATCCAACACTAGGCCAACTAGTTTCAAACTAAGCAGAGCTTGTATTTTTAAAGCAAGATTAAGTTACAGGATACTCAACATACCTTTCTTTTGTAGATACATAAATAGACATAAAAAAACCCATTGATTTGAGTCCACCATCAAGCACACCATACATTAAAACTGCTCCACCGAGGCAATGGTTCCCCGTTCGTGAATTCATTCCCGACATCGGTATTTCAACAGCTGACAGAAGTTGCATGTCAACATGACAGCCTGACCGGCTCCGTTGCATAATGAAACCGCAAGGGGCGAGTTCGTTCACCCCCGCTATCGACCAACAAACAGTAAATAGGTTTAAAACTACCCTCGCTTGTATAGGCAAAGAATTCGCCTTTTCAAATTTAAACTCTAATTGTAATAGGATTGATTTTAATTTTACTTGTCTTTAATGATGGTGATGATTTTCTATTGTTTACAAATTTCGATTGAAATGTGTTTCTGGGTTAATTTTTGTATTAATTCTGATCCTGGGATGTGCAATTTAAATTGTCAAATACGTTTATTTTTATTTTCTTAAATACAACTCACGCGCCACTAATATTAGAACATAGGGAGCCCAGACTTAGAACACAAAAAGTTGTCCTAGTTGGAAATCGAATCCACAGTGCGGAGGTTGACCGTTTTAACCACTACACTATCTATACTCGTACATTTAGTCCTATAGAACTGTAATCAAACATAGCATTATAGTGCTATATACTGCCGCCATTGTTACAATCAATAAAAATAATAGATGTGTGTATGAATCATTGTTGTTAATGTAAAGTTCTTGTGGTAACGTCTTAATTTCTTTAAATTATGCCACTTCTTCGGTTTATCATTTAATAACTACAGGTTACTACTTCTAAGTTTTTTTTAAATTTTATTCAGAAGCATTTAATTCATCTCCATAACGAAAACTGAAGAGCTGCTGATCTATTCCCGATCTACATACCCTAGGTAGTAACTCCATTTCAACCACTTACGTGAAAAACACAGTTTGACGACAACAATATTTTGTAAACCTATATATAAAACAGTCAAACTATTTGTAGATCATACAAACATTTGGACCGAACCTGAGACCTTATTCTAAGCAGTCGTATCCGCCACAGTGACCACCGAGACAGTTGCCAAGCCAAAATGTCAGCATACGGCTTTATTTCTACAATTAATTTCATTTTAGAATTTCTAAAGTACCTATATTTAGATCATCAACAGATAACTCAAACTTGAGTATCAAAACAACATCTGTCCTAGATATACATCTGTATCTCTATATAGTGCCTAACCTTGAACATTTACGATACGTTCGGTCGTAACTCGTAAGATACAACTGTATTAATCTCGGCACACGTTTCGTGTAGCCCTGGTGCGGTCGTTACCCTAGATTATTCCCAAAGGATGATCATGTAGATTGTAATAATACACCACATTGTTTAGATAAAGAAAGCTGTGCCTGGCAACACTTCATTTAAAGGGGGATTTCATACTTTTTAAATATATTTAAGCCTACCAAAGTAACTCTACTCTGCCTGATGGAAAACATGAGTAGAATCCAAGAATAGTGGTCACCATCTTCATTGTGCGTGCAGAGAATGCAGCATGGTGACCCACACCCCGAGTTCTTCGAGCATTTTCAGTTGCGAAGAAATGTCGCCTCTATGGCAGTCCTCTTACTCCTTTATCATGAGGAGTGTTCTGATGAGCTCTTCCAACTGATCCCGCCATCTACCAATACATGCTGGCCTGGGAGTCACCGTTTTAGAGTGGTAGAAATGCGCACCAGAACTAAGCAGTTCGGGTTTTCTTTCCTGTACCGAGCAGTTAAAAACTTGAGCTCACTGCCAGCTCATGTGTTTCTTTCTTACTATGATCCCGGGTCCTTTAAGCGCAATATGATGAATTTTGAAGAAAAACTATATAACGGCTAAGATGACTTTGTTGGTTCAGGAGTAATAGAGGCCTAACTTGGAAAAGTTCATACAAAATTAACGCATTAATAAGTAAACAACATTTATCTATTGGATACGTTTTTAAATACACGTTCCATTATGGATAACTTCAGAACCCTTTTCTATGGGTGGCCTGACACGCCTTGGCCAATTTTTCAAGTTGTTCTTCTGTGAGAAGTTCGACCCGATCGAGCCATCCCATGAATGCTGAAATTGCTTGATTGACTTACTTTCAACTTCTATGTTTGCGATGTAATAATCCTACTAATATTAATAAACGCGAATGTTTGTGAGTATGTGTGTATGTATGTTTGTTGCTCTTTCACGCAATAACTACTGAACGGATTTAGATGAAACTTTACAGTAATATAGCTTATAGGTATATCAGAATAACACATAGGCTACTTTTTACTGCAATAATCGAGATACACGGGCGAAGGCTAGGTGATTATAAAAATACATAAATCATAGATATCAAAATGTATCACTGTTTATCTCCTGTCAAAACTTCATAGGTTGCTAGGCATACCACACTTGCATAGCAACCATAATGATAGTTTGTAAATGGTTAAAATACGCGGGTAGCACTGAGGAGCGCAGCTAGTAATAAATATTTCGGTATCTTACACAGAACGCCATCTAGTCCGAAACTAAGCAGAGCTTGTATTATGGCTACTAGGCGACTGATATATGACCGTATTTTTTTTTCCAAATAAATACATACATAAGTATAGAAATCACCCAGAATCCGAAACAGATATTTGCAGATCACACAAATATTTGGACCGACCCGGGAGTCGAACCCAAGACCTCAAGCACAAAAGTCACATACGCTACTGCACCACCGAGACAATCAAAAGAAGAAATATGTTACAATTATTTTATCTGTACTATAATTGTCCTACCTTATCCGATCATGAAAGCTCATCTTTTACGTTTTAAACAGTATTTAAACATTCTTCAACCTCGTCAATGCAATCAAACATTGAAAAAAATATTTATGACATCATTTTCCCTTCATCCGTTAGAAGCTATATTTTTTGTTGTACTCGACAGTGAGTAATGAGGTCTTCGGCTCGTTATCTGCGCCTCACTCCAGTCCTCCGTCCTACCTACGTGAGGGTTTGAGGAAGACGTTTTCCTCTCCTTCCTTAAGTGCGGCCTACATACAGAGTCATATATTAATAGGTACTTGTTGTCCAAGTGAAATAGCGAAACCTTACGGCCTATTAAGTAAACGAGGTTAAAAAAATATTCGCAAAAATATAACAGTTTATTACGCGTGTGTTAACCCTTTGGGAAAATAAGTTTTAGGGGATTATTAATAGAAATTGGCAAGTTTCTATTAATACAAATTTCTTTTATCATTCTGCTATCGTAGTCTAGGATGCACACAGGTATAGTGACTTGCGCAAGATGGCTGGCCGGAGCTGAATGCGAGAAGCTTGAAATCTATTAGTGGCGTGTAATGCGAGAGCCCTATATTCATCAGTGGCTTACAATTCCTTAACTTAATATAAGTTTTGTAAAAAAATTACACACAAAATTGACATAAAATTACGCGTATTTAAGTCCAAAATACTTAATTGCCATTTACACCATAAAAAAATATAATTCCAGATTACAAATATTTGCACTACGTAGACATGGAACCTGCGATCGCTCAAAATGTAAAATAATGTTTTGTGTTGTAAATACACATAATATATTGCCAATTATAAATAATTGACACTACTAGCAAAATCTGGCCTCAGGCGGACATCGAAAATCATAACATGTAGTTGGCAATAGTGTCAGACATCGCCCGGGGGTGAAATATCTGTCGGAGGGTGTACAGAGGGGTTGTTACGAAACAGCTAGTTATCGTAAAAAGTTTCAACCCCTCGACGGAAGCTCTCACTCAACTGGTCCAGTAGTTAACTGATGATATTGTTTATCTTATCGTAAGTTATTATGGTAAAGTGTAGTTATTTCATCCCAAATACTATAACACAACATTCAATTATTACTAACAACTCTATAATCAGCCCTTCTTCAGCTGACTCCACGTGCTTAATCTTCATTTCTTTCCTCCTTTCAGTAGTTACTATTTAATCTACTGATCTGTTATGTAGCCTTGATCTTTTAATATAAATAGGTATTACTTTTCCATTATAATGAAAAGTAAACAACAATCGAATGAACTCTATAAATACTTCAGACATCTTACACACCACGTCATCTAGTCTCAAACTAAGCAGAGCATGTATTATGGATACTAGACAACTGAAATAAATACATAAACATATTTTTTTTGTAAAAACATACATATTAAACATAGAAAACACCCAGAATCCGAAACATGTATTTGCGGATCAAACAAATATTTGGTCCGACCCGGGAATCGAACTCGAGACCTCAATCACAACAGTCGCATACGCTACCACTGCGCCAACGAGGCAGTCGTGGTATTATGATGGCGTTGTTGGCAAATGGGGAACATGTCATGTCAACAATATGTCGTTTCAAAAATTGTCTCGTATCAGTACAGAACTTTTTGTAACTTAACATATTTATTTGTATACACTTAACACGCACGTAAAGTTTTGTCGAAACGATTCCTCATTAGTGTAATCTGTAATCAATGTACAGCCCACAATGGTTCGCTATCAGTTCATCTGTTTCCAGCCAGTGGCGCAGATAGCCAGCTCCATTGTGAGATACACAATAGCTACTGTATTGTACTCTGAGCTGGTTAGAGGCCACACTCCTCATGCAGGACAGATATCATTAGATGTTGTTGCCGTCACTTCACTAAACTAAAATTTCTCTCAATTTTAGTGAATAGATTTAAATGTTATTAAAACGCTATTTAAAATACTATCCTTGTATGTATGTATTTTTAGTGTAAATATCTAATTTTTGTTAATCAGTACGTTGTTTGAAAGGATAAAAGTTAATTTTAAGCTGTTTTTAGTTTGGTTTACACAACATAAAATTTCGGATTTATAAAAAAAATTAGCATGCTGAAGAGGCAGTGGGCTGGCCATATTAGCCGCAGAACTGATGACCGTTGGGGTAGAAAATTTCTGGAGTGCAGACCGCGTCTCGGTAAACGTAGTGTAGGACGCCCACAGGCCAAGTGGAGTGACGATTTGTGCAAAATGGCTGGCAGGAGCTAGACGCGAGAAGCCCAAAATCGATCAAAGTGGAGTGCAATGGGAGAGGCCTATGTCCAGCAGTGGATCGCGATGGGCTGATGATGATGATGATAAAAAATTAAGTAAGTAATATTTATTTTACACACACTTGGTAATGCGCGTGCAAATGTCAAAGCGTGACAAACTTAGAAACACGAACTTAATAAGCTAAGCTCACATATTAAACTTTTGAACATGCCTGTTTTTTGATTGAGAACTCTGAGTGCATTTCCAAGTTCCCATACCTTCGTTACTGTCTATTTGGAAGGTACCTCTGTCAATCAGTCTGATAGACAATGATATATCGATTCTGAAATAATTTGACCCACATAACCTTTACCTGATGGCTTTGATCTCCGTAATGTTTTGTAGAGGGACGGTTGTCATGTCCATCCCTAAATAAAGGGAGGAAACGCTCTTGGGCTGCCAAGTCCCAAGGCATGTTGGGCAGTTGTTTATATATGCTAATCGGCGCAAGAATGTCTATATCGCGATTGATAGGATATTTTACTCCGTAGTTCGGTGTGTCTTTGGTAGGTAGCGCTGTAGTATATTTTGTAGCCATATGTGGAAGTAGCTAAAGTTTAGTTTGGATTATTAAGTTCTCTTAAATAGTCGATAAATTATTAAATGAATTACTGTAAACTATCTTTGCGTCACTTTACATACGATGCATTCGTTTTGATATTTAATTAATATTAACCTCACACATCTCACACAAGGCCACTTGATCCCAAAATAGAGAGAACCTAGTAACCAGACTGATAAAAAATACATATGTATCTTTTTAAATACATATATTAAAGACAAAACACACATAGATATACTTAGAACAGAAAACTCATCACAAAATTCCGTTTGGGATTCGAACCTACACGACCTTTACCTTAGTAGTTGGGATCTAACCACTAGACTAACAGGTCCATCGACTTACATTTATGTAAATGTATGCAATAAAAAAGTCAGATTCCTGTACAATTAGGTAAAGACTCCCACGTTGGGCGCCAATATCGTCAATACAGCAAAACCGTATACAAGATAATAATAAATATAACTCGTCGCAGACCACGCTAGTCATATACCTATTTAACACGATTCGAATCACGTTCATGAACCAGCAAAATTCCTGGGCAAACGTATCATGATTGCTCAAAGCTTCGACATCTTACTATAGGTAGGCGACAATTGCGCGCCAAATCCAATTTGTTCCCTCCAGTTCCCTCCCCTGTTCCCCTCCACGCCCTTGCGCCCACACACCCCAATCGACGTCGGCACCTGTCTGCTCTTCCACCCCGCGGCGTACATCATACGATTTTAATAATATCATATCTGTGGAATCAATTAAGATAAATCTGTTTCCTATATTGGTTTCAATAAATAATGATTACGTATCGCTGGCCCACAAGTTCAGAATCGCTCAGCGTGCTGTGGAGAGGGCAAAGGAATCTTAATAGAAACGAGGTGGTTCAGCAGAGAACCAAGGTCAACGACATAGCAAGTGAAACAGTGGGCTGGCCGTTTTAACCGCAGAACTGATAACCGTTAGGGTAAACTGGCTCATTGGCTTAGACCGTGTCGCAGCAAATAATGTAGTGTAGGACGGCCATAGTCCAGGTAGAGTGATGATTTGCGCAAGACGGCTGTCAGGAACTGGATGCTAGAAGCCGAGGATCGAACCAATTAGATAGGAATTAGGGAGGCCTATATCTAGCGGTGGACTGTGATAGGCTGAAGGTGAAAGAATAATTAATGTTAATAACAGCTAAATCCTTTAAATATAAGGTAACAAAACTTTATATCTATTCAACTGTGGAGGAACGGGTGTCGTGTTCCTCCAACACAAAGGGAGGATCCTCCGACCAGGCGAAGTGATCATGCCTAGCGGGCCACTGCCCAACAGTTGATGTTGTATATATGCTAATCGGCACGAGAATGTCACTTTCGCGATTCAGGATTAGTAGTTACTCCGTTATGTTTTCTTCGTAGTTCAATGTTTCTTCGGTAGATGGCGCTGTTGTATGTTTTACGTCGCGCTGTATATGGAAGTCGCCACACAACTATTGCCCGCTCACTTTAAAAATGACTATCTGCCATACAATCGTTTACCCCTAATTTTACCCCCTTAGGGATCATATTTCTCAAGACCCTTTTTTGGTCGGTGCTTACTACATAAAAGCATCAGCTGCCAAAACTTTAAGTCTGCAACTGGTTTAGGTTCTATGTTGTGTATCAGCCAGTGATGACTATTTATTTTCATAATCAATCAAGATATAGTCAATCTTGATTTTTATAGTTAGTTATATTAGCTGAGTACTTTTTAAGGTCTTGAAAATAAATATCTCATGTTGAATCATGAACATTAATCAGACTAGCCTTCGAAAAATATTTGTGATTAGTTAAAAAGAGGTTGTTAGTTGTTATAATGCTAAATATTACACATAATTTTACCATTATTTCTATTACATAAATAAATAGTCACGAAACAGTGATTAGGGCACTTACTAGGCACCTTTACATTTCTAAATATGTTTGCTTATTAAGGTTCCAAAAAGCTTAACGGCTGGCTCAAAACATCTGGACAAAATTCGTGATAGTGGTCCATATAATAAACTTTAAAGGAAAACTATAACAGATTAGATGACTTTGTTAGTTCAGGAGTTATAGAGGCTTAACTTGTAAAATGTGGTTCCTTGGAAAACGTCATCTATTGGATACGATTTTAAGTCCACGGGTATTACGGGTGAATATCGAACCAACAATCTTATAAGTAGGTAAATGTAACTACCTCATAAAGGATTAATATTTACTAGTTTCTGTTTCTTATTAGATTAGGAAACCATAAAGTTAAGTTTTTTTTTTCATTGGCTAAAGCTGACTTGTTAAAGTAACAATTTTTTAGATCCGTTGGGAGTAATACAACCGTTCAAAGCCACCCTTCGCAATCAGTAACGCTACAGGGGATGGGGAGGCTGTCGTAATTACCGGTCAGACAGCCTAGTGCTTTCATACGTAGATATATGGATATAACGGACCCTATTCCGCAATCTCTTTATGAAATACTAGCTTTTACCTGCAGCTCCGCCCGCGTGTTTGTCGGTTATCGCGGTAAAAAGTAGCCTATGTCATTTCCCAAGGTTAAAACTATCTCTATATGAAAATCCATCAAAATCGGTTCAACGGCTTAGGCGCGACAGACAGACAGAGTTACTTTCACATTTATAATTACTTACGAGTATCTTAATATGTAGTAGGGATAGAGTTATTTCAATACCTTTAAAAAAAATGTTTGAATTTGCTGTTGGTTAAAGATTCTTAATAAAGATAATGTTATTCTGTCAATTCATCAGCCTTTAACAGTCCACTGCTGGACAAACATAAGCCTCTCCTTAGCAAGGAGTTTTGCTAAAAAAATCTTATTAAGAGATCCTTATTCCTATTATTAAAACCATGTTTTTTAATTAAATGATTGGTCACATCTACAGGTAGATAACCTATGTACAAATCCGCCTACGATTTCATTTATCTGTGTTAAACTCATAATTCTCTTCTAAATATATATTTCAATTCTGCCCCTACCACAATGTTATTATAGTTAACAGAGTCTGACATTTAGAAATTTCAAGTATAAATTTACTTTTTTAAAAGAACAAAAATGTCTATTAAAAAGGTAAGGCCTCGGAATATTTATATTTTATACATATATAAATGTGTGATCTTTACAAAATTTTACATTAAATCGAAAAAAATCGATCGACTAAAATTACAAAGAATTTTCACCACTTTTTGTTATACGTAGAGCTATACGTCATTATTTGATGAAATCTAGTTAGATCTATCTATAATTTGGAAAACATAACACAATTCATACCTATTTATAAAAATGACTGCCTTGTTGGTCTAGTGGCTAGATTAAGTGGCTGCCGATCACACGACCTCTCGGGTTCGATTCGCGTATTGGACCAAATGTTTCTGCAAAGACTTGTTTCGGGGTTTGAGTGTTTTCTATGTATAATATGCATGTATACATATAGTAGAAGCTCTGATTAGTTTGGAACTAGATGATGTTGTGTGTCAGATGTTCGAAATATTTAAAAAAATATATTATAGCACTTACAATTTCTTCCCGTTCAACGTAAAAACTGTCATATCTTGTTGAGTTCATCCACTAAGAACATTACACGAGTCATTTATCTAAATGTGTTACCATAAGTTACAGCAGACAACTGACACATTTCCTCTCTCATATTTATGTCACAAATGGAGGAAATGATTTATTAACAAGTGCTTTTGTTCTTAGAATTACAGATATGGCTTTTGTGGGGGATTATTCCGCCATATATTTATCTTGAAACTGACGAAGCAAGATGTCGTTGATGAAAACGTATATTGGATACAATGAATAAGCAATTACCACTTTAAACAATTCGGATTTTAACCTCCAAAAAGAGGTTAATTGTGACCCTGTCCTGGTGTAGTTGGAGACTCCAGCATCTACATCGACCCTACTTCTTCTTCCTTACTCAGTTTAAGTATTGGTATCCTTTATCTTAACAAACTCCCTCCCTCCCCTCCCAACTTCCATTCATCTACTTGGCGGCACTCTTGCTGTCGTATTTCGTAGGCCCAATCATTCGTCATCATTTTCCCGGCTTTCACAGACCGGGAGAATGAAGCAGAAACATCCGGCCAGGTATGGGTCACCATGCTGCATTGCCTACCCTCACAATGCGGATGGTGACTCCTACTACTGGATTCTACTCATACTTTCCATCAGGCAGAGTATCACTTTGGTACGCTTAGATATAAAAAATATAGGAGCATAATGCAATGCTAATAATAAATACATATCGCTGCTTTGCATGAAGACTCACACAATCCAAAATCACAAATTATACAGGGGAGCTATTGGAAAATTAAACAAAATATTTTCTGTCATAACTTATCATGTATTTGATCAATAGAAGAATAGAATGCAGTTCCGCGCAAGCGGTCGCAGCGGACGCGCGTGTCTCACTCCGTTCGACCCGCTATTTATTTACGCGAAACGTGAATACAACTAATTATATAAGTTATATTCCCTAAAGAGGGTAACTCCTGGAAACAGGGGCCCCTTCATATATAAATGTCTGTACCCTCAACGTCTCAAAATCCCTCAACGTACATACCAACAACAATGTCTCGCGAATCACCCAGTGCCTCAAGTTACGCAAATGTTACTTCAACCACTTGTTTTCCCAAAAAAGACCAAGCCATAGTATTAGACTCCAATGACGGAATAACACTCAGAGAGTACCTCATTGGATTATCAGCAATTACACCTGCGGCGTCAATACGATTTATATCTCGGATATCGAACGCACGAATATGCATTTATTTGGATTCGAAAAAAACGGCGGATAACCTCATTGAAGAAAAGAAAAAGGTAATCATAAAAAATAACACTTTTGAAATAAAATCGTTAATAACCAGAAATAAAAGGATTGTCTTATCAAATGTTTGTCCTGTTATACCAAATTACGTAATCGAAAAACGTTTCGAAGAATTAAATATAAAAATAATGTCACCACTATCATTTATGAAAATAGGTGTTACTGACCCTGGATTTTCTCACATTTTAAGTTTTAGACGACAGTTATATATCAGTCCAGAAGATGTCGCACGCCTACCAGAATCATTTCAAATTTCATTCGAAGGCACTAACTATTGGATTTATACGTCTACTGATGCTCTTAAATGTTTTACTTGTAACACACTAGGACATTTAGCTAAAAACTGTCCACGAAACAGTATTCAAACTCAAGACCACCCACATGAAATAGATAATCAAACAGCAAAAGAAATTGTTGACATATTTGATAGACGCGATGATGTACCAGTTACCCGACCCCAGGATAGCCTTACGTGTACCCCTGTAAACGATGGGTTTACACAACCATCTCAATTGCTCTCAAAAGGAATAAAAAGAACACACTCAACAACAACTACTGAATCCACAAAAAATAATATAGAAATACAACACACACAAGAAGAGAACTCTGATAACATGGAAATTGAAACTGATGACAATAGCAGTATTATATCTCTAGAAGATGAGGAAACTAAAACAAAAACAAAAAAAAATAAGAAACTGAAAAAATCTGATCCTAGAACTGAAGAAGAAATCTGGACTAGTATTGAAAAAGAATTAAGTACATTAAATAATGACAATTCATTCCCTATTAATTTAGACCAATTTATTAGTTTACTTGATAACACACGAGAAAAACAAAATGTAAAAGAATTAGTATATACTTACACCGATAACATAAAGGACCTTATAAAAATGTGCAACAAATTACATTGTAAGATGAACAAAAGCTTGAAGAATAGATGCTCACGTCTGTCCAGAAAATTACATGAACTATTAACACCTTTTACGCCTATTGTTACAGCGGACATAAATCAATAATTGTATACTTAACTAAATTATTTACCACTTTTTCTGTTTAGATAAATTATTATATTTACCACTACTTTTTTTAGTTGTTATGGATATTTTACAGTGGAATGTAAACGGCTACTATAAAAGACTTGAAAATATCAAATTACTAATAAGTAGATTATGTCCAACTTGCATTTGTTTACAGGAAACTAATTTTAATTCTAATCATTGTGCTTTATTAACAGGATATAATTATTTTTACAAAAATCGGTTACAAGGAAATAGGGCTAGTGGCGGAGTAGCAATTTATATTAAAAGTCATACAAGTCCGGAAGAAATCATCTTAAATACAAACCTAGAAGCAATTGCAATAAGTATAAAATTTCCATTATCTCTTACATTATGTAATATTTACCTACCAAACAGTACTACTCTTGATAAACAGCATTTAAACCATCTTATTAGTCAGCTTCCACCACCTGTGGTAATTTTGGGCGACTTCAATAGCCA
Organism: Phragmatobia fuliginosa; assembly: GCA_932526445.1. Taxonomy (NCBI): domain Eukaryota; kingdom Metazoa; phylum Arthropoda; class Insecta; order Lepidoptera; family Erebidae; genus Phragmatobia; species Phragmatobia fuliginosa. Next base: position 22,386,716 of record OW052067.1, on the reverse strand, counting down.
TCACTTTAATTGGGGTTCAGATAAATGTGATTTTAGAGGTAAATTGATAGCAGAATGGATTGACGAACATGATAATTTATTTTTGTTAAATAACGGACAACCTACACGTTTTAATAGTCATACCGGTCTCACAAGTAATATAGATCTAACTTTGGCTTCACAAAATATAACGTCATATTTTGAATGGAACACCCTAGACGATTTGTATGATAGTGACCATTTCCCAATTTCAATTAGATCCAATTTTTTTAATCACAATACATCACAAAACATAAGACTACCTAAGAAGTGGAAGTTCGACAAAGCAGATTGGGTCATGTTTCGAGAAGATTTTGATTTGAATATGACAGAATTAATACCTGTGAACCAATTTAGAAATTTTTCTATAAACGAGGTCGTTCATAAATTTACTAAATCTATTCTTAAAGCTGCTGATAAGTCCATACCAAAAACATCTGGTATTTTAAGAAAAGGTAATTTACCATGGTGGAATGATGAATGTAAAATCGCAATTCGGGAAACAAAAAAAGCTCTAAAACTTTTCAAACGATATGCCAGGGATGACCCCAATTCATACAAAATAGATTATAAGAAGAAAAGAGCATACTATAGGAGACTTATTAAAGAAAATAAAAAAAGGTATTGGGAAAATTGGGTTTCCTCTATTACCAACAAAACCCCCATTGGGGACATGTGGAAGAAAATTCAGAAACTGAACCACCAAAACACTAGATACAATCAAATAGTAATAGAAAAAAATGACGGTACATTTACAAGTAACCCTATTGAAGTTTCAAATCTTTTAGCTGAAACCTTTGCAGCAAATTCTAGTTCTAATAATTATGATGATAAATTTATTGAATATAAAAATAGACATGAGACTGATTTATATCTTGATATACACAATAATTCCAACCCAATTAATAAAGAAATCTCAATGCACGAATTGACCCTCACACTTTCACAAATTGGTAATTCTAGTCCAGGTCCTGATAATGTCCCGAATATCTTAATCAAACATTTACCAATTAGAGGATTTGAGTATTTACTACAGCTTTATAATCATATATATATGCATCACGTATTTCCTGACAGTTGGAAAGAAGCTTTAGTAGTTCCTATATTAAAACCACAAAAGATTTCAAGCTCACGAACAAGTTTTAGACCTATATCCTTAACGTGTAACCTATGTAAAATACTTGAGAAAATTGTCAGTAAAAGAATTCGATGGTATGTAGAAGTAAACAAACTCTTATCGCCGTTTCAGTATGGATTTCGCCAGTTTCGCTCCACAATAGACCATTTAGTGAATATAGAAAGTAACGTACTAGATGGATTTGCTAATGATACCTACACAGTAATTGTTGCATTAGATATTGAGAAGGCTTATGAAATGGTTTGGAAACAGAGATTACTAAAACAATTACAAGAAATTAATATTAAAGGAAATGTCTTAGCTTTCATTAAAAACTTCCTTTCTGATAGGATAATAAAGGTCAGAATCAATGATATAATATCGAACCCTGTAGGTACAGAGAATGGCCTACCTCAAGGCTCGGTACTTAGCGTTATTCTATTTTTACTAGCCATCAACGACATTCTAGCACTTTTTGATAAACCAGTTCAAGGTTATCTTTTTGCTGATGACCTAACAATAACTTGTAGTGGTAGATCATTGCAACCAACCTTAAAACTTATTCAAAACACACTTAATACTCTTGAGGAATGGTCTATGAAATCAGGCTTTAAATTTTCCAAAACTAAATCAGAGTTCATGATTTGACAAATAAAAAAATTAAGTCAAGGAACATACAGCTAACTATAAATAAGCATAATATTAGTGAAGTTAATAAAATGAAAATTTTAGGGTTAATATTCGATAAAAGAATGTCCTGGATTCCGCACATAAATAATCTTAAATCTGAGTGCTATAAACGGATAAATATAATTAAAACTCTTTCATCGACATCATGGGGATCTCACAAAAAGTGCCTACTAAGTACATACCACGCTTTAATACGACAGAAACTAGATTATGGCTCCATAGTTTATGACTCGGCAAAAAAAAGAACGCTTGATTCTCTAGAAAGCATACAAAATACTGCCCTAAGATTAAGTATTGGTGCATTTAGAACAAGTCCGATTAAGAGTATTCTAGCTGAAGCTGGAGAAATACCTTTAGAATTTAGAAGGAAGGAACTTGTTATAAGATATTGTATTAACATATTATCTCAACCAGAAAACCCAACTTATCATACTTACACTAAATCAACAGCTGTAGATACAGAATATGAACTTAGAACCATTTTATTGAGACCCTTGCGACCCTTATTTTATAAATACCTTAATCGTAGAAATAAAACAAAAAATTATAAACCTTCTTAAAAATAACTATAAATTTGAAATTATTTGGATTCCAAGTCACCAAGGGATAGCTGGCAATGAAAAAGCAGATATTGCAGCGAGGCAAGCTATTAATGAGGATGGAAATTGGCATACAAATAAATCAACACCGGATGAATTGCAAAAATATTTCAGGCACAAAATTAAAACGACTTGGGATCATTATTGGAAATCAGAAAATACATCAAAATTACATAGCGTAAGGAAATCTATTTTTGAAAAATCCCCTGATAAATTTACTTGTAGAAAAGATCAGGTGGCCATTACCCGTTTACGTATCGGACATACAAACATAACACATATTCATCTAATAACTAAATCCAATAGAAATAAATGCAAGTGTGGACAAGATTTAACTGTTAAACATCTATTAGAAGAATGTACAGCCTATAGTACTGAGAAAAAATCATGTAAAATTCCAAGTAATCTACAAGACAGTCTAAATCAAAATGGATGTATACAAACTTTATGTTTTCTGAAAATGATTAATATTTATGAAGTAATATAAGCTACTGTACTGTTGCATGTATCACTATTGTCAATCGTGGTCGCTAATGACCTGAGTTGTTATAAAGCGACCTAAAATAAATAAATTAAAAAAAAAAAAGAATAGAATGTAAGGGCATTAATCAAGGATTATTAAAATCTATAAGGATACTATTGCATTTGGCTGTGTTATAAACCAGTGTTTTCAAAATTTTGTTTTGTATTCATGCAAAGCAGCGATATCATCAATATCATCCTATCACAGTCTACTGCTGAAAATAGACTACCTATTGGTGGTTATGTCTCTACTCCTCCTGGCTCCTGGACACAAATCCTACTAATACTCATACTATAAACGCGAAAGTTCGTAAGTATGTTTGTTGCTCTTTCACGCAAAAACTGCTCAACGGATTTGGATGAAACGTTACAGTAATATAGCATATACAGGCTACTTTTTATAACTGACTGCCTTGTTGATCTAGTGGTTTGCGTATGCGGCTGCTGATCAAGAGGTCTCGGGTTCGATTCCCGGGTCAGACCAAATATTTGTGTGATCCACAAACATTTGTTTCGGAGTCTGGGTGTTTTCTATGTATAATATGTATGTATTTACAAATAAAAAAGTATGTTTATGAATTTATATCAGTTGTTTAGTACCCATAATACAAGTTCTGCTTAGTTTGGGACTAGATGACGTTGTGTGTCAGATGTCCTAAATATTTATTATTTATTATAATCGAGATCCGAAATCTTGTATTAGAAATAATCCACCCAATCGAATAGTTATACCAACAAAGTTTAATATTAAAGACGATTACTTCACATCTGTGACACATATGTAACCCTTCTTATTAACAATTGTTTCAAATAAACTAGTTTTCCACAGCTCCGACCTGACTGAAATTAATGATAAATGATAAATGATATTTATTTCTGTAAGTAAATCTTTTCAGACATTTTTACAAGTCGGACTTATAGCTAGAAGGCGCCGGCATTTCCTACGACTCACTCTGGGAAGAAACGCCGAAACAAACCACAGAGGTGTCTTTTTTTTTTTTAAGTCCGTGTACAATATTAAAGAGAACTATGTGAGTGCAGTATAGGGTCTGGGTTGGCCTTTTGAAGAAAGAACCATAGTTTTGAGTCGACCTGTCCATACAGACGGCACACGGGCCCCAGCCATCGTGTAGCCTAACCGATGTAGTCAGGATCCACAACCCGGAACACGACACTGCCGCCAGCAGGACACTTGAGTAGGCCGTGGAAACACTCAAAACAACCAGAAAATTACTAAAATATAAACTAACATTACAAGCCTACACTATACTCACATTTACAAACTTACACAAAAAATAAAAAACAAAAAATAAATAAAAAATACTATACAATTCAATTTCAACGAAAAACTAAACAAATTAGAATAAATGAAATACAAATTAAAACAAAAATTAAATGTTCATCACTTGTGGGAGCGAGCAGCATCAGTCCCAAGCAAATTTATCATTTAAAAAATCAGTAACTGTGTAGTAAGCTTTATCACACAGTTTCTGTTTAACCAAGGACTTAAATTTGTTAATACTTAATTCATGAAATTTGCTTGGAATCTTATTGTAGAATCTCACACCCTGACATCGAAAAGACTTGCTTACTTTTTGTAGTCTAGTCGTTGGCAACACGAGTTTATCTTTATTTCTAGTGTTTATATTATGAATGTCGCTAAACTTTGTGAATGAATGTATATTTTTCTTAACATACACTAGATTTTCATATACATATTGAGATGCGACTGTCATAATACCAATTTCTTTAAACTTATCCCTCAGTGACTGCCTATAACTGAGATTATAAATTGCGCGAATAGCTCTCTTTTGCAACACAAAGATACTTTGAATGTCAGCAGCATTTCCCCACAACAAAATACCGTATGACATTACACTATGAAAATAGCTAAAATACACCAGTCTTGCGGTGTCTACATCAGTTAATTGGCGAATTTTATAAACCGCGTATGCTGCAGAACTGAGTCTATTCGACAAGCCATCAATGTGTGGGCCCCACTGCAATTTAGAATCTAGAGTTATACCCAAAAACTTAGTGGTGTCCACAAGATCCAACTCCTTTCCATTTATCAGAACATTAGTTTTTACCTGCTTAACATTAGGTGTAAAAAATCTAATACATTTAGTTTTTTTCTCGTTTAAGAGCCGTAATATTACCTAGCAGTAGCAAGTTCCAGATTACTGTACGTTACAGGTCTCTCTTAAACTGACATTACCCCACAGGCAGGCCAGGACTGATTGCATAAACTTAGGGGCTATTAACATAATCACAAGGTCCCCCCCTCAATTTACTTGATTTCCCTCATGTGTGTACCGAATTGTTGACCTTGAATTTAAAACATACAGGTAAAATTTCTTTTGATACGCATGAACCTGTTTTTTCCTTGACAGCAAATATATTTATTATCTATCATAAATATCTTATACATAAAATTCTCGTGTCGTGGTGTTTGTATTTAAACTCTTCCGAAACGACTTGACCGATTCTCATGAAATTTTGTGTTCTATTATCAAGACTATAACTTCTTTAATCACGGATTTCGCCAAGGCTACGCTACAATGCTAATTTGACACGAATATCTATGCGTGTGTGGTAAAAACAATATTAGCAATCTGTACAACTTCTCTATGTAAACTATAATTGTGGGCAATTTCATACTCCTCTGTCCGAGTAATTTTCGTAGAAAGGGGTACAAAGTTTTTGCTTCACGTGTTAATATATGTATAGATAAAGAAAAAGTTGCAAGGTCGTGGTTGGCACCAACGGTCGAGTTGGCAAATTTGTGCCGAAACGTGACTATTTGACCAAAATAATAACACAGAACAACACCGAGCTTTAAAACAAACAGCAAAATCAGCTGAACTCGTGTTATTCGTGTCCACATCCACATACAAAAGAGACATTTCACTACGTGCATATTTTCTTCAATATTTTGTTTTCATTTCAAAAAATTACGGGGCCAGAAATTATCATACAAACAGTGCTTTTAAAAATGCCTACGTGTCATTCATGCTACATAACGTTTATCTCATCCTCTATGAATGATGCCGATACCGCAGTCTAGATCACTCGTCGGGGACACGAGGTAATGCCCTCACGGCCCTCCCACTGCCCCACCTCCGAACAACTTCACCCCTCCCTGTTTACAGGCCGTCCGAGATCTGAATGGCATCAAAGGAATGTCACTGAGTAAGGCTTCCTGTTCTCATTCAGAATATATGTGTAAGATATACTTAGATTCGGTTTTAAATGTTACGAGCCTAAAAAATTAAATGGAACTTCACTTCATATAAAAAGATATTACATTACATACCTGGTATAATAGGTACCTAGTACTTTAAATATGTGAGGGATCTTATTTGGTCTGGCGTGGCATGGAAATCTATCATTATATTATAATTTATATCAAAATCAATAATATTTTTTGGTTTTATACAATTTTAAGATGCTTTTGCATAATTGGGCCTCTGGTCTCACACTCTGAGACCGAAAGGAATAAAATATAAACAATTAGCTTCATTACAAGAAAATAAGGAATCCATTAAACAAAAATATGCCTTCCGTCACCGCGTCGTCTACCCTCTACACTACAATTATCTCCGGACCCCTATAGACTGTTACTTGTATTTTTGAATACTCTGTATTTTTGCCTCCGAACGTACCAACATGTTGAAGCTAAAGGTCCAAGTTAAATTGTCAAACATGTCACGTGTGGCAAGCAAAGGGTTCGACCCTGAGCAGGGTCTAATTATAGACCCGTCGGGTTCCAAATATTTAATGCGCCAAAGAGATGAAGCTTTAGGAAAATGGATCACAATTTTATAGATGTATGATCCTGAATTTAAGAAGAGCTGGTCTCGTAAGAAGCTCCATTTAATGTTATTACCCTGAAGGATATGGGTCATCTGATTCTGACAGGCTTGTTTTATTATGCGCCGCCGTCGGCTGTTTTTAGGTACCTATTTTTATCATATCCAATTTCTAACCTAAAAGGCGACTGAAGGCATCGTTTAAGTATCTGTCACTTACATATTTCTATTATATGTAGCTTCAAATGCGAAAATAAACATACGATTCTAATATTATATAGTAAATTGGTATGCAATACCTATATGACGAAAACTAAAAACCTTCTTTTTAGTGAGAGTTTTTAAGCCTGACAGTCAGTAACAGATAGAGATTTTGATTTGATCTCAAGGCATATTACATACATAGATTGTAATATACAAAAACATACAAATTCACGCCTTTTACGGTAAACTATGTAGATCAAAACTAAAATTCAGACATTCTGGTTAAAAAATATATATTCAAAATTATACCTAAAAGATTCACAGATTCTATAATTTATTGTAACCATTCAAATGGTCCCCTCCTAAATTCTTTTGACATTTTCACAGAAACTCCCAACAATTCATTACCCGTATATTGAACTCTATTGAACATTGGCAATTCGCCAGAAAGTGAGGAAATTGTTAAGTTCTACAAAGTTTTAATCTATTTAACGCTGCGGTTGCTACATGGTTCGCTCGTATAACTAACGGTATTAAATTGTGGTGATTTAGAGCCATAGTTTACACTAATAAAAAGTTTTGGTATGGCAATAATACGTAGCATGCACTCAAGTATTCGCAACTAATAAAAAACTCATAAACTATTCTCAATTTACCTTAAACTTTCTCTTTCTATGATATTTCATACCGTATTATAATTTCGATTTTTCAACGCAATTAAAATGCATAGCATACTTTTAAATTAATTGAGTTTTGGCCAGGTAACATTAACGGTAGTGGTGGTGACCAGGTTAAATAGGTAGTCTAATAATACTCAGGTCAAAATGAAGTAGCATAGTATTTCTTTAATTAATATAATTAATTAAACTGAACCATATCGCGTTATGCAGTACAGATTTCTTCTCACCACTTAGTATGAAGTTAATACATTAAGACAGAGATAACTTGTTAAGTTAACATCTGACAAATAAATAAAACCACCAATCCCTACTAATATTTGCACGTTGTAAATGATAACTCTCAACATGTTCCCGAAAGCAGGGAGATGCTTGCAATAAGCATTACTTATAAGGAATGAAATAGAAGGGGACCCAACGACGAGCCCTAAGGGACGCCGGCATTTCATCTACCCCATACGTCGAGTAGTTGGTGATTTTTATGCACAACTTAGAGGGGAGTAATGCATTTATTCGAAGGGACGGGACTTTGAAGTCGCAAACTTTCGATTAAAGAAAAGGGAAAGACGAAATGTTGGTTAACTTTATCAAATGCCTTGGAGCGTGCAATTTTTATATTTCCTTTAAATTGTGGATAAAATTGTTACTTTGATCCTTTTTTCCATACATCATTTTAATGTATATACAAGAACGTTATTTTATCTAAATCGTATAAAAAGGTTTTTGCTGACAGGATAAGGGTCCTGCAATTAAGCCCATGAAAGTTACACACAAAAATATAATGAACTAAGAGATTATATTTCGTGGTAAGCAAATGTTCGCGAAGTATTATTTTTTATAAATTATAGAATGAGCTCTAGAAGTAACTGTGTGCTAGTTCTAAGTATTGATCTAATGATAGATATTCTCTTGTTATTAGATGAAATGTGGAGCACTGTGGAGAGCGGGTGCGTGCAGACGCGTGCGGTGCCGTGCGCTCGCGGCAAGCACTCAGCGACATTGCTAGCCGGGTATGTCTACGTGCTCGGTGGCCGCGGAGCTGGAGGGTCCGTGCCTCTCAGAGACTTCTGGAGATATAGTCTTGGTGAGTAACTGAAATTATACAACCGTATACCATTTCTATGTGTAGTCCCAAACTAAGCAGAGCTTGTATTATAGGTACTAGACAACTGATATAAATACATAAACATCCTTTTTTTTGTAAATACATACATATTAAACATAGAAAGCACTCAAACTCCGAAACAAATATTTGCGGATCGCACAAATATTTGATCCTGAACCCGAGAGCTCAAGCACAGCAGTCGCGAACTCCCACTGCAACATCTGCCTCGTCTATTCAACAAATATTTGTTGCATAAACTGCCTGATACATGGATACGAGATTGTAGATAGTTATTTTCATCAAGAATATAATTACTTGGTTCTACGAATACCGTAGCGGTTGAAGCGGTCACCCGGGTGACCACGGAGCATGGGACAATACTGTATGTAAAAAAATTGTTGTTCTAAGTCTGGGTGTCCTGCGTCCGTGTCTTAAAAGCCTGTAAAATCCTCAGCTATTCAGGATGAAGTCCTAGGAGCGGTTGATTGTCTTTAAAAAACCAAAATCAATATCTTTTGTGTTAAGTTTTATAACACGTTGAGCTTATTAATGACTTAATGACGCAACCAGTTAACGTGACTAGCCATGAACCCTAACGGAACTCAATCCGTATGTGTACACGTTGTGTCCATAAACAGATTAAAAACCGGCCAAGCGCGTGTCTGGTCACACATAGAATAGGTCTCCATAGTTATCTATAATAGCACGTGCATTTGAAATTCTGTCCAATAGATAATTGATATAAATAAAAAAAGTTATGAAAATAGGACATTTTTTTAAAGTTGAATTACTCGCAAACAGATACCCAAATCTAAAAATCGTTTTAGCAATCTGTCACTGTTTTTAGTAGACCTATCTAATGATACCCCACACGATCGGGTAGATGCGAGAAAAAAAAAACATCCCCACTTTACGTGTAGGGGAGGTGACCCAAATAAAAATATTTTAATGATTTTATTTAAGTACTTTGTCGATTCGTCGATTCATGCAAAGTTGCATATTTATAGCACTTACGGAAGCTTATAAATGATAATGACAGAACTATTACTATCTCTTCGTTATTTTCTTGTCTTATGGCTTTCCACTCCGATGACGACAACTGCACGGTGGGAACAACATTTTATGTGGCTCATGTTCTTGATCTGGGTGTTCTTTGTGTCTGTTTCATATATGTTTGTAAGGCCGCGGCACATGATAATTTCCTCTGAAAGTTGTCTTTTAAAAAGTAAGGAAAAAAAACAGTTTCTATACCTAACAGAGTCCTCGCCACATTTTCCTCATTCATGACTGTAGCCTGTAAGGTATATTTCGCTAATATTCCTAGATGGAATTATTTTCTACCTGTACTATCAAAACTACAATAGATGTGTACAATATGTGCAACACATACTACCCAAGATATACATAATACCCTATACATACAGTCTGGTTATCATAATAAATGATAAATGATGATATTTATTTCTGTAAGTACCTAAATCCTTTGAGACATTTTTTTTTCCATAATCATTAATCTATTAAAGGTTGTTTATCAGAGATCCACATTCTGTGATATGGTTATTTGTCAGACCTGTATAGGTACTTCTGTTTTTATGTTTTCTATAATGTTTACGAATCCTATACAATAAAGAGTACCTATTTATCTATCTTTACCATCGATAGCTTTACCATAAATACATATTTAATTTGCTACCAAATTGGTAGGTATCTTTTACTTAGAACGTTCCTAGCCTCAAAATTGTTGGTTCCTATGTTAATTTGTTCTATTTAATATTCAATGAAAGATTTTATAGCTAAGTGTTTTGCGAATTGGTGACCGAAATAGGCGAGTGAAATTACATTGACCCAAAATAATATCGATAAATACGTTACTTATCTGTAAAGTCGATTAATTTTTACACCATTTATGTTTCCATAACGGTATTGTTACTTTAATTTAAACAGGCAGACCACCTATTAGGAATAAATCCTGTGTCGCGGGGGACTTTACAAACATACATAAAACGGACACAAAGGTCACCCAAACTCAGAACAACAATTTTTGTATCACACTTAGTGTTGCACCATTTGGATTTTGAAACCACTGCACTTGTCGTAGTAAAAAGCGACATGGCGACCGTTTAAGCCACTGGGCTAACTGTATAGTTAAATTTAGATTACTGTAATTAGTGACTGGCATTGTAGTCTAGTGGCTGACGTAGTTGCTGAGGTTAGGGATTCGATACCCACACAGGACAAACACGCAACTAAGAAAAGTATTAACAAAGAATTTATCTATGTTTGTTAGCAGTCAAATTACTTTAGCATAGACGCCTGCGGATGTATTTAAGTACATATCATATTAATTTCGTCAATTCAAACTTCTTTTTCCAAACTGATACTCTCGTCAACAAAGGCAATGTAAATCGTGCTCGTTTATCAAGAAGCTGTTGTCAGCAGTGACTAGAAACTGAAGTGCTCTCGAAGGGACGTGTCTTCGGCTGGTGTGGAGCCAATCCGCTGCTCTAGAGCACCAGTAATTAGGTCGAGCATCTCTGTTGGCGCACTAATTATTATTCAGTGGTTTTTATTGCGGGGAATTGTAATGAGGTATTTTTAATGTGCTTTCTGGAGTCGAGTGAGGTTTTGATTTGTTAAAATATTTTTATGAAACTAATAACTGTTGATAGATTGTTTTCGAATATTTTAGAAATAAAAATAGGTACTGGTGTCGATGATGGTATACTATAAGAACTTTAAGCTATAAGAATAACACAGGCTAACAGAAATTGACTGGGACACCAATCACTTTTCCAAAGGATTTTGGTGTACTGAATCCAAAATAGCAGAACTGCTCCATCACGTCAGATTTCTGAGATATTCTAACCTAAAAGTGCGCGCCTAAACGCCGTTTTTGCCCATTTTTGAGGTTTAATGATCCTTCAAGTTTTATTTATTTATTTGTTTCTTTATTGTTTACACAAAAAAGTACAAGTAACAAATGAGTTACAAATTATACGAGTATGTGTACAACAATAGGCGGTATTATGCCTATAAATCTACAGAGAACATCTTAAAGTACAAGTCTTGAACTTTCAAATGGCGTTGTACAACAATCACAGCGGGTATCACTGTGAGGCTGAGCTAGCTTCTAATAAATATATTTATGATCTTTTTTGATGCATTCCAGCAACTGGGCGATGGGAGAAGTTGGAGTGCCGCGGCGACCCTCCCCCCTCCCTGCAGGAGCACACCGCGACGGCGCACGAGAACAAACTGTACGTGTTCGGAGGAGAGGCGGGCGCACTCTCCAACGAAACCCCTCTCTGGATATATGACACTCAGGTTTGGAAAGCTTCTCATCAATCTGATTTATATGCCTTAATTCCTAATACCTCGAGAAATGCCATTTTAATCGAGTGCTTTCTTCGAGTATACAAGTGTCTTCAACAATATTGCCAGTTCCAAGAGAAATTAGTTACACAAACTTCACATCCTCGCAACTTGCGAGCTCGGCCTAGTTAGATGAAGGAGCTGATAGCACAGGTCGCGTGTCTCCACCCTTCGTAACCTTTAAACCCTTACTTAATGCACCGGTGACATGTACCGAAGTACACGCAATATTATGATAATCGGTTCAAGGACATGAGAAATGTGAGGTTTTACCGACTTCAAAAAAAGAGAAAGTTCTCTGTCACAATTTGGTGCTATTCAAATTTGAAAAAAAAGATAAAATCCAAGTTACCCCGGTTATCGGTGATATATACTTTTATAGTATATCGGCGGCTGGTGAACAAACGAAACACCCGACAATGAGTGACAGCGCCGTCCATAGACAACAATTAGGACTTTCTATTATTCTTATTTAAGTGACTAATGCCTTGGTGGCGTATTCAACTGTTGTACTGAGGTCTCGTATTTGATTTCCGAGCCGTACCAATCTTTGTATAATCTCTAAATGTTTGTTTCAGAATTTGGGTGTTTGTTATGTAGGTTTAAAATATATAATCTACAGTAAAAAGTATAGAGGTTTTCTATCAATCAATCTGTCATAGTATACGAATAAGCTATGTTTAGTTTAGTTTGAAGCTACGATTAGACAGCATTGTGCCTGATTTTAAAAATATTCTATGTTATTATTTACTTAGTTTTTAATAAGCAGATAATCAACCCAAAACAATTTTAGTACTCTAAACTTAATACTCTATCACCACGCGACATGGTGATAGCTTTAACACACGCACCTAAACACTATATCTATAATATTTACTACAAAATAGATTGATATCTAGATTGTGCCTTTGTATACCTACAGAATATTATATTTACACAAAAATCTACAGACTCAAATCTGGCGTAAGCTCCCTGGCCAATCGAATTACACGTCAACGTTGCGACGGCGAAGTTCTCGAGAGTCCCGCAGCGCTGGGCTAGGGCCTCGGGGCAGGAGGGGGCACTCCGCCCACGCGCTCAAGGACTGTCTGCTGATCTACGGGGGATATAGAGACCTGCGAGGTTCTACACAGGAATTATGGGCTTTTCATTACGGTAAGTATTTTATATGTTTTTTTTACTATTCCGAAATATTTTTGCTTAATAACGGTAGAGAAAAATTACAAATTAATTTGCAATGGTAGTCATGAATAAATCGTCTCGCCGTCTGGTCAGAGGGCGTCCTACACTACGTCGGCGGTAACTGGATGTAAAAAGCATTAGGCTGGGCTCTGTGGTGTGCGTTGAGACATAGACCTGTGTAGGTAGTAGAGCTACGCTGATTTCAGCACGAATGAGGTATGTGAGTGTGAGACATCAAAGAAACAATCTGCATGTTGCATTACCTACCCTCACAATGAGAATGGTGGCTTCTACTCCTGGATTCTATTCATGTTCTACAATAGAGTCTTTTTGGTAGACTTAAATAAAAAAAACTAACAGTGAACTGAAAGTGGCTGACGGTAACGATGATAATGAATAAGCCTTTAGGGTTGTAGATAAAAAATGGAGTTGAAAAGCCGGTGAATGGAGTCTATAACCTCACTTATTAGGCGAATAACCAGGGCTCGGAATAGGTAGTTTAATTTTATGTACTTGCGATTTTGTGACATCAAGAGTATGGATATGCCTGTGAAATCCCGGGGAACTTACTATTTTCAGAGATTGTAAAAATATTATATTGAACTTTCAAAATAGTATTTCATCTTTTAGCTTATTGTTGTAATAATAAGTTGTTAACATGAAATTTTACAATAAAAACGTAACGTAACGTAAGGAATGCAAACTATGTGACCGCTTGGGCGTGCGGTGCACGCGGCACGCTTTCTTTATTGCTATCTCTGTTTGATGCGTACTGCCGTCCTGTTCTACCATAGGTGTTATGTGACGTTGTTACCATCAGCGCAGTTGCATTTTGTAACTTGGAGTGTTCGTGCGTCTATTTCTGTGCTTTGTGTTTACTACCACCTTATTTGACTTCGGCTTGTATTTTTGGATTTGTACCTGTTCTACCTGATTACCACGGCAATGACAACGGACAACGATCTGTAATTCGCTTTAAATATCGTCAAACTTTGGATTTGGATAGTGTGGTAAGCCTCTCATAATATTTTATTTATACAAGCAGTATTAATTGCAAAAAAGCATGTTTTAATTGTGTGTTTAGCGCGTATGTATATATAGTTGGGATAGGAATGGTATTTTCACTATTTTTAGAATAATACATACAACTCGTTATTTTTTTATTATTGTTTTCTAAGTTTTTTAAGCTTCCGTAGTTAAAACAAGTAACCCTTATTTTCCTCCGTTTGTCTGTCTGTCCGTCCGCGGCCTAGCTTTGTGAGTATTAGTGATAGAAAGATGTAATTTTGCATAAAAATACATATTAACCACGCCGACAACTATATGGTGTGTGTCAACTGATTTGTCTTATTTAACAAACAAAAATTTTTGTTACGTACTTACTATTAAAATTTGTTCTTTCTTCTTATTATTATTATTATTTATTTTAGGATTAACTTGAAAATGGCCAAGAGAAAGGAAGAGACGGTATTGAAGTGGATTGAAAATTTCCCAGAAATGCTTTACGAACATTCTAATGGTACCATTTACTGTTCGTAATGTGAGAGCCATTTCGATGCCAAGAAGAACATATTTTTGAGACATGTTTGCGGAGCCGTACACATTGGAAAAAAGCGAACCGTTCCAATAAATTTTTACTTTGATTTGATTCGGTTCTTGATTTTATGCAACATTCCCTGGTCACAGTTGAACAATCCTGCGTTTGGTCATTTCTTCAATAAATATATGTGCAAATGTACACATGAAGACACAACCCTTCCAGTGAAGCATTGCTGCGTAAAGTTTATTTAACTAAGCTATACGACAACAAGATACAAGAAATTCACACAGCTGTTGGAAACAATAAAATATGGATTTCAGTTGACGAAACGACAACATTCATGGGTCGAAACGTGTTACATTTACTTGTGCGGCCTTTATTTAGTGACATGCCGAAAAAACCTTATTTACTTGTTAGTAAAATATTAGATATTGTAAATGGGAAAAATGTAGCACAATTTGTCGAAGAAAGTTTGAGAAATATGTGGGGCAATAGTTTTGAAGAAAATTTACCTAATGTTTTGATGTTGTGTTCAGATAGTGCAGCATACATGCTTTCAACTGGACGTATTTTAAAAACTATATTCCCAAATATGAAACATGTTACATGCTTGGCTCATGCATTGCATAGTGTAGCAGAAAAAATTAGGGAAGAATACAGAAATGTGGACATGCTAATTTCCAACGTGAAAAAAATCTTTTTAAAAGCTCCCAATAGAGTCAAAATCTTGAAGGAACACTATCCTAGTATGCCCTTGCCTCCAGAGCCAGTTATAACTCGGTGGGGTACATGGCTAGAAGCTGCTTTTTACTATAAAAAATATTTTAATGAAATATCACATATTCTTTCTTTATTTCATGATGAAGAAGTACCATCTATAAAGAAAGCGAAAGAAGTATTGCAAAATCCTAACCTTCGACGTGATCGAACCTTTATTGAAGACCATTTTGGAATAATCAGTATTGCAAATTTAAAATTAGAAAACACAATGTGTTTCCGCGAGAGCGGAACGTTTTTGTGCGCTTGCCACACTGAAACTGACAGGTGACGTTCAGTGTAAAACTTCAAATAATAACGGGATTGACCCGCGGCGTGCGCTGGGCGCGCTTCATAAAAACCCACAAAATCATAATCTGCTCCAATTAATAACTGCGTGTGAAGTGTAAAGACAATCAATAAACTCAAAATAAACAAAGACTACAGTGCCAATCACAAAGTGCATCCAATGTCACGAGGTCGGCCACGTGCTGCCATCCATCACCAGCTCGCACCATCAGCTCACCATTCCGTAAGTACACAACCCTATCTGCTCCCATCTCCTACTTCTACCATAACCTCAACCGTCGCTGTACTGTCTGCACCGTCAAGGCGTCGCCAGTACATTTTGGTCCAATCGAAACCGGATTTGAACTAGCCCCCCTTCCCCCCCCTTAATACAGTCCACTCTCAGCTCTTCTCAGCCCTCAGCCCCTAAATAGTACATTTTAGTATATTTACACACCTTCACATACCTTCCAAATTGTAATAATTAATTTTATTTTCACTCGGCTCAATTATATCTTATTATATCTCCTTCTGGTATTGTTATATACATGCAACATACCATCTCTCAGTTCAAAGGTTACCTATTGCCCATATTTCTAAACAAATTTCACATATTTAAAATAATTTTATAACAATTTCAAACTCACCCACATTTGAAAATTGTCATAACCTTTGAAATTTCCCCATTATGGATGTTAAGAAACCCATATCAGAGGTTAATATTAATTCATTTGCTTATAGTAAGCATTAATTCAGCCCATTTAATATACTTAAAGCTCCAAGCAAGAATTTATGCACTTATAATTACTTATATCAGCCTACCTTATAACTAAAAATATATAATATAAATTTTGAATTAATTGTCCAAGTCGGCCCAAGTCATCATAAACTTGTTAAAGTATATAACTAAAGGTTTCCTATTACATTAATACATAATTTCTGCTCATAGTTCACAAAATTTAGGTTATAACAGTGGAATATGTATAACCGACTTCGGTCAACTTTATAAATTGTGTTTCTTTGTTCACTTTCAATTCGGCCCATCAAATGCAACATAAATACAACAATAGTTTTTTGTTGACATTTAAAATATATTTTATTTGAAATAAGATTCAAAGAAAAACCCTCCAACGGGTAAATATATAAGAAGTTGAAGCCATTTGGGTTATTGCATCATATGTTCACATTTATATACAATCATTAATACAATTTAATTAATACAAGTAATTGTTTCAATATTAATTAGTTTTCTCTTGGTTAACATAAATAACCTTCACAACTTCTCTTAGGGTTCAGTTACTAAAGCCCAATTTAAATAGATAAGGCACAAATTCCGGCTTCTAGTTTGTTTTAATTTTAATTAATAATTTTATGGTTATTAATTATCTTCTCACTCAACTCAATACATAATACTCATACAGGGTGTGTCGACATACAGGTTGATACTTATTTCTAGTCACACACAATAATTCTTTTTATTTAATTTTTTTTCTCATTAACTTTAATCAGCACTTCCTTTAAATATGCCCACCACCGAACAGGCTGTCCTCTTCCAGGAGGCCTCTAAGGCGATAACTGCCTTGCTTGAGATGGCAGAAGACCTTGTCGGCTCCAAACCCACGGTCACACCAGATGAGTTTTATTGTCGGTTCACCAAACTAAAAGCTTATAAGCAGAGGTTAGACGCTGTCTTCTATGAGATCCTCGACTCGGCTGACCTCACCAGCGAGCAGGAACAGTATTATACGGATAATCACGATGAGGCCATCGAAGACTACACACGTGTCATGGTCATCCACTATAGGCTTCGGGCTATGCCTTCAGCACCAGCGCCTCCTCAGCCCTCTCAGTCCCAAAGGGCTGCCCACGCTCAGCCCACTCGCCCAGGATTCAGCTCACTGGTGGAGGATGAAAGGTCACCACCAGCGCCTCCTCAGCTCTCGCAGTCCCAACAGGCTGCCCCCGCTCAGCCCATCCGCCCAACATACACTTCTACGCCACTGCCCACGTCTCCCGGAGCAGTTACCCCTGTAGCTCTGCACCGCCAGGATAAGGTGCCTCCGGCAATGCAGTCGGCTTCTCACCCCCCTAATGGGCCTCAGCACGTCTCCGCTCACGCCGTACAGGCGCACCCCCCTAATAAGTCTCAGCACGTCTCCGCTCACGGCGCACAGGCGCGCCGCCCTGATAAGCTTCAGCACACCTTCACCCACGCCGCTCGTCGCCTTCCACCCCTTCTTCGGGAGCGGCCCAGACCGCGCCCCGCTAATAGGCGTCAGCACACCTCCGCCCACGCCGCTCAGGCGAACCCCTCTCCACGAAGACAGCGCTCCCCTAATAGAACTCAGCACACCTCGGCTCACGCCGCTCAGGCGCGCCCCCCTCCACGAGGACCTCGCCCCCCTCCACGAAGTCGGCGCCCCTCTATTAGAACTCAGCACACCTCGGCTCACGCCGCTCAGGCGCGCCCCCCTCCACGAGGACCGCGCCCCCCTCTACGAGGACCGCGCCCCCCTCCACAAGGACCCGGCCCCCCTAATAGGTCTCAGTGCCTCTCCGCCCACATCGCACAGGCGAGACCCCCTACACGAACCAGTTCTCGGTCGCCTGGCCGGGAGTCTCGGGGAGGTCGTCGTCATCCCCAATGACAACTCTTAGCCCATGAGCTACGGCCATGGGCATCTTCGTCGTTCTTATCTTCATAGTTCTTATCTTTTCTTATGTTTTTTTTTTCTTCACACACTCAGCACACACATTCAGCACACACTCAGCACACACTTCCACACCCCCATGTTCTCTGAACCCTCAGATTTGAACCCTTGCATGGTCGGCCTCTCACTGCTCTCTCCTGAAGAGCCCCTACAGGACAGATTTGTCTCCCCATAGACGCTTTCAACTTGTGAAAGCTCCCTATCAGCTCTGTTGGACTCAATGGACCAACCCCTACCTACATCCCTCCAAACCCGATCCAAGCGGCTCTCCCCATCTCCTGCTCCTCGAGTTGGTGGACCTGGATACGACTACAAGACATCTGCGGAGACCTGCGAGCAAGATCGCCAGGCTCCCACTGGACTCAGCTCGGGATGATGAATCTGTCCCGGCCCCCCAGGATGTTTCCGCGAGAGCGGAACGTTTTTGTGCGCTTGCCACACTGAAACTGACAGGTGACGTTCAGTGTAAAACTTCAAATAATAACGGGATTGACCCGCGGCGTGCGCTGGGCGCGCTTCATAAAAACCCACAAAATCATAATCTGCTCCAATTAATAACTGCGTGTGAAGTGTAAAGACAATCAATAAACTCAAAATAAACAAAGACTACAGTGCCAATCACAAAGTGCATCCAATGTCACGAGGTCGGCCACGTGCTGCCATCCATCACCAGCTCGCACCATCAGCTCACCATTCCGTAAGTACACAACCCTATCTGCTCCATCTCCTACTTCTACCATAATCTCAACCGTCGCTGTACTGTCTGCACCGTCAAGGCGTCGCCAGTACACAATTTTGTCATTAACAGAGACATTAGAAATTTTTGACGAAGTACGAGCTGTCATAGGCTGGAGTTCGCTTGAACCAATAATAAAAAAACTTGAAAATGTTATGGATCGAAATCCTGACTTAGATTTTATGATTGACCTAAATAAAGAAATCGAAAATTCTTTGGATTGGACGCTAATTCTTTACAAAATATGTTATAGATATGCTCCCTTGACTTCTGTTGACGTGGAAAGATCTTTTTCGCTTTATAAATGGATTATGAATATGAAAAGAAATTCCTTGACACCCAGTAATGCCGAGAAAATCATAGTATTATTTTATAATAAACATGACGATGATGATTATGTTGGCGATCTTCAATTCGAAGACGAATAATTACACCATCGGAACAACACTAGTGTTTTAATGTTAATATAAATATATGTTTATTTTTAAATTTGATTTATATTGTAAACGTGCAATAAATATCTGTAATATCTGAAAATGATTTTTTCCTTCTACTCACTTCTATAAACCTACAAATAAACAATAAGTGTAATTTTCATGATTATGTAAAATGACATGTGTGCTTTGACATTGCATTGCATTATTTAAGGTCCCTGAAATCACGCTGATTTTAGGTTTATCCATGTTATGCTTACGTTGACTTTATTTCTGCAAGTACATAAAATTAAACTACCTATTCCGAGCCCTAGTAATAACATTAGTACGATAGTGAAGTGTGTAAAGTTGAACACGTGGTGTGCAGAGTCTGCGAGCTGGCAGCAAGTTCGGACGGCCAGCGCTGGTCCGGCGCGGCACCGGCACGCCGCGGCGCTGCACGACACGCGCCTGTACGTGCACGGCGGGCAGTGCGACCTCAGGGACTGCGCCGACCTCTGGCACTACGACACCAGTCAGTACCACCTCTACTACCTCTACTCCCGCTTTCGCCAATGATGTATTCCGTGATTTCGCTTATTTCTTCTTCCCAGCTTTTATTCCTTTTCTAAAAAAAATGTGTTCTCAATTATTGATATGATTATAAAAAAGAAATTATGTTCCACATTATTTATTGTTTCATAGAAAGATTTCAGATTTAATAATGAGCTTATTATTTCTTTCTCTACTTTGTCCTTAAATAAAATTACTTATTAAAACAGTATTATAGTAACGGAGAGACCCTTCTGACTTGATAAGCCTCAATGACACTTTCTTCAAACGTATTGTTATTGAATGTATATTTTACTTGTTGCAATCGAGATTTTTATGAACGCACTCAACCCTAGTGCACTATGCCCTACACTATAGTTTCTCTCCCCCCCTATGTCAACGTACTAGGTACCGGTGTAGCGATGCGCAATCTAACTCACCAATGAGATCAGTGATTTATAAATCTTTTCCTTAGAAGATTTAAATCACTCTTTTAAATCTTTAACTCTTTTGAATCTTTGGTTTCGAATGACATATTCAGTTGGAACGAATATGTCATTCGAAACCAAAGATTCAAAAGAGTTAAAGATTTATAAGAGTGATATGATGCAAATATCTATTGATTCATGTAGGTATTGATTCTTTCATTCCCTCAATACATGATAAACGCTTTTTATTATATTTAATTGTTCACAAGCGCCATAAAACTTTTCAAACTTGACTGCACGCGAATTGTTTTGTTTTTTTAACTATTATTTAAAGATTAATTGTTTTTGTTATTGAATTAATTTATTTAAATTTTAGGTTTTAGTTTCAATCAAGTTTATTGCAAAAAATATCCTTCCAATAGCAGCACTGGAGTGAGGAATTCATAATAATTCAAATTATTAGTTTTATCACAAAATACGACATCATTCCAAAATCTGTATACATATAAAAGTTAAGCCAAATCGTGGTCAAAAATTTGTAAATAAAGATACAATAAATAAAGATTTTAAAAAGTACTTTTTATAACCGAATTTCATATACTCGCAATCGGTTTTAAGCTTTACTCTAACGCTAGAGAGTCTAATTTACTATGTATCGTCATTGTATTTCGTTGAGTGCGCATGTTATCTCTTTTCAATTCACAATATCCTGTATCTATTGTCTCATACTACATCTACGTATCTGATCTGTTAGTTTTCGTCATTCCATGTAACTAAAATCAATCCTATCGTAGTGAGTTAAAGATGTGTTTTCGAATCCAAAGATTTAAAGAGTGATTCCGCATTTTGACAGATTATACATCTTTTAAATCAATCACTCCTGAGTTACACATCTCTGTACCGGTGTAATTATCGTAATGTCCTAGTTTTACAAGTGTCTGTTCTGTTTGCTTCCAATTAAATAGTTAACAAACTATACTGTGGTTTGAATTAAATCATAAACATTAACAGGTTATGGGCCCAGTCCCTGAAAGTACCGAAAACTGTGGACTGAAAGTGTTTTTTTTTTTCATAACCTACATACGCAGTGTCTCCATATACACGGTAATTACCGTAGATGCACCGTAATCTGGTCTCTATCTACCGTCAAGGTAATAGTGTATTACCGTGTCAAATATCACCGTATTACCATTAGAAATAACGTTGTTGTAAATATTTTATCATTTACTGTGTAAACCGAATCTCAGTCTATCAATTTAACAAATTTTGTAATGGCAACAATGCAAAATCCCAAGGGGAATCCCCAATATCTAGAAGTTTATCTCCACTACACAATCTATTCTCGTCCTTATTTCTATATGAGAAAAAAAGAAATTTGCGTGCGCATTTTCAGCCAAGTCAATGAAATCAGAACGAAAAAAGAAACAAACTTCGAACATAAAAAAATAAAAGGGAAACATTTCACCCAGCAATCAATTATAAGAAATGCAAAAACTGTGTGGATTTCAGGCCAACTAACGACATGTTGTCAAAAATGAATAAATCCATTTAAGAAAGAGACCCTGTCGTGCTAGGAGAGTCTGATTCAGAATAATAACAAAATATTCAGACTTGATTATTTCATAATATTGTTTTTCCTTTGAAAAATTACACGGTAATTTACACGGTACACTTTTTGCATATTCACCGTATTTTTTTCAAGAAACACCGTATTTTTACCCTGGCAACACGGTAACTGTTGATTTACACATGGAGACACTGTACATACGTAATCGGCAGACATTTTGTTTGAAATTGAACTTTTTCATTGTGTTATAAATATTATTACGTTTGTCGTAATGTGGGTAAAACTTGAAAAGTTTGCTGTGGACAAACTACAAGGTGATTCCAATTGGATATCTTGGAAATTCGACGTAAATCTTCAGATTACTTTGCACAATGTATTGGACCACGTGACCGGCGCGGCAGTCAAGCCTGCAGAAACGGATTCATCTGCAACTAAACAGTATGCGGATAAAGAGGCGATCGCGAAATATATCATCGGCTCATCAGTGGGCCCCGAGCCCAAGCAACATATCCTCACTTGTAAAAATGCCAAAGAAATGTGGGATGTGTTGCATGCCGTGTATGAACAAAAGAACGATCGACGTTTAGATCTGCTGTATTGTGAGCTTTTCACATATAAGAAGGCCGAGGAAGACAATATTGCTATGCATGTGAGTAAGCTTCAGAGAATTTTTACTCAGTTAAATGCAGAATTAAAAAATGAGAAATGTGTATTACCAGACTCTTTATTACTAAACAGAGGGTTAAAGTTTCGAAATACGTCACCTGATTCTGGGGTTGTGAGTGGTTGGGGGGGAGGGGGGGGAGGTGTCGGAACCCCCCCTCACCATTTTTACCTGCCGGAAACACTTGGTTCCCTTAGAAAAAATTAAAAACAGAAATGGTAAAAATTTCGAAATACGTCGCCATTTTAAGGGGTTGTGAGTTTTTGGGGGGATGGGGGAGGGGTCTGAACCCTCTGAACCCTGCCTCACCATTTTTACCCGCCGAAAATACTTGATTCCCTTTGGAAAAATCAAAAACAGAAATTTGTACAAACATTATTTATACCACTTTATATGCATGTTTTATTGCTTTATGCATTATAGTCGACGGAGTGGTTAGTATATGGACGACACCTATTTCTGGGTGGTTTAAAAAAAAATAACCACGATGGGTAAGGCGGCAGCTTCGCTGCGCTACGCTCCCGCCTTACCCATCTAACCTAACCCAATGAAGTCGGATTGTGCCAATATAATTACCTTGATTAATTAATTACAGTAAAGCAATCCAAACAGAATCCAAGAACGTAGCCAAGTCGTAGAAAAAACACAAATCGATACGGAAGAACACATTCACTTAAACTCGAAAGCAAAGGAATGACACATAAATTTGAAATTTGCTGTCAATTAGTGTCAAAATGTTGCGTTTCGTTTCACGTTTTTCATATAAAAACTAAAAATTACATTTTAAAAACTGTACTAAAGCATAAAAATACGTTCCGTTTTGCATAATTGCAATTGTATTTAAGAATTTTTGAATTTTTTTTAAAAATATTTAGACGCAACTCCGGCAGCCAAAATTACTTGGGGGGGATTAAGACTAACTCCCCTAAGCCCCCTACACCACCAAAACCCTCAGATTCAGGTGACGTATTTCGAAACCCAACCCAAACAGAGTATTGAACACATTGCCTAATGAGTACATGGAGTTTAAGA
This sequence comes from Phragmatobia fuliginosa, assembly GCA_932526445.1. Classification (NCBI taxonomy): domain Eukaryota; kingdom Metazoa; phylum Arthropoda; class Insecta; order Lepidoptera; family Erebidae; genus Phragmatobia; species Phragmatobia fuliginosa. The sequence continues at coordinate 22,362,731 of OW052067.1, read as the reverse complement.
ACGCTTGGGAGTCTGTGCCCTCCAAAGACCGTGGAGTTGCTGTGCTCATGGAACGGCTTCGGCTTCATGAGCAGCGTCTTATTGAAAGATCAGTTACACATAAAACAGATAATGTGGCATTATATACAAAAAGTCAAGAAAAAAAAATTGTTATTTGTAATTTTTGTAAGAAAAAGGGTCATTTAAAGAAAAACTGTTTTAAACTGAAAAATAAGATTGAAAAAGAAGAGAAGACTTCTAATCAGCAACAGGGTCAAGCCTTTGTGGTGGGAGGAGATTTGAATGATTGTTGGATCGTTGACTCAGGTGCGTCTCATCATATAACTTCAAAGCGTGAGTGGTTTCATGAATATACAAGCTTCGGAAACCCAATTCCATTAAAGATTGGTGATGGTAGTAACATGATGGCCCATGGTCGTGGCATTATTCTGGTTCAGATGCTAGTTAATGGTAGATGGGAAAAGGCACATTTAAAAGATGTATGGTTTGTGCCAACATGTTCACAGAATTTATTCTCATCGGGCTCTGCACTTCAGAATGGTTTAATTGAAGTTGCTGATGCCAAAAGAAGAGTATTCAAGACTAGAAATGGCATTACAAAGGCAGTTGCAATAAAGATTAATGAAACTCTTTACAAGTTATTGCTGAAGGTGGAAGAACCTAAAAATGTATGTTTCCATGTAAACCTACAAGTCTGGAATGAAAGCCTTTGCCATCAAAATATATGCCATGTTAAAGACCCTGATATAGAAATGGTTGATGTGGAGATTAGTGACAAGAATGAGATTCCATTTAGTGATGTACAGGTGCTACCACATGAAAGTAATTTGCAGGTTGCAAGTCATGATGATCCAGGTGAGCATGCTGAGGATGTCATAGCTGACTCCAATTCAGGGGAATTAGAATCATTTTGTGAATGTAATAAAGTGCAAATTCCTGTAGAATCAGAATGTTGGAAGCTGGCTGTGTATGATGAGCTTGCAGTAAAAGAAAATAATACTTGGTCTATTGTAAATATGCCTAAAAATGTAATTCCTATTGATAGTAAATGGGTGTTTAAAATAAAAAGAGACAGTGAAGGTAATGTAATTAAATATAAAGCGAGACTGGTGGCCAGAGGGTATAATCAAAAAATATGGTGTGGATTATTTTAATACATACGCACCAGTTGTTCGGTCTAGTACATTAAAAATTCTGTTCTCATTGGCTGTTCAATATGATTGGTTTGTATATCATTGGGATGTAGTCACTGCCTTTCTTCATGGTACTTTGAAGGAGGATGTGTACATGTATTTACCTAAAGGATTGACTGAGGAAGCCAATATTAATAATCATAAGGTGTGTAAACTCAATAAAGCATTGTATGGCCTAAAACAAGCCGCCTATAGTTGGAATAATGAATTACATACAGCTTTGATTGATCTTGGTTTCAAGCAGTCAAAATATGAACCATGTGTTTATATTTCTAAATTCAACAAAGCCTACCTAATCATAGCTATTTATGTTGATGATATTTTTGTTTTTGGTAATAATGTAAAGTATAGATTTGAAGTTTTAAATCAGTTACAACATAAATTTAAGTTAAAAGATTTAGGTCCTATAGAATATGCTTTGAGTTTAAAAATAAAAAGAGATAAAGATAAAATCTATATTGACCAAAAGACATACATAGAAAAGGTGTTAGAAATGTATGGTATGAGCAATTGTAAACCTGTTTCAACGCCTATGCTGCCTAATACTAAGTTGATGAAAGGAGAAGGAGAACCTGATCCTAAAATACCCTATCAAAACCTAATAGGTAGTTTGATGTATGTGGCTATAAATACAAGGCCTGATATTTTGTATAGTGTTTGTGTATTGTCACAATTTAATCATTCTTATACTCATGAACATTTTACTCATGCAAAAAGAGTACTAAAATATCTAAAAGGTACTTTGAATTATAGTTTGCTATATTCTAAGTCTGATGATTTTAGATTATGTGGATATGTGGATGCCGATTGGGGGAATTCTCATGATAGAAAGTCCTATTCAGGTCTAATATTTAAAATTGGTAATAATTTAATTTCTTTTGTAAGTAAGAAACAGACATGCATTTCATTGTCATCTACAGAAGCTGAATATGTAGCTTTAGCTCAAGGTGGCAAAGAGGCAATTTACTTAAAGAATTTATTGAGTGAACTATGTGATAATTTGATGAATATACCAGTTGTATTGTACAATGATAATCAACCATGTCATAAAATAGCAGCTAATAAAATGAGTTCAAATAGAACAAAACATATTGATATTAAGTATCATTTTATTCGCGATGCAGTTATGAATGGTAAGGTTATAATTAAGTATTTGCCTACTTCAGACATGATTGCAGATTTGTTAACAAAGCCAGTTAGTTCTGTAAAATTAAATAAATTTCTTGTTAATTTGTCAATTCAAAAGAATGTTTGACTGAATAGTGTATTGTAGTTATAAGGTTTATGGTCCTTAATTTGTTTGAGTTGTTATTTTACTCATAATCTCGATTGAGGGGGCATGTTATTGAATGTATATTTTACTTGTTGCAATCGAGATTTTTATGAACGCACTCAACCCTAGTGCACTATGCCCTACACTATAGTTTCTCTCCCCCCCTATGTCAACGTACTAGGTACCGGTGTAATTATCGTAATGTCCTAGTTTTACAAGTGTCTGTTCTGTTTGCTTCCAATTAAATAGTTAACAAACTATACTGTGGTTTGAATTAAATCATAAACATTAACACGTATAAATAATTAGGAAAAACCTCATCAGTTACTTTAACCAGAACATCACTAAGAAAAAGTTTTTAAAGTTGTTCTAATTTAATACTTAACTACTATATCTTAATTTTACAAGAGACGTTTAACTACTTAACAATTCTTCCAGTATCTCGCATCTGGACCCAAGTCAGAACCCCCGCCAAGCTCTCCCCAAGCGCCCGCAGCGGACACGCAGGATTGAGGGCAGGAGCTCACCTCTACATCTTTGGTGGAGAAACGCACGGACACTCCACAAATGAACTCTGGAGGTTCCATTTTGGTAGGACAACTCTCAAACTATTAAACTGACAGAAATATTTATTTAATTGAACGATAAATTTTATAACTAGCAGGTACAATAAAATGCACTTTATATTGCAGCAACAGAAACCTGGGAACGAATAATCCAGTCCCTCAAGTGGCCATCGCCTCGCGTAGACAGCTGTGTTCTCCTCATCCCGGCTGCACCTCCGCGCATCCGGTCAGCTCCCATAAACAGAATGAACGCAAATAGGCATTCGCTCAACACCCGACCGGATCCACCCGCCAGCCTACTTAAAGAAATCTCAAAATTGTCTTCGTTCCACATTCGTAGAGGCGCACGGTGTTCTTATAGCGTTCTCGCTGGCGACAGAGACTCGACTGAGAGCTTAGTCAGACAAGAAGCTGCTGCGTTATCTAAGTCACATTCAGCGTACGTCATCGATAAACGACAACCCGCAGATGGTGATGAGAGTCCAAAAGAAGGAGATGTGCCTGAATTTCGATCAGAAATATCCAGAGAACCTATTTCGGTTCCTGACTTCGCAGATATGATCCTAACTACGCCTATATTATCTCCCGTAGAAGCGACGAAACTTGTCTATTTCGATTCAGAGGAGGAAGAAGAAATGCGACGGGAAATGGACAGCAAGAAGAAAAAAGATGGTAATTCATCGGTTAAAGTAGACGGGAGAGTCACTGTGGTGACCATGCCTAAATCTGCGTCGGTCAGGTTCACGAAAGACACTATCATAACTGATGAAGAAGACACGGAATTGTCCACATCCGACTACGCAAGTGCGGAGCGCGTCAACAGGCTTTCGGGGAATTCTTTAGGGTTTAGCAATCCCCATTACTTAGGTCCAGATGTGAGGAGCTTGGGGATAGCGTTGACGCCTGATTCGGGCGTCGGACCAGGAGATATAGAACTCCAGGATTTGAGTGAAAGACGGGCGAGAAGCGTTCCCAGGAATGGTGAGACTCAGCTGCACGTGCTGTTAGTAGGCGGCAAGGAACCGCCGCACCTCGCCCTGCTGCAGAACCCGCTGTCGATGTGGACCTACAGGTTATTGTAACTAAGTATTAGCTCTTCGTCCATTAGAGGAACTAGAGTGTTCAGAGATTAGTAGAAGTCGTCTTGACGTTTTCAATTATATTGTACTTTAAGCTCTAACGTTGGGAGTGATCTTTTTAAATTTTTGGAATCTTGTGAATGACGCTTTTCGGAAAATTCGTCCAAATTAATTCATGTAAAGAAATTATGAAAGTTAGGTTAGATATTAGACGATGAGTGCGAATATTTTGTAATTGAAGCAGGCATGGGTATCACGTGGGATTGTATTTGAGTATGTAAATGATTCTGAATATAATCAGTATTATATGGCACCTGCACGCAGATGCTGTATGTAGTTGTCAAGTTTTGGGGATTTTATATGTGTTGCCTATGTCTGCTGTGTATATAGCGTTTCGTAGAAATTGTCAGGTACGCCGGTGTGCCAATACTAGTGTAGCTGTACGACTCTCATCGGTCATTGCAATTATAATTTATTACACTATGTATAAATATTTTGGAAAAACACTTCATTGAAGGGAAAAATAAATATGTACCTGCAATGTAGTACAGTGCAATATACACAAAATAAACTTATTGGTTTATTTTACATCACATTACTTACATAATTCATTATTTCTGTTCAAGTTTTGTTAAACGACTACTGTTGCTGTTTTTTTCAAGACATTCCTTGTTTATTTTTAGTGTTGCCAGGTTGTTATTTTGTTATACAATAAGTTTTTTTATAATGTTGTATATTTTTAAACTATTTTCTTAAACTAGATTTTATATTTGCCTTAAGAAGAATATTTTGAGAATGTAATTTTAATCTTCAAACTAACGCCACATGACATTTTAAACTATTATGTATTTGCAAATGTCAGCAGACTTCTGAAACTTCAGATCATTCAATTATAAATTAAATAATTAAAAATGCATTTATAGAGTTACCAATGAGCAAGGCAGCAGTTGAACTTCCATTTTTTTAAATGATTTTAATTAAAAATAAATCGAACTTAGGATATGTAGTTGCACAATATTATTACAATGAATTATCTTGTTTTTATTTTAATAAATCGCTGTCGCTTACTACCGCTGGTTACGATACAAAACTTGGATTCGTGAGGAATACAATTTATAAATTAGCAGTTGTATGTCGCTTTTATTTAAGTTTTTTTGACCGTGTTGTTTAATCGTAACTGATTAAAATGGAAATAATAATAAATTTCAAATGTATTTTTAAAAACATTTGTTTAATGTAACTTGTTGAGTTTCTTTTCAATGTGAATGTAAGTACAAGTGAAAAAAACCCGTTAAAATCGAGTTTATAGTGAATCGTTTTCACAACTCTACTCTAAAACGCTCAACGCAAATTATTTTACAAGTTTTTTTTAATGTTTTCTATCTATAAAATTACAGTAGGAATACATAACTGAAGTGTGCAATACCAATATAGATACTTAATTTTATATCTGGCAATAATCGCAGTATTTTAACCCTCAATGTTAGGGGTTAAAAATAGGTTACGCATTTAATGTTGTGTTATTAATTTATTCATACCGTTTATATTAAAAATGTTTTACTTTTTGTTATGGTTTTTAATAAACAGAGACGCAGGCATAGATAAATAGTTGAATGACGCATATTGAAATATTGTAATTAATTGATGTTTGGACAGTAGCGGGGCAGAAGTAGCATCTGCTAAGACTGAGTAGCAAGTAGCGTTCTTTAATGACTGTGTACTGTGACAAGTTGCTGTTCTATTCCATGTTTGTAAAAGGCCCGATCAGGTTTATAGAATATAATAGATAAACTCGATCGACAGTCTTCTAAAGCAATTAATTTAAAATCGACTCATTCTTAAACTTCTTTAGCGCGATTCAGGATTATCAATATACAAGTAGTTCCGATTATTTCTCCTAGATGGCGCTGTATGCTGGTATCTTCACCAATCGCAATTGACGTCTGGAGCGAACCAATTCACTTTCTGTTGCAATCATGTGTTACTTGCAATATTTTACACCTTGCCTCTTGCATATTGAACCAGTCATAGAAAAATAACTAATATTGATAGCTATGTAACATTACACTACGGCCCAAGTGATGTGTATTTTATGTACCTGGTCGGGTTTTATCGTAACGTAGTATGACTCCAGGCCATTTTTATATTATAGTAAGATTGCGTCGCGCGTGCGTTCCGACCGAGTGTAAAATTTAATATGTTAATAAATGTAGTTATGTCGGCATGTTTTCTTTCATTTTACACTCGCAATTTACACCCTTATAGACATAAAATTAATATCTAGTGAGAATAGCAAATCTCTTTTATTGTGGATTGTTTGTTTGGTGTACTACTAGCTTCAATAGCTTGGGTGTAAAGGAATATAGTGGTCAACAGTTGAACGCTATTTTTAACACTTTTAGCTTCGCCTGTAGGTTTGTATGTAACCGTGTGTGTGTAGTGTATGTGTCACTGTTCATTCATTCATTGATGAATGAGAAGGAAGCATCATGTCATCTCCAGCTCACGTGCGGTCGTGACACAGTTTAGTCGACTGTTAACGACGATAGCGAGTGGGCACGTCTGTGAGTCGACAATGTAGAACGATACTACAGCGTGTTATAAACTATATTTATTTTTTGTGACTACTGCTACTTAAGAGGTGCAAAAACGTTGTGAAACTTTCAAGTCCCCTTATCACCCTATAAAGGGACGGAAGTTGGGCTTTTTTTGTGTGGAAAGCCTGTGTGTGTGGCGGGGTTGGACCGACTGAAATAGGAGGTCCGGGAATTTAGGTAATATAGGTAGCTGCTATCAAAATGGTATGTAAAAATATAGTGTTAGAACAAAAACAACAAAATAAATTTTACGAATGTAATACGTACGGCTACATATGAATAAAGACTATATTTTCACCCAAATGCATAGGGAGTAATTTCATAAAATCGATTGCGTTGTGCAAAAAAGATTCAATTCACAAGTTCCAGAGTTCTATGCCCACATGGCACATATTAGGGTCTTGATCACTTTAACACTCGTTTATTTCTAAGTGAATTATAAAGGCCGATTCATTTATGAATAGAATCATTTCTGTACACCAGTGGGCTGTGTCCTTATCTCTAGAACCTAAATTCATATTTGCCCTAACAACATGTATACTTAAATCTATAGAAATTAATCAATAAATAAAAAAAACATTTCAGTTCAAACATTTGCGAGATTGACATACACAATTTATCAAGAATATGATACACAATTATTTCGATACTTTGCTTTAAATATAGGTCAACGACAATCGAATACAATATATATTTTGTTTTATACTACATAAGTCAAAGTTTATTAAAGAAATTAAACAACGAGAATTGTTTATTCATTCTAATCGAAAATCGATCCCATTACTTTGGGGTGGTCATAATTTATTTCAATAACCTCTTATACCTAATGTATAACATTACTTTGTTTATATAACATTAATTTCCTACAGTAAATTATTTTAACTTTCATGAGAAATATTATTGCTGCTTATTAAGAAATTATTTCGACAAGAACTACAAACGATAATTATAATTTTCTAATTCAGGACTCGTGCACGTTAATGTCACGTATATGGGACAAGTTTTCGATTATAAGTCGTAATTTTGTATTTTGTGTAAATGTCACGTATATGTGACATTGGCGTCCAGGCTCTGTGCGTTCGGCAGTCAGTCGAGTTACTGGACGATGTCCTCGTCGAAGGTGATGTCGAAGATGGCCTTGCAAGCCGCCTTCGCTGCGTTCTTGCGAGCTTCTTTCTTGTTTGAACCTGCAATGTTAAGTTAGTATCAGTTTTGGAGCCTTGGAGTTTGTGTAAAGTTGTGTAGATTGTTATAATTATTGTATTTATTGAGTCAAAGCGGCGCTCGGCGGCGCGCAGCTCGCAGTACTCCAGGTTGAGGCGCATGTGCGTGAGCAGCAAGGTACTGTACCTTTCCCCACGTAGGTGACCCCGTCCACGTCGAGCGCCATGGTGAAGGCGTGGTGCGGCGCGCGCTCGGCGGCGCGCAGCTCGCGGTACTCCAGGTTGGGGCGCATGTGCGTGAGCAGCATGCAGGGGTGCATGGCGCGCGCCGCCGCCGGAAGCTCCTTCGGTTTCTTCACGGGCGGCGTCACCGGCTCGCTCGCACTCTCCGACGGCTGGGGAAGTTCAACACGACCAGTATGACAATTAATTACAACACATACGAATAGAGGTTCAAAAGTTCGTGGAATGGAGGAGATGGAGTGGGGATAGGGTCGCTCCTGGATGAACTCTTCTTCAAAAAAACGGCCCCAAAGTGGACGTGGCAGAAATGAGATCGATTTCATTATGACGGACAGAAAAGCATATATTCAGAGACGTCTCAGTGCTCAACAGGTATAATACCGGCAGTGATCACCGACTTGTCCGAGGCTCTCTGAATATCGACTTCAAGGCTGTGGGTTCACTTGATGAGATCTAGGCTCCGACCAACTCTGCTCCAAGCCACAGGGGGATCTGAAAAAATCCAGTCTAATCTGGAAAACCGTATTTTTTGCTGCCATGGAAACCACAGGAGACATTGACAAGAAACTTGATAATGTGGTTCGAATCCTCAAGGAAGAAGGTACGAGATTTAGTAAAATGCAGCGTAAGAGGCGTAAAAAGCTTTCAGAGGAGACTCTAGGGTTAATGAGGGAATGACGTGAGAACCCATCTGTCACTTAGTCGGTAAAACGGACTCTGAACCGAGGGATCAGTAAGCGTGTACGACACGACCTCTGATGCTCCACCAGTCTTTCTAATGAAAGAGATATCGAGCAGAATCGGGGATCAAAGTGTTCGTGCAATCTCACGGAAGAAGCCACCTGACGTAGTTGGCCACAGCAATTGGAGTAGTCGTTATTTCTAAGCCTCTCGGAAGTGGAACGCTTCTATGGTGGCTTGTACGCTTCGGGTGCATCTCGACCTGATCCCGAAAATGAGGATCCTAGAGCCACATTAGAACACCACTACACCGAAGATCTGCCAAAAGTCAGTATTGACGAAATCGAGATGGTTCTTGGACTGCTGAAAAATGGAAAAGCCCTTCAACGCTTTTCAACGCTGTCCTGTTCGAAGATAGAAATCCATCAGGCAAAGTAAACTGATTTCTACAGGCGTAATATTATTAACTAGCTGCGCCCCGCGGTGTTACTCGCGTATTTTCGGGATAAAAAGTAGCCTATATATGTGATTATCCAGAACTCGTTTTTAAATAACCATTTACAAACTATCATTATGGTTGCTATGCATGTTATGCATGTTATGCATAGCAACCATAATGATAGTTTGTAAATGGTAGCAACCTGTGAAGTTCTGGCAGGAGATAAACATTAATACTGCATTTTTATAATCACCTAGCTTTCGCCCGTGTATCTCGATTATTGCAGTAGCCTATGTGTTATTCTATTACTAGAAAGTTATCCAAATCCGTTCAGTAGTTTTTGCATGAAAGAGCAACAAACATACATACATACTCACAAACTTTCGCGTTTATAATATTAGTAGGATTAACCTTAGAAACTACTGGTCTGATTTGAAGAATTCGTTAGATAACCCAGTTATCGAGAAAGGCTATAGGCTATGTACCATCACGCTGGAGGAAATGACTGCTAATAAAGCGGAATGGCGCAAAACTGTGCACCGGGGCATTGAAGACTATGAGCGGCGCCGTCTGGAAAGCCTTGACGCCAAACGGCATCATCGAAAAACTCGTCACAAGCCCTCCTACAACTACGCCTATAACACGCTGGGCGACCTATACTGTGCCTTCTGTGACCGCACATTCAAAACAAAATTCGGTTTTGCTAGTCATGCACGGGCACATGAACGCAGAACCCAAAATTGACAGGGTGTCGCCGTCGACGGATACGTCTGGGAGGACATCACCATCACGCTACGACCTAAAACAAGTATCAATGAAAAACGTTGCTAAAACCGTAGAAACTTTTACTTTTGAGTTATTCTAACCTTTTTTTTACGCAGGGAAATTCTCATCATACCCTATGTAGGGTAACCGAAGGGCGTGTGTAGGACTCCCGGAAAACACCAGGATCGCTTCAGCAGATTCTGGTGTCCTCCGGCCGTACCTCTAAGTTTGAGGTGGTACATTTGTGTTACATAAATGGTTAGCACATTTCTATCTTTTACCGTTGGCTTACAATGTTTATTTTTTCATGAAAAACGATTTGTTACCGCTGTATAATATCACGCTTCGGGTAATAGAAGACGCTGATGGGGCTTGCTTGTGTCAGCTAGCAGATAAATATAGCAAGGTGAATACTAACAGCAGTGGAGTTGTTGGAAGGCTTGAGCTGCGGCACGGAGTGTCCCTCGTACTCCCACTCGGCGAACAGCTTGTGCAGAGCGAAGGAGGCCAGCTGGATCATCGGCAGCGCCTCTTCCTCGCCACCAGCCCCACCCAACCCACCAGCACCACCAGTCGAACCTGTACCACACACCGCACTGTTACACCACACCTCACCCCCACCCGCACAGAACAATGTGTGTACTGTGTATGTAAGGAATAGTATGAGCAAATGCTCACAACTACTACAAACATGAACTAATAATTTCATTTAATCTGTCGTGTTTGCATGAAATACTAACAAATAGCAATAAAAATGAGTCCTCTGACAAGGAGTCCTATTAAAAAATTATCATTTTACTGTTAAAGTTATACTTATCCTATATACCTTTTTGAGGAAAATAAAATTATTATTACTAATTATTATAAATTCCAAAGGAACTCTGTCAGTCTGTTACACTTTCATGGTTAAATCACTGGTCAACTGATGTAAATAAGAATATATAGTAACCGGCGTCGCTGTGAATGGCTTTGTTCATCTTCTTGATGATGAGGTCTCGTATGGCCTGTTCAGCGGCCGCGTTACGCGCCGTCAACTTGTTGTCACCTGCAACATATGTGTATAGTATACCTCACAGCTCAACAACTTGTGTAACGGAGCTTTCCTTCATAACAGTAAGTTTTCAGGTTTACTGTGTAAGACAGTTTTTTACTGACGAGTGCACAATTAATACTGATATATCAAAACTTAATTTAAAAATAACAAGTAGTTTTGGGTTAAATATATTTATAAAAACAATTAACTGACCATATCCTTGGTAGACATTGCCATCGATGGTGAGATCAGCGCAGAAGGTGTGTGTGTTCGGTGCCTTGAATGTGTTGTACTGAGCCGGCTCCACTTTGAATTGCTGACAACAAAACATTGGATTATATAAAATTGATGATTATTAAATATTATTTATTTCTAGTAATTTACTAGTGTTTGCACGCGGCTCCGCCTGCTTGTATTTTCATTATCGCAGTAAAGTGTAGGCTAGGTCCTTTGTTAGGAATGAAATTTTCTTCATGACAAATTTTATTGAAAACGGCGGATGGGTCACCCTGCTGCATTGTGTGCACTCAAAATGAAGATGGACTTCTACCCTTGGATTCTACCCGTGCTTAGCATCAGTCAGAGTTGTCACTTTTGGTAGGCATAAATGAACTTTGTTTTATTATATAAGTTCACTAAAGGAATGGCCAGAAACTCAATTAAATTTTAAAGGTACTAACAATTTTTGTAAGGCACAAACAATTTGCACTTGTGACTTTATTTATATTTAAGCCTACCAAAGTTACTCTACTCTGCCTGATGTAGTCATGCCATCCTCATTGTCTGCCTCGTTGGTCTAGTGGTGAGCGTATGGGGCTGCTGATCAAGAGGTCTCGGGTTCGATTCCCGGGTCGGACCAAATATTATTTGTGTGATTCACAAATATTTGTTTCGGAGTCTGGGTGTTTTCATGTATAATATGTATGTATTTACAAAAAAAAAGTATGTTTATGTATTTATATCAGTTGTCTAGTACCCATAACACAAGCTCTGCTTAGCTTGGAACTAGTTGATGTTGTGTGTCAGATGTCCAAAATATTTATTATTATTATTATTTATTGTGAGGGTAGGCAATGCAGCATGGTGAACCATACCATTGCGGCCTGGTCAGATATCTTCGGAGGCCAGGAGAATGATATAGAATGATTGGGCCTCTGGTCTTACACTCACCAACAAAATACGACAGTACGAATGCTGTCGTTATTAGGATGGTCTTTTGTGTGAGGGTAGTACTGCCCTGGTTGAGTCGGCCCATTCGTTCTGAAATCAGCGTGGCTCTACTACCGACCAATTCTCGTATAAATCAAATGATTCCTTACGTTGCTAACCTGATCTTTGGGCATCATCTCGTTAAGCACCATGAGAGCATTCTTGGGAGTGAGCAGGCGCCGGAGGTTCTCGTTCTGTCGCCGACGACGCTCCTTGTTCGATATCTTCTTTACTGTAACATTATTAACATATTATACTAGTAGTCGCCAAGACCATAAACATTGAGTTTAATGGTCAGATATCATATAGTTTTTAGGGTTCCGTAGCCAAATGGCAAAAAAACGGAACCCTTATAGATTCGTCAAGTCTGTCTGTCCGTCCGTATGTCACAGCCAATTATTTCCGAAACTATAAGAGCTATACTGTTGAAATTTGCTCAGTCGATGTATTCTGTGAACCGCATTATGATTTTTACATAAAAATAAAAAAAAAACAATACATTTTGGGGGTCCCCATACTTGGAACTGATACTCAAAAATTTTTTTTTCATCAAACCTATACGTGTAGGGTATATATGGATAGGTGTTCAAAAATGATGTTGAGGTTTCTAATATATTTTTTTTCTAAACTGAATAGTTTGCGCGAGAGACACTTCCAAAGTGGAAAAATGTGTGTCCCCCCCCCCCCTCTAACTTTTAAATTAAGAGAGTGATAAAACTAAAAAAAATATATGTTGTACATTACCATGCAAACTACCAACGAAAATTGGTTTGAACGAGATCTAGTCGGTACTTTTTTTTTAATACGTCATAAATCGTAACACGCAATTTACCTTTCATCCAATCAATACACTAGTATAAAAACATCGATGAAAGTTACAACGAACTACAAGAACTTTTATATGATGTTAGTTGCTGATACGGAACCCTTCATGGGCGAGTACGACTCGCACTTGGCGGCTTTTTATAATAACGGATTTCGGCAACGCTATGTTACAATTTTAATATGACAAAAAAGTATCTATGTGTGTGTGTGTCAAATACATGGTTATTGTGTGTGACTTTCATGTAATGAATTAATGTATTTTTAAGCATGCTACGTTTTTTAACTAATAATTATTATATTATTTATCTGGCTGTGATATTCCTTCAGTTGGACATCATACGACCTGTCAAATTTTTCTCCCCCTTTAGAGAATTAAATGCTAATGTATACAATACCTCCAGACAATCTAGATTTCATCCAGTACGGACGGGAGCTCTCCTCTGACTTCACAGATTGATTCGTTTCTTCTTGATCATTCATTGGCATTTCTTCTTCCTCCTCAGGCTGGGGCTGTATTAAAAAATTCAAATTATTTTGTAATTATTATTATTGAAATATATTTTAATACCGTCCTAGTAATAATAATAGGAATGTATTATTACTGTAAAACATTATTTTGTGAAACTGACAAACATGAATATTCGAAGAGACTCGACATTCAGTTTTGTTCGACAAGTTCTAGATAATTCATTATTATAACTTATCTAGAACCTTACGAATGTAGATTGACTGTCGGTTGGCTTGCTTGCTTTACATATGACTGTTTTCTCAGAGGCTGTCATTTCGGAGGTCGTTGAATTTATCGAGTCTTTTTTTAAATTATTTATAGCCTATCAGTGACTCTACCCTGCCCGAAGGAAAGCGTGAGTAGAATTTAAGAATAGGGGTCACCATCTTCAATGTTATTACATACAATGCAGTATAGTGACTGCACTATGATTATACACTGCTTATTAAGATGCTTCTGAGTTCTGCATCATTAAGTCTCTGGTTTCACAATCACTAAGGAAATTGTCACTTGGTTAGTCTTCTGTCTCGTAGGTTGGTCTTCTGTGTGAGGATAGTACTACTCCGGTCGAGCCAGCCCACTCATGCTGAAGTCAGCGTGGCTCTAATACTTAAAAAGAATGGACTCAGATCGGTTCAGTTTGAGCTACAGTGTGATAAATATCTAAGTGATGAATCCAGCGACCTTGACCTTTATTCTGTGGTTTTAAGAGTGTTTATAATAAAGTCGTCATACATTTTTGATTTTTTCGGACCCTAACAGGTAACAATATGTTTATATTTTAACCATAACTTCTCAATTAATTTAGTACTTACCGGTGAGGGCTGTTGTTGCATGTCGGTGTTATTTATCATCTGATTGCGCTGTCCGTGTGAGAATGGCTGTCAATTTACAAACTTTTTGTTATTTTTATTTACAACAAAGATATACACGGTACAAGACACAAACAATTCTAGACATAATTTTCACATTTAGTACTAATTACTACAACAAACATCCCCAAGATCTTACGTTATATGTACTTTAAACGGGCACCTCTAAGCCATACAAAATTTTTGAAACAATTAGTTGTATCTCATAGGTATATTATGTTTTATCGGTTTATACCCAAATATTATTTTCTAATTTATCCAGAGTTATTATAACGAAAATCGCACTTTTTCATGTTAAAGATCTTAACTGAAACTAAACATATGATCGTATAATTAATATTTCCAAATTTCCTTGAACATTACGTGAAAACAAGTTATTTGTGGGATCTAATAAATAATTCACAATTCAAATAGAAAAATTGATGGGAATCTATCAAGATGCAGTCCGTTATCAGTTGTATCAATTGACTGCCTGTCTATATAATAATAATAATAGTTAGTACCCCATAGGACAATCTACCACAATTAAGGTTATTTTACACTTTTCTACTGGAGAATTACTATATGCTGTAGGATTTATAAATTGATTTATTCACTACAGTAATGACCTTATGTTTGTACTACAATTATATTTCAACTACAATTGTTAACTAACACCTTTACTATATTCGGATTGGATAGGATTCTATTGGGTTCCTAAATCATAAATGTCGTTTGCAAACCCTTAGAATAGTACCGAGGACGTACTCACTGCAGAGGGTCTAGTGTAGGGCGAAGTGAGGCTCGGCGAGTAGCCCCGGCTCGACGCCCGCGCGCCCGCCAGCTGGCGTCAGTCAGCCGTGTGGGCGATGTGCTCCACCATTCACTCATACATACCTTCCACATACATTCTCCACCAAAGACAGGTATACTCTAACACTATCAACTGAATACAAAGTATGGATACAGCATTGACAAATGCTTTATGTGAATTATTACAACATTTATGGCTTGCCTATGCAAAAACTTTTAAGGGTGGAACTTCATTCGTCTTGCACATAGTGGTGGTGGCTTCACATCACCCATCGACATCCATATTCCTATCATGTCTATCACCCCGAGAAATTGCAACCGTTAGCTCACCACAGTGAGACTTATTTAGACATTCACTATTACTATTAAAGCTACAATTTACCAGGGTTCTCACATGCTAGAAATCTGGAGCAGCTTACTGTCTACTTAGTCTAGAGAACGCTTTATGTTGACGAATGGGTGGTTTGTTAACATACTGCGTTCTCAACCCACTGAGCTATCCTCTGACAGTGCCCTATCAACATCTGGGAAAGTCTCACCAAAGGCAAACTTATGCGTTTAATAAAGCCATTGGTGGTTGCCAACATCCGACTAGACTATTTGCAACATATCATGTTACATTAATCTCGAGAGATGCTGGTTGCAGATTGGTTGACTCAAGCACGGAAAGAGGGTAGCTGTTGACTTTATAAGGCCAGTATAGGGGCTGGTTGGTTTCCGCAATAAGCTGTGGTAACAGATATTAAATTATATTTACATTAGACTTTTGTTATATTATTTGTCCAATGTCATACTGGCAGGTTATACTATCTAATAATGAAAAACTATTTAAATGTATAGATATAGAAAATATTTAAAAACTAATTTAATAATGTCTGCCAGTGCAACATGACTTACTGAAATGAATGTTATGGCATTCGCGGTAGGAGCGAATTTGTAATGAGGGGAATAGTCACAGCTTTACAAAGATTGTTAGAGAATTTGATGAATGATTATAGGTTGTAAAATGACTATTATTCTGGCATGGTTATCGAGAGGGCAGTAAGTCAAAGGTGGCCATCATATTATAATAAATAAAAAAAATATATAAGTATTATTTATTTAGAATATACAGTTTCATCCTATCTAGGTTTTATATGTGTATGTAAATTTGGAGTGCATTTTCTGATCTTACTTCCCTCTAAATTATGACATCAGAATCGTACATTGAGAAAAATAACAAATTAAACTTTGAAAATATAGAGTAAAATTAATTCAATCTATTAAGCTTTATTATTTATAAAGAAGCTAGTCGTGATTGTGTAAAACAAAAATCTTAATAATTACCTCTCCTGCAGATACAAAATGGCCTGGTGAGTTGAAACGGCCGGAGAATCTCGTGTTATCTGTTGATATTATGAAAATAGTCTTTAGTAAAGGACATTCTTTCTATTAACTATGCGGCTGGCTCGAATATCTAAAAAATTAGGATGGTAGTCCATGTAATATGATGTACCTTGTAAAAAAAATTTAAAGGCAAAGTACAATAGGTAAGATAGCTTTGTTAGTTCAGGTGTTAAAGAGGCCTAAAACAACAATTATCTATTAGACACAATTTTTATTCCACTTGCCATAGTATATGACTATGGAACCTTCTTATATGCATGGCCTGAAACGCACTCCAGGCACACTTGAGTTTTTGTTAGATCTGTATAATTATTTATACATTTAATACTAGCTGAGTCCGTTGAGTTAATGGCGGTTATTGTTGTCAATCTCGAGTAACGCTGTGGTGTGAAGCTGACTATATTTTTTTAGACTTTCAAAACGTGTCGAATTATTGAGGGTCCACTATGTTTTTAAACAAAGGTTTAGACTCAAGTGCTTGCTATATAATTTTAATGAGAAACATCATTATTCTGTTGTATCTTTCATTTAACTGCATTTATGCATGTTTCAGTGATGTATAACTATAGTACAGGTTCTGCCTAATTTAAATTTAATAGACCTATCATCAACCATAGTCAAAAGTCTACAAGGACATAGGTTGTCACTTACAAAAGTTTTAGCCGAATATGCCACTCTGGCCTTAAGGGTTGTTAGAGTTTTTGCATGTCTTTGCAGGTATCCTGTATAGCTACTAGGTGACACTATTCTTATTCCATCACCACATGGAGAAAAAACATTTAATCATATTCCTATTGTTTCAGCGCGATTTGACATTAATCAATAAATTTCTAGTTATCTCTACGTGGCTTTTATATCTATTACGTCTGGCCTACAGAAAATACTGAAGGGTCAGAAAGAAATCAATACGGTTGATTCATAAACTTAGGCTATACCCTACATCTAATTGAGTTTGTACCAATAAAAATACCCCAAATGTATGAATATCAATATTATACTCAAGGCGGCTTAATTTGAGGAGAAATGGGTAAAAAAACAACAATTTCAGTCAGGTTACAATAATGAATCTCTAACGGCGTAACTTACATTGTTTATTGTATGACATCTTAGCGGTTTGTTGGAAAAATCTGAAACACTATAAAGCACTAATTTTGACGTAATCTTTGATTTTATGAGAGACGAACTTATAAACAACTTGCTAATTATATAGAAAAAACAACTAGTAAGCGGCACGAATAGCAACAATACCGCGTATCCCCGTTTCTATAAAATGGAGTAGCGCCGCGGCCGGAGACGGAGAATGGAATCAATCAGTCAAACCACAGAATATATCACACATTTCATTCAAATACAAGAGCTATATGAATGAAATAAGGAATGAAGTAATAATTGAACAGAACGACGCTGTCAGTTTTGTGGAATAAATGTGTTAAATACTCTTTGGAATAAATAAGGGATTAACATACCAACAGAGCTAGAATAATATTCTTAGAAAATGAAAATTGTAATATTTAAATTTTCAAAACATAAATTGTTCTTTTTTCCCTAAAAGAAGTAATATAATATTAAAAGTACAAGTTCTACGTAACACAGTGGTTTGGAAAGCTGTCCAAGAAAAAAAAGGCGGGAATTTTAAAATATCAAGAGCTAGCTGTTAACCCTGGCTATACACTGCTTAAACGGAGTTGATAATATTTATTATTCAGGAAGTTTTTTTTTTGTTATAAGAGCTGTAATTTTCGAGTGTATTATGAAGAGAAAGTATAAATAAAAAAGTTATAAAATTTTGCATTTCAGACCCTGGAATTCCTGTATTTTTTCTTTACTGATTTCACAATTTTAAGTTTGTCTCCTCGTTGTTAATACTGTCTGAAAAGTAGATACACCGTCAAAGATATTGCGATTTATTATAAATAGTCGAAAAGTATCAAATTGTTTCAGTAGAAATTCAATAAACTGACCTAAAAGTAAAACGATTGAATCCAGTTGTATTATTTTCTCTGCAGGTTTCTGATCAAATCACTTTTTATGTCTTTCTATTTGTCAATCATAGTAAATAGAAGTTTTCTCGTCGAACTTTTGATTGTTTTCGGCATTATTTTAAACAAAATCAATGAAAATATGATAGTCGTAAACACAAGAAGACTCAAGTCACAGAGCAACTATAGTCGGATTTTTAATTAGACGATATCCACTGACGTTTACTGTGTTGTCAGTTTTTGATGAAATAAAAATAGTGTTGTGACAAAGTGAATGATTGAAAAAACTCCTGAATGAATAAAATTAATAAAAATTAAAAAATTAAAATTAATTAATAAGATTAAAAAACAAATAAAAAACAATTAATTCTGTGCCATTGCAACCAGTGGACTCCCAAAGAGACCTCGGAGTTATCATAACACATAACCTGAAGTGGGATGAGCATATTACAATGATAACAAAGAAGGCAAACTCATTGTTGTATATAATTAGAAAGGCATTCTATGTTATCATTAAATAATAATTTCTCATCATCTATTTATCGTACATTAGACCCTTGCTGGAATTCGCCTTTCAAATATGGAATCCATATTTAAAAAAAGATATGCTAATGTTGGAAAGAGTACAAAAAGGGGTAACTAAAATGGTCTTCTCTTTGAAAAACATGTCCTATGAAGAACGTCTGCTATAACTCAATCTACCAACACTAGAACCTCTGTTCTAAAAACATTAACAGTTCTGTTCATAAACAACAATACTTTTTTATTTATAATTATAAATAAAAAAAGTATTTTTTGTTGTTTATGAACTCTTGTATTTTCTATTAAGACCCGCCCGCCTCGTAAGACTATGGTTAAAACGTCATACCTAAACATTTCTTTTGGAGGAACGGGGGTGAAGCACCATGGAGCCGTCAAAGACCCATGTTGCCACTTTGCCTCAACAGGAATTAACCCAACCTGAGGGATGTCAGTCTGGGCTCCGACCAGTTGACTTAATGCAAGGAGGACAAGAGGGTGCCAACCTTCTTGTTGGTGTGTGAGTGGCAAATTATGAAGCTGTGCATAGCGCCTCAGCCATCAGATACGTAAAAGAATATCCTTGGTATCCGATGTCAGTAACTCTACATAAGATATTGGTTTGAGGTAAAGAGATTATAAGAAATTCGGCGCTTCCAATAGGCATGCTATCCGGGCAGGCTGGTGAATCTAGAAATAAATTTTAGAGATATGACCGGGAACACTATGCCAGAAAGGCAGGCCGCGAAAAACACATGACAGATCTATTTAACAAGGCACTTGTGTCGTCTGACCCCTACATTTCTGATGTAAGAGTGAAGAAGAGGCTACAAAAATTAGACCGTAAGCCACTACCAGTAAGGGCTTTAGAACTGATCCAACCATATCAAATACCAACATCAGATTTAAATGAACCAGATGATGTAAATGATCTCTTTGAAGATTGTGAGAATTTCATTTTTACATCCGACTTTCACAATTGATTATTTTTAAAAATTTGTATAAAAAGGCAAAATTTTCTGTCTGTCTGTCACTCAATTCGATTTCTTTTATTTTTACACAAGTACAAGAAAGTACAACAAACAAACAAACAAACCAAAACAATAGAGCAAATCTATTGATGTTCATTAATTTTAACACTAGAGTGAAATTTATTGACATGTATACTGCTAATACCCTTCTTGTTTGCTTTGCCTTTGCCCACAGACGAGTAATATCTCTATTAACAACCCTAAAACCAAAGAAAAAAGTACAAAACTCGAGAAGCTTGTAACTCAAAGATCCTGGATGATTAGGATTTGTTTTTTTTTTGTATTACTGGCACTATTGCAGGCTAGTTATTTATCAAGGTTTTGAATCCAACTAAGACAAGATATAGCTGTAAAAAAAATCCTAAAATAACATTGTTTGTTTTTCTCTCCCGTGTTTTTCATGTTATGGTTTATATTTTTTTGTTATTTGTGTATGTTAAATCCGCAAAGAAGGACATTAGTAGATTTACAGAAACTCATATGGGATCTAAGATTTTAATAATTTTTTTTTTTGAATATTTACAAAAAAAAAACATATCTTTTGATCAAAGCACTTTTGAACATCAGGAATTCTCGTCTTTCTTTTTAAATTAATTTATCTATTTAATAAAAATATAATAAGAGGATGATTGTGTTTTGGGTCAAAAAACATAATGCGCGGCGTTGAGCCGTCAAAAAACTGATTGTTGTTACATACTACTAGTATCTTATATCAGAGCACTTTTATACAATTTCATTCTTAAATAGATATAATATTCTTTTATAGTTTAAAATGATTAACTATTCACACTCATTGTTCATTCATCTGATTGAATGAGAACAGAACGCATCACTATTACTTTAAATATGGCAGCATTATTTTACTAAGTGACATTAGCTACTGTCAGGTAGCTTCGTCTAATTAAAAATACGACTATAGGCTCTGTGACTCAAGTACCAAAACGTTAATATAATGTCTCAATTTTGACAGTCTTAATTATTGCCATATCAAAACTTCTGAAAAGAATGCGTGGACAGCTTTCGTTGGCCAGGGTCTAGTTGACGACGACAATAGACTGAAATTTGACCTTTTATTACTTTAAAATTATATTTTTATCATGGGAATTATGTCGCAATAACTTATTTTTAAAATCATCTTGAACCTTTCATCATCATCATCAGCCCATCATCGCAGTCCACCGGTGGACATAGGCCTCTCCTATTGCACACAACTTTGATTGATTTTGGGCTTCTCGCATCCAGCTCCTGCCCACCGTACTGCGCAAATCGTCACTCCACCGGACCTGTGGGCATCCTACGCTAAGTTCGCGGTCTTCAGTTCAACATTCATCAGTTTAACCTTCAGTATGATAAAATTCACTAAAATATACCTATATTATTTTAATTTTCTTTTTTGTAAGAAATACAGTTACTGTAAGCCCCGCAAATTGATAATGTGCCTGGTCGCCATTTTGGTCATGTAATTTTGTCATGTTGACAATGTACACGATATCTAAATAAACGATATAATACTTTCTACGCCGTTATGGTGATTGCCACCATGACTAGAAATACCAGTGCCGACGAGAACTCATGAGGAGAGAGAGAGAGGCAGGGACTCATGATTCCATACTGAAGGTTTTTGCTCATACTCACCGTGCTGGGCTTTGATTATAGACATGTATATAATCAAAGGTGCTGGGCAGCAGGTTGGAGATAGCAAAGGAAAGTGGACATGGCAAAACCAAAGATCAAGACCGAGATCTATTTATCACAATAAAATAAAAGACGTCTTATTGATCGAATCTGTGTGTTCCTCAGTGATCACTCTGTGGTTTTAGTTTCATGTAAACTTTATTAAAAGTTAATGAAATTGAGATAATTTGAAAAAATATTGTTGTGTTATCGTTATTAATTCTCTTATTAACATTACCTATTGAAAAAAACTATTATTCAAAAGCAGTTCATAAAGATGTTTTAGAACGAAACCCAGCCTATCTGTCATTATAATAGACATTCATTCATTCATTAAATTCATTTTAGATATAGCAGCTTGGAGCGATTTCATTAATTTATTACTTTTAAGTAATAACCAGGGTATTTAGTGAAATTTTCAATATTTAGAATGTTATGAACGGTTCGAAATTAAATATAAACTGTGAATCATTATTATTCGTGTTGTTTTCATTAATGGCGGGGATGTTATGACCAGTAGCTAAAATAGCTTGTATGTCAGAAAATTGTTAGTTTTTACTTTGAAAAATGTAATCTAACACTCATAGTCAATGTGTTCAGTATTAGGTTTGGGATTTTTCCACATAACAAGTGAGTATAATTTCTATTATAAGTGGTTTGAGATTCTCAGGCCATATAAGGTACATTACGAGCACTCGCTCCTCGTCATAATAACAACAATTTGATAAAGCTTACACAAAGACAGTACGAGTGTCGCTAGACTGTAGACTGTATTATCATCTTGTGAAATGTAAACTATAGCAGACAACGATTGTGAATGTTATTATTTGAGAAACTAGTTGTAGAAACTTCTTACTGTGGTAATGTGAATCATTATTGTTGAAATATTGATAGAAACCTTGTGTAGTTATCTGTGATACTTGTGCAGTGGTTATTACAGTAGTATTCTAATATTATAGTTTAAGTAAATAACTTTTAAATATTATTAATATTAATCTCACACAATCAACACTTGGCTCACTCTGGTCCCAAATTAGGTAAAGCCTGTGCTATGGTGACCAAAACGATGATAAACCTACTTATATATTTCTAAATATATACATATTAATAAATGAATTACGCACAGACAACAAATGAACATACACATGATGTTGGCCCTGGGTAGCAATTGAACCTACAACCTCTAGCAATCAAGACCACAAACACTATACCAATAGGCCAGTTACACAAAATTTAATTTAATGCAAATAATAACTTGGTGATATACTAGCTGACCCTGTGGTGTTACCCATGTCTGTTGTTGTGTTGTTGTAACTGTGGGGCGAAGCTAGTCTAAAAAAAGTTACTCCTCATATTATCAGCTATCTGCCAGTGAAAGTCCCGTCGAAATTGGTCCAGTCATTCCAGAGATTACCCGTAACAAATAGACAAAAATTGTAAAATAAATTATTTTGGCATAATCTACCGTATATACATACATATGCATTAAAGCGGTTATGTTAATGTTACAAATAGACACTCCAAATTTAAATATTTGTATAGATAAGCATTTCATTCATTCATTCATCAACAGCCTTTAACAGTCCACTGCTGGACATAGGCCTCTCCTTTGAAAGGAGGTTTTGGCCTACTATACCACGCTGATTACGTAGCCACAATGTGTCTTGCCTGTCCCCAACCTGCACTCGGCCAGCGTGGGGACGTATGGCCTTAACCCTCTCTTGAGAGGAGACCTGAGCCCAGCAGTGGGACGTTATGGGTTGTTGATGAATACCACGCTGGCTGGCCACGTTGGTAAAGGGTTTGTTTCAAGTTTTCCTTCTCTTGGCAGTGATGTCAGCTGCTTATTTTGTTCCTTTAGTCTAACGAAACAAGTAATGTTAAATAAATACTGATTTTTCAGCACAAATGACTTAGACAATGTCTTCGGTACACTGTGTGGTGGTGTGGGAGTGGCAATGCAATGGACAGTGGTTACCGCACACACCGGGAGTTACACGGACTTTGGAGAGAGCGCACGCTAAAAAGTTGACCAGAGTTGTGTTGGCTGATGCAGATCCGGCTCTTAGAGGGCATTATGTTAATTTGAGGACTCTGACACAGTGTACTGATACACCAGGTAAGTTGAGCATGATTGGGGGCCACTTAGAAGAGTTAGTAAACCGTTAGTGATGTTTTTGTTTTCACTAACATTTAGTAGACACCTAAGTGGTTAGACTTCTTTTAAAAGGCCTTCTACACGGTCGGAACCAACCGCAGAGCAACCAACTGCTCGCGTCAACCGACAGCGTTCCAGACAGTTGGGGCCTGTCGCGAGGGATGCAAGTGACCAAGCCTTGACATCAACTAACCATCGGTCGGGTCAACCGATTTCTAAACTATTCATTTTTATATCAACCTATCCAAGAATATCCTATCCTTGGTCGGGTTGGTGGTTTGTTTTGACCATGTAGAAGGCCTTTAAAATTTAATGTCAAGAAGTAAGATTATACATATCTTTATTTCTGAGAAGGTTGACATTACATAATAAAACAAACACAAGAAGTTGAAAAACTTTGCAATGTTTATGGCAAGTCAGCTTCAGTGACTATGATGATAGTGATGCTAGTGGCCTGTGCTCTACTGGCGTACCTATTGAAACTATGTTTAGTATTGCCAACATTATTAAATAGTGACTTTATTAAAAATGTTAATGTACTTTGTTTGGTTTAAGATGGCGGTAGTACAGAGTGTGGTGTTCGTCGTTCTTGCTACAGCGTACAATCGCCAGCGGGTCGTGGCGCGCGATGGGAGTGGGCACGTTTTGTATCCCCACCATTAGGGGGAGAATTAAATTATGAGCCACTGGCTATGGAGGTAAATTTTACTTTATATATGTTCAAAGTTATTTATCTTTGTGATATCACTAGATATACAAACACTGAATAGTTGGGCAACAATTAGTAGAATAACTAGAATTTGTTCACATTTGTAGAAGTTGTTAAATTGAGTAAATGTCATGTTTAATGGTCTGTTAAAATTTAAAGGAAATAAAGAATATAGGCTTTTGCCACTAGGACGATACTCATGATGTTTGTGTGTGTGTGGTGTTAGATTCAGTGCGTGCTGGAGGAGTCGTGGTCGACGGGAGGCGACACGGTGACGTTCGAGGGTTGGATCGCTTCGGTCGCGCGCATGACGGCTCGCGCGCCCTCCACCAGCGCGCTGGCCCTGCTCCGCCGCGCGCCCCACCCGCCCTACCCCCTCACCCGCACCGAACTGCGCCCCTCCCACCCCTCACACACCCCCCACACCTCCCACCACACCGCACACCCGCCGCCGCCCCCCGAACGGACACCGCTCGAAGGTAATTTCATTATTTATAACTTGGCCTCTGTACGCATTTATACCGGTAACCGCGGCCAAGAGCATCCTTAACAATTGAACTATCTTTATGCTCTATATCTATGTGCAGTGCTGCACTTTAGCTGTAAAAGCAAAACAAACAGATGTTACTTTTGAATTGATAATGTTACCTGCCGGCCGAAGGCAGTCTAAGTTGCTCTTTATAACATTGGTTACCTGAAAGTCCCATCAAAATCAATCCAGCCTTTCTAAATGTTAACCGGAACAAACAGATGGACAGACAAACAAAAAATTTAAATAATGATATATGATGTGAATATGACAATATGCATGCATTTAATAAAAAACTATCAATTGAATATTATAAACAGTATAACTTACACAGTTTAGATTGAACTAATAGCCAGACCAATTAATCTTACAAACAATAACAGACACGAAGACGACGACATCCAATGAAGCTTCTAATTGTTATCTGTTGTGTTTAGGTCGTCGTCCCCGAATACCCCAACAGCACACAGGCTCCAGTGTACACTCGGTGCAGTCACTACACTCGGTGCAGTCGCTGCAGTCAACGCACTCCGCACACAGCGGCACCCGCAGCGCTTCGCCAAGGGAACGCAAGCCGGGTTTGCGACAAATATTGCATAACTTGAACATATTCAGTGAGTACTCGCCTCTAATTATTCAGTTTTACTCATAAATTTGGTAGGTAGTAGAGCCACACTGATTTCAGCACGAATGAGCTGACTCGACCGGTGCAGTACTACTCTTACACAGAAGACACTTATGAACAGCTGTTTAGGATCCTAGTGAGCCTAAATAACAGGCAGTGAACTACTAGTTGGTTGGTAAATTACTGGTTGGTTACTCGTCGAGGTACTGATGAACATGTCTAGGTACAAGATATATAAATAGAGGTCAGTTTGTCCACGGTGAAGCTCAAAGAAGAAAGTGCCGGCCGTTTGAAAGTAGTACCCGCCAGGGTTAGCCCCCTTCTCACCGTACTGGTTCGGTTAGTTCCGCCGCACGCCACAGCGCTGATGTTCGCTGCAGTCCTCTGTAGATGTTCCCGACAACAGCCTTTAAGGGTCCACTGCCCGACAAAGGCCTTTCTTGGGAAGGTTTTTACTATACCATACTGGGCTTCTTAACGGTGATGTTGTCCGGAGTAATTTATTACCTTAGTTATCTCTTAAGACATGCAAAGAGGGGGTGGTGATTGTTTGTATTCTGCAGTCTTCACTACTCCAACATGTCGCGTATATTGAAAGTGAGAATTAAATAGTAAAAATACAGTAAATTGTATTTTGGTATTACAAACAGGTCATAACAACAAGCAGGTTGTCCAGCATGAAGTTAAACACAAAGAGGAAGTTCAGGAGGAGCCGCGGACAGACACAGAGTGTAGCAGCACACGGTCGGGCCGGAGACACAGTGTCGACACCGTGTCCACTTACCTCAGCCACGAGAGCAAGGAGAGCTTACAGGTGAAATATATTTCAAATAGTTACAGCTAAGTATTATTTGAATAAATTGAATAATAATAATATTAATTGAAAGTAAACTATAATGATTTTAACCTTGTTTAGTTCAATGATTGGTAGATGGCGTTGTGCCAGAATACAATGTTTTCAAAGGTTCTAAAAAATTAAGAAATAACCTACACAATTATACACAATAATCGTTCTGAAATTATCACCAAGGTCACTGAGTTAATCATTGATATCACTTAGATATTTATCCCACTGTAGTTCAAACTGATCTGCGGTCGACAAGACGCTTTCTCAAATACCGTAAAACGGGGTAAATAGGTACAATCTTCACTTTCATCTAGAATATAAACCTTCTTCCGTTACACGTAGGTTAATTCAAGGTTCACTTAACAATGTGTGGTAATCTCTTTTATTTGTTAAATAGCCTCACATTTATTAACTATAAATGGTATTTTGAAAAATTCCAAAAAACCTTGTTAGATTCCAATTTACCCCCGACGGGGTAAATTGTTACGAGAAAGGGGTTAAATGGATTTTACTAGGGTTGTCACTACAAATGCAGAGTACCTACCTATGTACCTAAATTATTTGAAAAAATATTTTTATCTTTACTACTTCACTTTAAAGTGTTTTCAAATAAAAAAACATTAGTGAAATCATATTTTAATACAGCCAATACCTAAGAACAATAATAATCTGGTAGGCAAGAAACCAATCACAAGTATTCTTGTTTCAAATCAACGAATTTTTTCATCACTAGATTATCGTATTTTTTATACCGTTTCGCACCTGGCTTGGGTACGTAGTTGCGAGGCATTCTGAAAAACATCAAAGTCCTGTAGCCTGTTATTTAAGAGCATATCTCAAAGAAGAAAAAACAAAAGCAGAAATGCAGGAAGCAAAAGTGATGACAAAATTGGTAGAATGCCACAGACAGAGTCAGATTTGAACCTGAGGTAAATCTAGAAATAGGTAAATAATGCCTATGAATGTAATGTGTGTAAATGTCTGTGGCCGAAATTAATGCGATCCGGTCCTTTTACATTTATATTATAAATTTTGTTGCATAAACTTATAAGTTATATTAGTATGGATTTATGTAATACCTATATAGACAAAAATATATAGTAGGTACCCATATTTATTTATAATATTATTTTCAGAATACCCACTTAAGTTTTAGTTTTTGACAACCCTATTTAGGCATTCCAATTTTCCTCTTCCGCAAACCAAATAACCCCAGCTTTGTTCCAATTATACCTGTTCATGTTGCAATTTACCCCCTTTGCGTTACAATTATCACCAAAATAACGTAATAATCAGTGTTCGGCTAAAAAACTAAAATTTCTAAAGAAATTATACAATTATTTACTTACCTTTATGTTTTTCTCACCACAATAGACTATACTAATCAATATTTAATGGATTTCAGTGTTTGGTCCAATTTATCTTAACAAAAACTTAAAGTTAACAAGTACAATATTCACGTGCCGACGACGACCTCACTTTAAACCCGTTTCTTTTAGTGAGCTTAGATTGGCTGGCTTAAATATTCAGTGTTGCCAGTAGCAGAATATATTAGTTCGTTCAAAAATAAAATAGTATTGAAATCTCATAAATTGTAATGAAACTAAAAGAGCCGTTTAGAAAGTCAGGCTTTTATTCCAAATTACCCCGCCATTCCTATTATCCCCGTTTTACTACTATGATTCCAGCCAACCAAAGAATATTCGAACAAGCGACAATCAATGCATATTCGATCTTATGTGTATACATGAAAGGTTAATTGTTCTGCGCTGCAATAAATTATTATTAGAACTTATCTAGAATTTGTAGAACCGTACTGACTGTCGCCGCATTCTGAAACTTCATTGAAGACTATTCGTAACAGACTATATTTTCCTTTTGAATCGCCTTCTTGATAAAAAACCGCATTAAAATTGTTTGCGTAAATAATTAAAAAAATAATTACTATCTAAAGATATATTATTTAGAAAATTCCATTAGATTTTAGGGCCAAGGTTTAGGAGAAGGCATTAATAGATAGATTAATTAATAGATCGTCTTCCAAACAGTATTTATATGTGCAGCAAGCTGCAGTAGGGGAACTGCTCAACTGTAGCTCGAGCAGTGACGATGTGTTCGACAGCTCGCCCCCACCGCTGTCTCCCAACACGGTCCATGCTGAAATGTCGTCTTCTGACGGGAGTATTGTCGGTAAGTTGATAGTGATATCAATTATAACTTGTGGTGACTATGTTTTAGTTTTGGATTGTAATAAAAAGTTGATTATTTTTTATTTTGACTGTTTTGGTGGTCGTCACTCATTTCCTTTATTTTATTTTTTAACGTCTTCAGCCGTCGATAGCAGGTTTCTAAATGATGAATAATTATATTCTCATTAGTTAGTAAATTTATTTTTGTGTCGTGTGTTAGTTACTAGTCATTGTGTGCGTGTGTGAATGCGTACGTGCGTGTAGGAATGGTATGCGCGCGAAATCGTGCGGCGTGCATGAATGTGTGCGTGTATCACGTATACATAGTTAGTGTTGTATGATATAGGGTAGTTATTTGAAAGGTTATGTGTTGTGTTAGAAGTGTACGAGTGTGGATAGTAACGTATGGTTATGCGTGTTTGTCCAGGAGTGGACGGCGCGTCCCGGCAGGTGAGCGTGTGGGTGCGCGCGGCTCCCGTCCCGCAGTGGGGCGCGCTGTGCCCCGCCTGCCTGTTGCCCCTCGCCCCCACCCCCACCACACCCGCCCCACACGCCTCACCACCCGCACCGGCCGTCTCGCTTGTCGGCTGCCAGCACATGCTGCACCTGCACTGCCTCAACATTCAACTCGAGGCTCTCAGAGATAATCAGGTATATCATTTTGGTCTTAACTTTAAACATATCTAATCGATTAATCCTTTTCTGTGTTGTGACACACAGGGTAAAATTGATACTTTACAAAATTGTTTATATATTACTAGCTTTCGCCCGCGGCTCAGCCCGCGTGTATGTTGGTTATCGCGGTAAAAAGTAGCCTATGTCCTTTCCCAAGTTCAGATCTATCTTCATACCAAATTTCATCAAAATCGGTTCAGTGGTTTAGGCGTGAAAGCGTAACAGACAGACAGACAGT
Organism: Phragmatobia fuliginosa; assembly: GCA_932526445.1. Classification (NCBI taxonomy): domain Eukaryota; kingdom Metazoa; phylum Arthropoda; class Insecta; order Lepidoptera; family Erebidae; genus Phragmatobia; species Phragmatobia fuliginosa. The sequence goes on along the minus strand of OW052067.1, from coordinate 22,332,934 downwards.
TACTTTCGCATTTATAATATTAGTAGGGATATACTTGTATACTAACTAATAAATTTAAAAAAATATATATTAAAGTTTAATACTAAACTGATGATGCACCCCGATTTCATACGGGTGCAAGGTAGATGCTAATGTAACAACGTAATATTCATGCAATATATAAATATTTCAATACATAAATTTCATTAGTAGTTCAAAAGATTTGAAACATAAAAGTCGAACATATACAAAATGAAACTTGATTTTGTGCTATGTAATGATTTTGATTAAAGCTTTCGATTGTGTTCTTCATAAAAAAGTCCATAATAAGAATGCTTTAATATTACTTATTGCACGTATAATTTATTTATTTTCATCTAATAAAATGTTTTGATACGTTCCGCAGTCAATATTTATAAATAATTATTAACACAATTCTTGTTTAACACCGGAGTTTCACAAGGAGCAATACTTGGTCCCTTTATTTTTATTTTTTTTGATTAGGTAACTGAGTGGCGTGCAATTGGAGAGGCCTATGTCCAGCAGTGGACTGCGATAGGCTGATGATGATGATGATTGTTACAAGTCGCCATTTATAAATGAGAATTATTTAAAATCATTCATACGACTTGTTAATTATCGAATTTCTGGAAAAATAAATGATTCTATTACGTGTATTGATATCTAAAAACACTGTCCTAAATAAATCCAGGAGCCGCTGTACATCGAGTGTTTAGTATGCGGGCGCGTGTACGGCGGTGGGCCGGGTGCGGCGATGGGCGGCGGGCCGGGCGCGACGTGCGGCAGACCCAGCGCCGGACCGGGGCCCGGTGCGGGATCCGACGTGGCGGGCGGCGAGCAGCCCGCCGGCTCCATGGCGTGGGCGCTGCAGCCACAGGCTCTGCCGCAGCACCCGCACTGCACCGGCTCCATACTCGTCACTTACAAGTATGATTCATTCCTATACCGTCATTCGCTCTATCTTTAATACTACACTGCGTTATAGTTTGTCTATGGTTGGCACAACAGTTTTATAGCACGATTTTTGTTACGAGAATGTTTAATAGTAATTATTGTGCATTGTTTTTTGTTTAATGAGTCCATTTAGAATTTTTTTGGTTTAGCTTCCAATCGGGTCGTCAAGGTCCCCAACACCCGGTGCCGGGCGCGCCGTACTACGCAGTTGGCTTCCCACGACATTCGCTCCTGCCTGACACTACTCTCGGACGACAGGTCAGTTTATATTTCATGATATTTTTTTTTCAATTATCGATCGATGAATGTCTTCGATTGTAAATTTTATGAAGTTCAATTCTATCGATAATATCTAATGGTAGCATAAGAATTTCCAACAAAATTCGTTAAAATTTAAATTGCGTGATGCAGGATCTGTAGTCAGTACGTAGTTGGAGTCATTGCCGTAAGATGGCATTAAAACAAAGTTTGATGAATGTGTGTGCAGGTGCTGGAGGCTCTGCGCTCTGCGTGGGAGGCGGGCGCGCTGTTCGCGGTGAGCGCGTCGCGCACGACCGGGCGCGAGCACGTGGTGTCGTGGCGCGTCGCCCCGCCCCCCGCCTCGCCGCGACACTACGCGCCCCCCGCAGAGCCGCAGCGTCTGCTCCGAGCTGCACTGGACCGCCTGCTGCGCCTCCTGCAGCGGTGACCCACCACTCCACCACTCCTCGCGTAAGCCGCTCTGATTCCTTGTCATCACCATCGTTAGACAGCTCTCTACGACATGTAGGGCTTACCTACATTCCGTCTTCCAGTATGTGGTCACTACACAATTTATTTGACCCCATAGGCCATCTTCTCTACGAACGATCTCTCGATCAACAACAATCACTAATTAATAATATCTCGAATATTAAAAAGGATACTGAACACGAAATTCGTCACATCGAAATCGCTATTAAAAGAGAGTATTTTTATTTAATTGTATGTAATTTGTAACAGTATTTTCCAAGCATTTCGACATTCCTACTAAAAGTTAAAGACTAAATAGATCTTTATGTATTTTAGTTTTAATATTATAAGTCTACACACTGTATAACAAGAGACTATATTTCAACAAGTTGACGAGTCTCAAAGATCTTAAATAGATCTTAATCACCTACTATATTATTTAAAAATAACCAATATAAAATATTGTTCACTAATTAGAATGTAACAAAACTTATCAATTAAAATTATAACTTACAAAACTGTATTAACTAACCATGACAAATTATTTTTAAAATATTTATCATTATAAACTTTTATCAAAATAATATTTCAACACCTTATTAACGAAAAAATATTTCAAACTTATCCTAAAGCAAATATTATAAAGATTGTTCAACTTGTAACTTTGACAGATGTGTTAGGTTGTAGCAACAAATTATAAATCGGGTAAAAACATTGACGAATATAAAATAAATTATTCGAATATAGATTTGTGCAATTTTGTAAATGGTGTTTTGCGCCTCTTATGTATTTTGTAAGTCTTCCAAGCGATGTAACAGTTCTTCCGACTAAGTTTTAAACATATATATATACGGTAGCTATATTATAACATAAGAGACTGAAATTATACAATGTTATATAGAATATATAATTATATTATCGTGGAGATTAAGGTGTAATTATAATCGATTCTTCAGAGTGATATGACGATATGTTTGTGTATAAGTAAAGTTAGTAGATTTTTAAATCGATTAATCAAATCGACCATTTTATTAAATCGATTGGGTTTTTTTTATACCTATACTTTGATTGTCTTCCAATAAAATAGGAATAAAAAAATATTTAATAGAATTTTTTTTAGATAATTGTTTACTTTGTTTATTTCTTATATGGTGTGGTTTATTTTTATCATCTGCCCATCGCATTCCACTGCTGGACATAGAACTCTCGTTAGGAAAGAGGTTCTATCTGTACATATATTAACTTGAATATAAAGTTCCCAGACAGTGATATAGTCACACTATTATACAATTTAAAAATACTCTTTTTATTGAACATTACTTGCTAAGTTTTGCGGTGTTACCCGCTGTGATCGTTATAAATCGCGAGTAACGCCACTGAGCTATAGCCAGTCTTAGAAAAATAGGCTAAGTTACTCCTCGTTTCTTTAGCTATCTGGCAGTGAAATTCCCGTCAAAATCGGTCCAGGCGTTTAGTAAAAAACTGTTAATTTGATGTTACATACAGACATTAAAATTTTATTTATGTATATAGATTGTTGGTACCAGTGTTGGGCATTAATCAATTAATATTTTAATCATCATAGTAATTGATTGAAAAATTAATTGCAATTGATTTAATCACAATTAATTTAATTGCAAAATCTATTGCAATTGATTTAATCACAATTGATTTCAATTGCAATTAAATCAATTGCAATTAATTTTGCAATGAAATTAATTGTGATTAAATCAATTGCAATTAAAATAATGCAACTAATATTTTTAATTGTTGCAACAAACAATTAAAACTAACAATTAATAATCATGTTTTTCTGCACTGTACTTGTGTAGGTGCACACAACATAAATGATTTTTCTTGTTAACTTACTTATAACCCCGCAAAACTTTCTGTTTGTTTCTGTGTATTTTGTGTCTCCTGTCAGTTCAGTATGTTTAGTCAGCCCTGTCAGTTCATGTCAGTCAGTCCTGTCAGTTCATGTCAGTCAGCGATGTCAGTTCATGTCAGTCAGTCCTGTCAGTTCATGTCAGTCAGTCCTGTCAGTTCAGTTCAGTGAGTCCTGTCAGTTCAGTTTGTTTAGTCAGTCCTGTCAGTTCAGTATGTTTAGTCAGTCCGGTCAGTTCATGTCAGTCAGTCCTGTCAGTTCAGTTTAGTCAGTCCTGTCAGTTCAGTCACTCCTGTCAGTCCATGTCAGTCAGTACTATCAGTTCAGTCACTCCTGTCAGTCCATGTCAGTCAGTACTATCAGTTCAATTCAGTCAGTCATTCCTGTCAGTTCAGTTCAGTCAGTCATTCCTGTCAGTTCAGTTCAGTCAGTCCTGTCAGTTCAGTTCAGTCAGTCCTGCTGACTGCAAGGTTATCAGTCAAGTGAGAGCCCTACCCTGTGCCACTCCTCCATCTTCTACTTCTTCTATTTACTTTATTTAAATTTAATTAAAGTTTAATTGCAGAAATAATTAACAATTGATTAATTGTTAATTGCAAAACTAACAACTAACAATTGATTAATTGTTAATTGCAAAACTAACAATTAACAATTAATTAATTGTTAGTTGATATTTTACAATTAACAATTAATCAATTGTTAATTGTTAATTGTTTCCTTGCAATTAAATTTTGCCCAACACTGGTTGGTACCCCTACGTCGTCATATCACTCTAGAATACTGTCAGTATTTAGTGGTATGTAGTAGAATATTGTATTCAGTTATTGTGTATGTATCTTGCCAATATGACACGTTTGTGTTGCAAACAATGGTTATTAGATGGCGCTGGTGTAAAGTTTCTACACATACATAGATATCTACACATACACATATTGAACTCGTACACAATAACAATCGCCTTCAAACTCACACAGCAATTAAAAGAACATTCCACACAGATATAAACACAACTGGTGTTATAACATTGTAGCATAGGCCTATTCGCTTTGATAGAGGAAAATGCATCCTTACGGTTGTTGCTTTATGACCCAAAATCACTTGCAACTAGCGTTATCAGTGAATGCAAATCTTTGTAGTGAATAAATCCTACTACAAATAGGAGCGATATGCTGGAACAATATGTCAATCTTTTATGTATCTTATGATAATTGACATAAGAGTAAAATATCTTTATCATAGTAAAATGTAAAACCTCTTTACATTAAAATAGAGTTTATTTTTCAGCTCAACTATACGTTTTGAAGGTATTATTCCATTGTTATTTTAATGTTATAATGTTAGATTTAGGTTTTTAATTGTCTTCCTGATGCAACTCTCTTCCCATAAGCTTTATTTTACTGTTATTTAAATATTATAATTAGATAAAATATTATAGTTGTAAGTGCAAGCATTTATTACGCAATTTGTAACTACTTCATTGAAAATCAATATGCTTCTAACCTTTTCCAAGCCCAATGACAGCCGAATGACAGCCAAACGTCAAATGTGACAGCTAATGTCAAGGGAGCGATCGTATTCTTTCAGCAAACATTTTTTTAATAGATAAATAGTACTGTGCCTTAAACGTTACTAATATATTTGTTAATTCCAAGAATTGAGTTTAATAATGTTTTTTTTTTAAAGAGGTTCGGTAGTATATTGGGTAGGACTAGAATTTGTAAACCACTCAATAACAAGTCTGACGCTTTAACTATAACACTGCCACTTAAATGTATGTTAGTGTTGCTAAATATTGTTATAATGGATTTTTCAAGTTGATCAATGGTTGAGCACAGCAAATATTAAAATATTGCCTACGCGCATTTAGCCAAATGTTGCCATATTGTAAAATATTAGCTTGCCAAAGTGAATGGATACACTTTGGTTTATTGTATATGTAAATTAATTGATTTAACTTAACAAATATTTTTATTGTTTAATAAATATAGTTATTTATAATCTTGATTTTTTATTTACTTCCTATATTACACGGAAAATGGTACACTAATTAATTATATTATAAAATACATATTTTTATGATATGGACAGACTACACCCAATCTTATACTCTATTCTTTTTCTAATTCACGTTTTTTTTTTTAAAACAGTCAAGATGGTTCTGTCTGATGGAAACATGAGTAGAATCCAACCGTGGGGCTACCACACCCACTGCAAATGCTGACTGTAGGGCAAACCCACAGTACGGCGGCCTAGTGAGCTCCTTTCTACTACGCTGAGTGTTATGGGTTCAAACCCCTATGGGACAACGCTTTGTGTGGTCCTCAAATTCTGGTCCTGATGGTCAAGAGTCTGAATGTTCTTTGTGTACTTTTCATGTAAGTCCCTCGCTAGACAGGAATATTATGTGAATTATCTTTTAAAAAGTGAAAGAAAACAAAAAGAAGGTTGTGACCGCGGTAAAATAAACTGTCGCTACCTGCCATCGAGCATACGACGGCCGGTAGCGAGAGATCCTCTCCTCCTACTGCAGTGAGGGCCCGTTCATGCGGGGCATACCTGGGCCGAGTCCTGACTGCAGTCGCAGTGGTGGCAGGCGGGACTCGATTCCCTCCTGGCGACCGAGTGCAGGTACTTCCCGAAAGGTATTTACGTCAGTCGGAAGGAAAGGGTCCGCGATGACCGGCTGGAGCGCGTGGAGTCTCCAGCCGGAGCGACCATCTAAGCATGGTGGCTCGGCAAGCAACCGATAAACTTCGGCGAGCACTTCCGCCTCCAAATCCCACGGGACTTGTATAGTATCCCAACACAGAAATGCAGATCTGGCTGGAGGGTAGCGGTCATTACACAAGTTATAGAACTTTTATTTTTTATATTAAATAATTATTAAAATAATAATAATTGTTTTTAGACTTTCGCTATTATCCTTTGGATACGATTTCTAATCCACGTACCATTATGGGTGACTGAGGAACCCTTTCCTGTGCGTGGCCTGACACGCACTTGGCGGATTTTTTATTTAGGTATCCGTTTGCGAGATATTTCACTTTAAAGGGCACTTTTTTGTAAAAACAAGGCGTCCCCCTTATCTATTGGATACGATTTTAAATCCACGTACCATTATGGGTGACTGAGGAACCCTTTCCTGTACGTGTTTAATATAAGCGGGACTTATTCGTAACCATAGTCGTTGACAACAAGCGGTATAACCCGTTCGAAACGTCGGAAAGCAAAAAGTATCGTAACCTTCTTAATTTTATCACGAATAAATCTCGTTTACAGTAATAAACATGAGTAATAATAACTATTAAAAAAAAAACTACCCGGTAAAAAAATGCAACGTTCCTCATACATTTTAAGTAATAGAGTGAGGTATGAGACTGGTGGTCCATTGATGCAGGAGCTCGATGAGGATGGTGACCACTACTGGACCATCAAACTAACGAAGAACTTGTGAAACCAGATGTATCAATCGTGGTTTATCTTAATACTTTGCTTATTTTAGTTGACAGGGTCAGTTCCTATTATCAATTATGATTGTACAAATCCGTTAAAACATTTCAAATGTGAGTTAATATAGTAAACAGTCAAATCGATAAACATTCATATTCATATTCCTTTCAATATATGTACATTTTATCACCTAACTCTTACTAATATTATAAATGCGACAGTAACTGTCTATCTGTCGCGCTTTCCCGCCAAAAATACTGAACGGATTTTTAGCTCTCTAGAAGTTAAGGTACTTTAAGAAAGCTACTCTAAAAGTCGATTTCCTTAGATATTCAAGCTATGTTAAATGGTACGTTAATTGAGAGAGTGATTAAAGGTTATAAGAAATTACATAAATAACCTAATCCTATGCATATTATGGCAGGGTACATTATAGAGTTCGGCTTCATATGAAGCCGGAAATTTCGTTAGTTAAAGATAAATTACACTCAGATGTCGAATTAGGTATGAATCGAATTCAGACCCTCCGACTTAACAGTCAAATCTATAAACCATTTAACCATCAAAGGAAAAAAAACCGAAGCAAATTAAATTTAATAAATAAATATATTGTTTTGTATTTACTGTTGCTGTGTTACTATTATAACACATCTGTACATACAGCAGTGTAATTGATAACGCGATAAATATTTGCATTTTCTAGTAGTCTTACTACCTTAACATAAAGTTCAATTTCCCAATGAAAAAATCTACAATTAAATATTAGATAATACAACAAGAGACAATAACGACATGAAAGATTAACATAAATAGTTACTGATAAATCTAAATGAGTTATATGATGCCAAGATAAATTGCCACAATCGCAAAATTATGGAGCAAACCAGACGTCTTGTCTTAGAAGAAATCTTAAATGAAAAGCAAATTCAAACTATTCTGTCGCGATCCATTGGTGACAATGTTGCGTGTAAAGTGAAGAACAGTCAAATAAAACCAGCAATGGATGGAATAGCCGGTTTCCTAGGTGATCATTGGAAGGTGGTTTTATATGTAGATGTTGAAGGAGCAATGAAGAAAATACATTTGTTTCTAAAGCGTCTTCCCGTGGAGAACAAGACCAGGATTGATTTCATTGATACTAACAATTATTTTAGACGAGAGGCATTGATGTATAAGATTTTTGATGAGATTGATGACGATGGTAAGTCTGATTTCTAAGATATTTTTTCTTGATAAACTAAAGTAAGTTAGACCCATTCTTGGATTCTATTATGCTTTTCATGAGGCAGAATAGTCACTTTGACAGGCTTTGAAGGAAGGCAGTCCAGTCATAAGTCAACAGTTGAGTCATCTAGTGACACAAGGGGGATAAAGGGATTTTGTGTCACATTTGGTGGAGAGAAATTTTTTGTGCACACAAAAAAATGGTATAGCGCTGATTTTCTGTGAGGGCGTGTTTTTTTATATCACTCATATCGAACCTATCCCATATGATGTGTAGTTTTCAAAAAAATAATTTGATTGTGGTGACTTCCACTTTCAGAGCAAACCTTTGTTTGCTCTGAAAGTGGAAGTCGACTACAGCGCCTTCTATAGATATGTCCAGTTATGTAGAAACTAATCCTGTATCGCGAAGTACATGTTCTGGTTCCGATAAGCATAATATATGTACAACTTCCCAAATCAACAGATGGACCGCGACAAACCCGGCATGGCATGATCACCTTCCTTGGTCTACGAATTCTCGTTTTGTGTCCTCTACATAAGAAAAAGTTTCATTACGAAATCTAACATTTTTGCTAATAATTTTCCAGGTCCGAATCGGTTTTGTGTAAAAGCCTACATCTACACGGACTCATTAATCGTGCTGCCGTTCCTCTCACAAGACTACACCTGCCACTTTTACCTGCATACGTTCAACCCAGAACAGGTCTTCTTAGCTTCAAAGTCTATTGCACTATTTCATGCAGCATTTGTTAATTATGAGACGAATAAGAGCATCAATCTAAAGCGTCCATATAGTACTTTACGGGAATACGAACATTTGTTGAAAGAACCAGTTTTTTGCGACTGTCCGTGGCTAAAAGCAGCCGCTAAGCTGTCTGCAAATCTTTTAAAAACTCATTCTACAAAGTTCTACCGAGAATGGCCAGATTTGGAGACGAAATTAGCAAAGAAATATATCGAAGCGTGTGATTCCTTGAAAGAATATAACGGCACATTTAATGTGTTACTGCATAGAGACTTATGGGTGAACAACATAATGTTTAAGTATGAAAACGGTGTTCCAGCGCAAGCTATCTTGATTGACTTCCAAAATTTGCGTTACGGACCTCCAGCTTTCGATCTGATGGTATTCCTACATCTCACTACAGATATAAGTTTCCGAGATGCACGTGAAGCGGATGTATTTGCTTACTACTACTCCGTTTTTTTAAACAACCTAGACGAAAATTCCACGAAGCGACTCAAAGAATTGGCCTACGGTAAAGATGATTTCTTAAAGTGGTGTAAAATGGCTAAAATGTTTGGTATACTGGAAGCGATATGTCTCTTCCCTTACATTCTTTTAGATCCCAAGACTGCTGAGAGCACGTTTAACAAACCTGAGACGCACGAAAGTCATTTTAACGTTGATCGAACAGAACCAGTCCTGGCCTATGCAGCTTTAAATGAAATATACAAACAACGAAATCTGGATGTGTGTGAAGAATTTGTCGAGAGGTATTTGTTATAGAACTGTTAATACAGTGACATTTAGTGTACCTATTCATCATTTCTTTTAAAGAATGTAAATAATACTGTAGAATAAATAATTTCTTAAAAAATATTCTTTGAGTTTCTTACTGGTTCTTGTTCATATGGTCGTGGGTTTTGAGAATACAACCAGGGCAAATCTTTGTGTGAAGAACACGATCATTTGTATTTAGAAGTACATAATTATGTACATTTGAATGATTTTTGGTTTTTAAAAAGACAACTGCCGCGTTAGGTATATACATCCTACTCATATCAAAGGAACTTTACAAACATAGATGAAATGAACGTAAAGAACACAGACTCAAAATATCAATTTGTGAATCACACAAACAGATAGGAACTCTGACGGTGGTATGTGAGTCTAAAAGACAAAGACTATATAGATATAAAATCATAATAGACGGGCAAACAGGCAGATAAAATGAATTGCTATTTCAATACCGGTGATATTTATCTACATCAACTGCTTCGGTGAAGCAATTAGCGACTGCTGAGCTTGAGGTTGTGGGTTCAAATTACGGGGCGCAACGATGTTATATGATCTACTAGAATCTAAAAGTAGTTGTCACTATGCAGATGGTGACCCATAGTGTGACAGACTACTAATCATTGGGCCATCGGTCTCACACTCACCAACGAAACACGACAGTTCGAGTACAGGACTCATTTGAGGTTGGTCTTCTGTGAGAGAGTAGTACCCATCTCATCGAGCCGGCTCATTCGTGCTGATATCAACGAGACTCTAGTACCAATATAACATATTTAAGGTTCCCACCAACAACTTGGCGTCCCAAGCCAACTTCACCTTCAAGTGTTACACTTGTTAATTGATGGACGAGGCACTGGCGAAAAAAACATCCCGGTAGGCACGTCATGTATTACATGGGACCAAACATCATCATCATCATCATCATCAACAGCCTTTAACAGTCCACTGCTGGACATAGGCCTCTCCTTGAAAAGGAGGTATTGGCCTACTATACCACACTGGCCAGACGGGTTGGTATAGGGTTGGTTTCAAGTTTTCCTTCTATTGGCATTGATGTTGTCTTGCGTAGTTTATCCCTTAGTCGCCTTTTACGACACCCGCGGGATGAATAGGAGTGTTGACACTCTGTATTCTTAATCCGTCTGTATTCTTAATCCGATCAAACAACGGGCGAAAAGTGGGCGTCTCGGTCTGCCCCTTCGCAGAAACAGATGTGACTTTATATATGCACGTAAACAGTAGCAGTAATTTCTATTATTTGATAATACTATGCTTATACCTGGCTATATATTTATGTTTCGTCACTGCAGGTATAGTGTACAACAGGTAGTGATGTTTCTACATTGCCGTTTCTACAGCCCGCCATGGTATGGGTCACCATGCTGAATTGCCTACCCTCACAATGAGGATGGTGATTTCTACTCATGCATTCCATCAGGCAGAATAGAGTCAATTGGGTAGGCTTAAATTAAAAAAAAATAGCATGGAAACTAATCAAAATAAATTATTAAAAAGTTGTAATGACAATGGATACAAGGTGAAACAACATGAGTTCTCATTGTATGTAGTAACTTTTAAGAAGACATTAAATAAGTGACTGTTACACATGCATTCATGAATTAATGCCTGCAAGCAAGGGCGTTGTGTTGTGTTTGATAGCACTTATTGTACTGCATCTAACCAATTTCTTTTGAAGATCATTTTAGTAGATTTTTTTAGTAATTTAAGAAATGATGTACTGTTAAACTGGATAGCACTTATTGTACTGCATCTAACCAATTTCCTTTGAAAATCATTTTAGTAGATTTTTTTAGTAATTTAAGAATAGATGTACTGTTAATAGACCAGTGCTTTTAATGTTTGAAAACAAAATAAATTATAGTAGGATGAAACCCATTGTAAAAGGAGGAGAATATTGCAAATTTTAAAGGAAAAATAAATTACGGGCGATCTGAGGTCGGGAAGGTTGGTTAAGGGAAAAAAATAGCTTATCTCGATTTCCTGCAAAACTACAAGTCCAATGGAAAAAAGTTAAATGGCAAAGTTGTAGGTAATGAAAAGATCTACAACTTTTGCATTGACACTTTTATCACATAATCTCAAATTTTATGTGAAAAATTCAAAAAACCAAGTTTTTGGTTTTTTATTTTTATCTTTTACAAATAAAATTAGTTTTTAAGGAAATTTTGTGAAAACTTAGCTTTTCATGTCCTGAGTACACCGTAATTTATTTGATTTGAAATATCTATTTTTTCACCTCATTTTGACTGAATACCGAAAAAAATCCCTAATTTTCAATCGAAAATTCGTCCGTCAAAATATCCACTTTTTTTAAAAAAATAGGGTGTTTTCTATTCGATAAAATCCGATGGTGTACCATAGTAAATCTTCTCAGAAAATGCCAAAAATGAAAAAACTCGAATTCGATTTTTTTTAATCGATAATGAGATATTTATTAAAATTTACACTTTAATCACTCGAAAAACGTAAGAATGCATGTTACAATGATAAACAAAAATATAGCAAATCGAAATATACTACTATAAGCCACAACGGCGGTAGTTGTCATTTTTGTGGCGCCCATCACTTCACTTCGCTTGGTTATAAATAGGAGTGATCTGTTGTATCGGTACGCATTTCTGACGAATGCGTCGCGGAGTGTGGATCATTGTCTTTGGACAATTAGTACTACTCTGTTAACAGATGTGGAAAGCTGTCTTTGACAAGTTAGTACTGTCTGAATTGCGGTGGGTGCGAGGAAAACTGTCTAACAGCTAGTACAGCCCTATGTGACCGCCCTTGCTGTATATCTAACTGTAATTTGTTTAGATTCGTTACTTAATTAACGGTTGTTTGTGTCTAATTGCATTTCTCAGATTATTTTGTAATTAATGAAATAAATTGTTTAGAATTAAAGTAAATAGTTTAGAATTATAATTATTTTTATTATTTTTCACTTCTGGATTCTAACATCAGAAGTTGGATCGATCTACGTTCACAAATTATTAATTTTCAATATTTGGGAAACGATCAACTACCGACATTTAGTTAGATATTTTCATTTAATTTGCCTATACTTCATTATCTAGGTGTGTCTTACGATAGAGAGCATTGACAAATGCACAATAGATCGCGCTGTCATATAGAACCAAAGTGAATATACGCAGTGATTCGCCGCAGAGGTCCCGGGAACGATAAACGCGATCGTTCGTTAAAAAAAAAAGGCATTGCACACTATTAGTGCTCATTTGAACGCTATCGAAATTCAGTGTTCGTTGTGATTTTTAATAAGGGAATCCGACTTTTGTGATATTCTTATCCGCTCTAAATCAAAGTCAAAAATCAAAACTAAATCAGTCAAAAATCAAAACAAAGTCAAAACATAGCACATATAAAAATCGTAAAGGAAGTGACGACTTCTATATTTGGTTTTTAGTGTCAATTACAAACGGTTTTAAAACGATTATTTTAATAAAATAATGAGGGTATTTGTACCACATGTGTGTTCGTGTGTATAACGCTTTCTTTCCAGTTAGTAAACATTGTGCTAAGCGATGGAAACTGCATCCGTGCCAATGTACAAGGTGTACAATGTGGTCCACCAGTGCCGACACGGTAATGAGAGAAGGTTAGAAGGTTCAGTTAAGAAAAACTTGTGAGTTGTGCTTGACGCTGTACTGGTAAGATCAAATCATATTACATGTTGTGATTTATTTTGATATGTAGTGTACAAAAGTGAATTGTGTGCGCAATTTAAAATGATAAAAAATGGACTGTTTGGCGCGTATACGAAAATGCCTTAGGGCTGATGCAAAGCTGTGGCTTAACACAAGGGCTTAAGTAGTTAGTTTAGTTTTAACAATGACCTCATTTCATACCTTTTGTTATTGCGAATATTTGGTACTAGCTATTGCCCGCGTGTATGTCGGTTATCGCGATAAAAAGTAGCTTTCCAAAGTTCAGTTCTATCTTTATACCAAATTTCATCAAAATCGGTTCAGTGGTTTTGGCGTGAAAGCGTAACAGACGGTTACTTTCGCATTTATTGCGAATATTTGGTATAACGTAAATAGTGAATAGCGCTCAAACGAATGTTTGTAACTACCCCACCTGTGCATAATCAAGTAGGCGTTCTTTGCTATGGTTACGAACTATTTTTAACGAAGGAATGATGAATAATAGCAGTTGTAGTGGCTGCCTAATGCAACCCGAACTTATTACTTAAAGGTCAAGTAACTTTTATCCATTTACTTAAAACGTACACTGACACAGCAAGTGTGACGGGACATAATACCCACACACGTTGTGATTAATCTGTTTAACTTTTATTTATGGAAACGAAAAATAGATACTTTGTCAGATTATAACAATTTACAGTGTGTACACCAAGTTATGTTACTCCGTAAATTTAAAAATTGAAATGACCATTATTAAACAACTAGCTTTAGCCAGCGGCTCCGCCCGCGTGTATGATGTCCTTTCTCAGGTTCTAAACTATTTGAGTTCCAAAATTCATCAAAACCGGTTTAGCGGTTTAGGCGTAAAAACGTAACAGACAGACAGACAGTTACTTTCGCACTTCAAGAAATAGTTGATGATCCATTACATTTCTAATTTTTATTTTGATAATTCGATGAATGGGCTATTCTTTTATATTGGTGGTTGGTGAGAGCAAATAAATCGGGAGTATATAAACGTGTGATGTAACTATTCACAATACGGCAAAAGGGTGCGTGGACAGCAGAGCTAGTCCTGACGGAGCCTATTTAAAACAGCTTGAGGAACTCTTATCATCCGCCGGTAGATGTACTGTCACATTATTTACTGGTGATTGCATTAGTCAACTGTTATTGTAAAATCTATGAAGCGTTATAACAGTGGTAAATGTTTAAATTCTAAAGATATGATGTTAAATTTATTTAATAGTTCAGAGTAGGTAGTACGAAAGTGACTTCACTTGTTATTAATGGTTCAAAGAAAAAAAAAAAAAGTAAAGAAACTTCTATGAACCTTCTATAGTGGACTCCAAACTAAAACTTCATATTTTAAATGTAATCTAATAGGTTTTACACAACATCAACAACAAATTGTAAATGTTAAAGAAAGATCTCTTATGATAAAGCAAAACATATCGTTTGTTAGTTATGTTTTAATGTTTATCGAAATGCAAAGTATTGATACCGGTAAAGACTGCATGTCTATCGATCTTAATAGAACGTCTACTTAAGCATGCTATTCTTAATGTTATAGAAACATTATGAAAGGTTTTAAATACCCTCACTAGTGTCAGGTATTAAATGAACTATGTTATGTTGTTTGTGTAACAATAATGATTAATGGTCAGGTTAGACCGAGCTAAAATGAGGTTTAAGCACTAGTCATTGTGAGAGTACCAATTAGTGTTCCGGAAAGATAATCCTCATGCCTGACTGGCTATTTCAGGTGTTAAATTTTAAGATCATACACAAAATCATTGCAAACTTGATCGTAAAGGTCTGACATTCATATAGGATCAAGATTAATAACATGTTCATAAGCACGTTACGAGCCAGCTCAGGTTATTGTGATCTTTCTTCCTGACAGAGGTACTTATTGAAACGTCAGTACCAGTGATGGTTTCGACTGCTTTGTTGGGTCGACAGTTAGTGTATGAGACTACCGTTCAATATAGGTTCGATTTCTGGGTTGAACAAACAATAACTAATAATACTGTGTACTTCTAATTATAGATATGCTTGTTACGGCCCGAAGTTTAAAAGTTGTGGTCAACGCTCCGTGACTCGAATGAGTACAAAGAGTCGACGGTCCTACGCCTGATCTCTTTCGGGTCATGTTGGGTGGCCGTCTCATCGAACCAAAGGCGTACACCTGTGTTAGACAAGTACTTGCGTGCTGTAGTGTCTACTGTGTTTTTGGTTGCTCACCATTGGGACTGGCCGCCGTAGCAGAAAGGTAAAAAGGTTAAAATGGT
The DNA here is from genome assembly GCA_932526445.1 of Phragmatobia fuliginosa. Taxonomy (NCBI): domain Eukaryota; kingdom Metazoa; phylum Arthropoda; class Insecta; order Lepidoptera; family Erebidae; genus Phragmatobia; species Phragmatobia fuliginosa. The sequence continues at coordinate 22,317,214 of OW052067.1, read as the reverse complement.
AAGGTTTAACTACAGACTCGAGACGATCGACTATAAGCAGACGGTGGCTTATTACAGTAAGTGATTGAACGACACCTGTCGGACAAGCCCTGGTTCATAAAATGACTTTGAGGGCAATTAGTCTGAACTCGAATTCACTGCGTGGGCATACTTGGACATGTTTCGGGTTTGCTTGACGACAATCGTCAAGCTGCAGACATAACCAAAACTGGTGACCCGGTATCATATCCTAAGAGCTTTGCGATTATTGGGAACATCCTTAACCGAGTACCGTGAGACTTCTGTAACATTTTCTGACATCCTCCGGGTCTTGCGTCCTGAGAGATATGCGAAAGTTAGTAACATTCTTGACGATATTACTGCATACATACTGAGGGCACTGTTATTTTTAAATATCCTAAAAGCTTTGCTTGCTAGTATCGCCTTCTAAAAGCTCTGATTATTCATGACGATAATGAAGCATATTGGTGACATTAAAGTAATACCGTATTCAAAACTAATGCAATTTTTCATGCTTTCCTTAGATGATAACGATGCATTGAGAGCCTCGTCACTGAGCAAGGTGCAGTCTACGCGAGCCGAGCCCGGGCTGTGACCTGGTGTCTGCTGCTGCCTGGTGAGGCGCAGACTTGCGGCCTGCTCGCTGTATCGCGAGGTGCGGACTTGCGTCCTGCATGCCGCTCAGTGATAAGCGGACCTGCGGTCTGTTCTCCGTGTGCCCGAGATGCAACCTTCCGCCTGTTCACCGTGTGTACGAGACGCAATCTTCGGCCTGATCCCCGTGTGCGTGAGGTGTGGTGCAATGTATGGCGGATGGTGGAGAGCATGAGGTGTGTATATTGGAATGGACCCATGGACAGGGTAACCAGCCCCAAACTCGTGGTCTTCCTGAGATAATTTTAAGACCCATGGACAGGGTAACCAGCCCCAAACTCGTGGTCTTGTTGAGAGAGGTAAGACCCATGGACAGGGTAACCAGCCCCAAACTCGTGGTCTTGTTGAGAGAGGTAAGACCCATGGACAGGGTAACCAGCCCCAAACTCGTGGTCTTGATGAGAGAGGTTTAAGGCCCATGGACAGGGTAACCAGCCCCAAACTCGTGGTCTTGTTGAGAGAGGTTTAAGACCCATGGACAGGGTAACCAGCCCCAAACTCGTGGTCTTGTTGAGAGAGGTTTAAGGCCCATGGACAGGGTAACCAGCCCCAAACTCGTGGTCTTGATGAGAGAGGTTTAAGGCCCATGGACAGGGTAACCAGCCCCAAACTCGTGGTCTTGATGAGAGAGGTTTAAGGCCCATGGACAGGGTAACCAGCCCCAAACTCGTGGTCTTGATGAGAGAGGTTTAAGACCCATGGACAGGGTAACCAGCCCCAAACTCGTGGTCTTGTTAATTTTAAGTTTAAATGTTTAAGACACACACTTATGATAACTGTTCTTATGATATTATGGTTCTTATGGTAACGGTAGACCTTCATGCTGAAGTCTACTCTTGTGTTAGTACTAAGTTTCTAGTTTTATTTTAAATGTATGTAACAGTGACTGTTTGTTTCTAATCTGGCGCGGATTATAAATAATCTTTCACTCTTTTCCTTGGAGGTTCGAACCTTTCTTATTCGTGTTAACTGTTATTATCCTGTAAAACTATTCGTTAACTCTAACTGTTTACGCTAAATTTGATAACTGTTTTTAGTAACTGACCAATTGGACGATGATGTACTTACAGAGGCGTCTAATAAACTTTTATTTTTGTACATGTTCCAGTAACCGCGAATGAGAACAATGAAGAAGTGTGGTCATCCAGACCTGCCGAGGACGTCAGGGTGTCAGGAGAGGCCGTATAAGCCACAACGGCGGTAGTTGTCATTTTTGTGGCGCCCATCACTTCACTTCGCTTGGTTATAAATAGGAGTGATCTGTTGTATCGGTACGCATTTCTGACGAATGCGTCGCGGAGTGTGGATCATTGTCTTTGGACAATTAGTACTACTCTGTTAACAGATGTGGAAAGCTGTCTTTGACAAGTTAGTACTGTCTGAATTGCGGTGGGTGCGAGGAAAACTGTCTAACAGCTAGTACAGCCCTATGTGACCGCCCTTGCTGTATATCTAACTGTAATTTGTTTAGATTCGTTACTTAATTAACGGTTGTTTGTGTCTAATTGCATTTCTCAGATTATTTTGTAATTAATGAAATAAATTGTTTAGAATTAAAGTAAATAGTTTAGAATTATAATTATTTTTATTATTTTTCACTTCTGGATTCTAACACTACTTTAATTAACAAACAAATAAATAATAATATATACTTTATAGAAGATTCTGCAACTTTCTCAAAGTATTGTAGATGTTTTATTTAATATTAACTTTATTATTTATTTGTTTGTTAATTATAGTAGTATATTTCGATTTGCAATATTTTTGTTTATCATTGTAACATGCAATCTTACGTTTTTCGAGTGATTAAAGTGTAAATTTTAATAAATATCTAAATAACGATTAAAAAAAATCGAATTCGAGTTTTTTCATTTTTTGCATTTTCTGAGAAGATTTACTATGGTAATAAATATACATTTTTACACCATTGGAAAGTAGAGATTTCATCGAATAGAAAACACCCAATTTTTGTGAAAAACGTTGATATTTTGACGGACGAATTTTCGATTGAAAATTAGGGATTTTTTTCGGTATTCAGTCAAAATGAGGTGAAAAAATAGATATTTCAAATCAAATAAATTAAGGTGTATTCAGGACATGAAAAGCTAAGTTATAACAAAATTTCGTTAAAAAATAATTTTATTTGTAAGAGATAAAAATTAAAAACCAAAAATTTGGTTTTTTGAATTTTTCACATAAAATTTGAGGTTATGTAAAAAAAGTGTAAATGAAAAAGATGTAGATCTTTTTTTTACCTACAACTTTGCTATTTAACTTTTTTCATAGGACTTGTAGTTTTGCCGGAAATCGAGATAAGCCATTTTTTTCACTTAAACCCCCCCCCCTCTCCCCCTTCCCGACCTCAGATCGCCCGTAATTTATTTTTCCTTTAATTTTTGTACTATTCTCCTCCTTTTACAATGGGTTTCATCCTACTATAATTTATGTGCACTTTTTGTTATTTTAAGAGGTTTCTACCCTGGTCTATAAACTGGATAGCACTTATTGTACTGAATCTAACCAATTTCCTTTGAAGATCATTTTAGTAGATTTTTTTAGTAATTTAAGAAATGATGTACTGTTAAACTGGATAGCACTTATTGTACTGCATCTAACCAATTTCCTTTGAAGATCATTTTAGAAGATTTTTGTTAGTAATTTAAGAAATGATGTACTGTTAAGCTGGAATTTACATGTATTTCGGGACTGGATTCATATCTCTGTAAGTGAGGGCTATATCACTATATATTAATTATAAAATAAAGTCATCCGCCACGTCAGTCTATCTGTTCGCGTTAAACTCAAAAATCACTGTACCGATTTAATTTAAATTTTATTCCCAGATAGTTTCAAGCCTGAGGAAGGACATAGGCTACTTTTTACCGCGATAACCGACATACACGCGGGGGGTGCCGGATCAGTCTACGCAGGTATATTTGCATGTTGAATCGTAGCACCTAAGTTACTGAACCGATTTTAATAAATAAGGTATTATAATGGGTAATTTGTACCTGTTTGTAACGTCAAACTTACAGTATGTTTCTCCTAGTTGATTTCGACCACGGCAACCAATCTCAGCGTAGAGCAGCCAATTACGCAGGTGACAAACACAGGTGCACCATATGTCCTCTCAGTCTCATAATCCGATAGGACGGCTATCCGACACGATCGCTGAGAAATGCGGTGCAAAATTCCAGCTTCCAAATTCCGGGTTACTCTTAAGTATTTCTATAATCAGGAAAACATAACATCTCTCGGCACGACGTATACACTAACTGCTTGACTAACGACGCCGTTGTCTTTTTTAGTACGATAGTTACTCGAACCGACTATAACCCGCACGCTGTCTCGGGTAGAAGCCGAGGAACCAGGTGCACCATCGAAAGGAAATCCCTGGAACCCCGACATACCTCGGGCCATCTACGGTTTGTAAATGGCTTCTGGGTGGGAACCCTACTATCCCATACTATCCCTCATGCTCAAAAGAAAGCGCCTGTGCTCTTTTCAGCGCTTGCGCCTCTACCCCGGTCTGCTTCTGCTAGGGCGTCAGATGGACCTATCTGTCGTGCGCTTATGGAGGACGGAGATTGTACATCTTATACACATATAGTATATAATGATAGTTACTCCTATAAATTATTTAACTGCTTGCAGCCTTGTTATCTAAATTGCACAATACTGACAAAATGTCACTTGGATATTTGTTTAGCCTCGATCTGGAAACCTGAACAAATACCGTATTATTTATCAACAAATACCGTATTATTTATCAATTATAGTTAGACATAATTATAGTGATAATAACTATTATTACTTGATCAGTTTAAATAGAACCATCAGGAAATAAAGTTGAACATTTCATCTGTGAAACACTTGAAAGTACAAAATGTTTGGTGGCGGAAAATATTTGATTCTCGAAGAAATCTTGACAGAGAAGCAAATCCATCATATTTTGAACCAATCCATTGGTAGAGATGTTCCATGTAAATTGTTAGGGAGTGAAATAAAGCCAGCAATGGATGGCATAGCTGGATCTCTTGGCGATCATTTGAAGGCGGTACTGGATGTAGATATACAAGGAGAACGAAAGAAAGTGCATTTGTTTATGAAAAGCATTTCGGCTAACAACAAGCCTAAAGCTGAATTCATTGACAAATGTAACTTTTACAGGAGGGAAAAGTTGATGTATAGAGTCTTGGATGACATTTGTGATGGTAAGAAATACGATGTGAATTTAAATTTAAAATTTATTATATTGCATTTTCATTGTGATCCCGTGATCACCCCGCCTGGGGTTTACGGCGGTGTGGTGTGTCGGACTCGAACCGACTAAAACCACACGGTGTGACCTCTCTGCGCCTGTATATAGTGAAGGCCAGGATGTTATCTCCTTCTGGAACCCTCTCGGCGCCTGCTCGCACTGTTGCGGGCACCATCTCATATTCGTTCATACTCTCCATTTGGGCGGCGTCCGGTCACACGCGGACGTCTTCCCCTCGCGGCTGGCCACTACAGCGGGTGGACGGGGAATGCGGCCACACTCAGGGCGGCATGAGGCGCAGGTGTGCGCGCCTCCGCCGCCCGGTTCGCCGGCGTCGGCGGATTGGGTCCACGAAAATAAAGAGCCTATGCCAACAAGTCTGGCCAGCATGATATAGTACGCCAAAACTTCTAACTTCAGAGATGCCCCAGTATAGTCAAGCAGTGTACTGTCAAGGACTTTCGTAATTAGTCATAGTAATGCAGTGCAAGCTACTTTAAGTTACAAGTATTATCCATATTGTCAAATATAGCATGTATTAAATTAGTATTGACTCTGTAGTCCAAGTTTGGTATTATCTCTATGCTTGTTCTAATCCTAATTGACAATGTTATTTTTATAGATACAAACCCATGGTGCTTCAGAGCCTACATCTACACAGACTCAATCATCGTGATGCCAGATTTGACTGTCGCGGGCTACTCTCAGCGTCATTTCCTGGACACCCTTGATTACGAACATATTTCTGTAACAGTGACATCCATTGCACGCTTTCATGCCGCATTTGTTAATTATGAAACAAAGAAGAGCGTCGATCTAAAGCGTCCATATAGTTCTTTCCAAGAATTCGCTCATATATTACAGGAACCGACTTTTTGTGACTCCCCTTTCCTTAAAGCAGCAGCTAAACTGTCAACCAATCTCTTAAAAACCTTTTCTGCGAAACCCTACCGTAACTGGATAGACTTAGAGTCGGAATTGTACAAATACTATCTCGTAGCATGCGACAGCGTTAGAGAATATGAAAACACTGTCAATGTTTTGCTGCATAGGGATTTATGGGTGAACAATATCATGTTTAAGTATGAGAAAGATGTGCCCACAACTGCTGTACTGATTGACTTCCAATGCCTGCGTTACGGACCTCCAGCTTTTGATCTCATGGTATTTTTGTACCTGACTACTGACAGACACTTTCGTGACCAATATGAGAAAGAATTTATGAATCGTTACTTCTCTGTTTTCACACAAAATTTGAGCAGTGATTCTAAGAAGAAACTGGAAGAATTAGGATATGACAAAGAAGACTTCTTGAAATGGTGTGAACGAGGAAGAATGTTCGGAATATTTTTAGCTATAGGGATTTATCCCTTCATACTCATGGATCCGAAGACTGCTCAGGAAACGTTTGATGATCCTAAAACCTATGAGAAACACATCAATTTTGATCGATCGGAGCCTGTTTTGGCCTTAGCTGCTAAGTGCAAAGTATTTAAAGAAAGGAACTTAGAGATAACTGAGGAGTTTATAGAGCGGTACGTTCTGTCTTGAAACAAATTTGTAATAATAGTACTTAGATGGAATAAATAATATGTGAAATCGCAAAAAAAACAAAAATTTTTTTAGATCTTTTAGTTTCTCTTCTATAATGCAAGAAGAAGGTGGGTTTAATCAACGTCAATACATTTTTAATTATCTATTAGAACCCGAAGAATGAATCTATTTAGTAATAACCCGTGTTGTTACCCGCATTTGTTGTTGTATCTTCAGGCAACGCCGCGGGGCGAAATTAGTCTAAAAAAATCGGCCGAGTGCGTGCCAGACCACGCACAGGAAAGGGTTCCTCAGTCACCCAAAATGGTACGTGGATTTAAAATCGTATCCAATAGATAATTGTTATGAATACGTATTAATATTAATACGTTAATTTTGCATGACGTTTTTCAAGTAAGCGCATTTTACTAGTTAAGCCTTTATAACTTTTGAACTAACAAAGTCATCTAATCCGTTATAGTTTTCCTTCAAAGTTCATTATATGGACCACCGTCATTAATTTTTCCAGATTTTTTGAGTCAGCCGTTTAGATTTAGAGGGGGGGGGACGCCCTGTTTTTACAAAGAAGTGCCCTTTGAAGTGGAATATCTCGCAATCAGATACCTAAATCAAAAAATCATCTTATAAGCCTTTTACTCTTTTTAAAAGACCTATCTAATGATGCCTCACACGATGGGGTAGCCACGAGAAAAAAAAACATCCCCACTTTACGTGTAGGGGAGGTAACCCAAATAAAAATATTTTTCATAATTTTATTGTAGCATTTTGTCGACGTTATTACAACACATATTCATGCAAAGTTTTATCTTTATATCACTTACCGTTTGGACGGTAAGTCGAGGACGGACGGACAGACGAACATGACGAATCCATAAGGGTTCCGAGTCATAAACTTCGGAACCCTAACAAGTAACACATTTAGTAAAAAGCGGTTATTTTAATATTACAAACAGACACTCCAATTATATTTATTTGTATAAATTACTCGCAAGGCATGCACATAATGCATCTACTTTTGGATAGATAGATACTTAGAGTTCAAAATTCTGATGAGAATCTGTAAATTTCTGCTTCGACTAAATTAATAAAACAATTGACTCAACAAGTGATTTAGAGGTTGGAAAACATCTGAAGAATTACATCAATTTTATGAGTATTTCCGACCGGCAAAGTTAAATGTCGCTATTGCAGTCTATTTATTCCTCAAATTTCCGTAAAACATGGCTTATTAAATTGATAGTAGTAGTCATTAGATACTTATGAAATAGTATACATATATTTCACTTTATCAAAAAATAAATACTCGCTTGTAAAGCTAAGTTACTTTAGATATTTTTGGAAAAATAAATCATGCTATCGAAACTGCGACGGTCACATCTAGACAAACATACACGACTGATAAGTCTAGTGTAGTGAGCGCTGACCTGGTTGGTGGTGTGGTGTCGTGATGAAGCAAACGTCGCCGTATGGCCGCGGAGCCGCAGACATATGCCAAGTGCCCGCTATGGTCACACCGGCCGGCTCACTAGGGTTGTTAAAAATAAATATAATTAAAAAGAAATCGATATAAATAGTAACATGCATTTTTAAATTGTAAAAAATCCTATGCATACATTTTAAACGTCAGTCTTGACAGTTACATAGAAGGCTCTGAATTTGTGTTTAATAACCTGATGATTAGTGATGATATATTATTACCTATTCAGTGGAGACCGTGTCTCGGCAAACGTAGTATAAGACGTCCACAAGCCATGTGGAGAGATAATTTGTGTAGTCGAGGAACGAACAAAGTGGCTTGCAATTGAAAAGGCTTATGTCCAGCAGTGGACTGCGATAGGCTGATGATGATGATGAATGCTGCTGAAGGACACCTGGCACTCAGATGTCACAAGTAAGTTGCCGTCTTTTAAATTCGTCCTTAGTATCAGGAGGGTCTTTGAGCTTCGTAAAACTAAAGTTCTTAATGAAATCAATAACTCCGGTGCAGCCGGCTCATTCGACCTGAAGTATGGCTCTCAGTCTGGCGATGGTATTACTATTATTTCTATTGGAGCATTATGGGTACCATTCTAATTTTTGTCTTGTGAGTGATGGAATAAGAATACGCAGTGTACCTAACTCATACATACGGTGACATACGGTGGGTGTCTTAAGCGCCTTCTCAGAGAGCAAATCACTCTGCACGGAGAAGGAAAATTAGTCAAAAGCCCGCCTTTTCAATGTGATATAGCAGACCAAAATCTCCTTTCTAAAGAGATTTATGTCCAGCAGTGGACTATTAAAGGCTGTAGATGTGATGTGTTGATGTATTATCTAAATAAATTAATAAAATTGGAGTGTCTACATGTAATATCAAATAAACAGTTTGTATTTCAAAGTATATACGGTACTAACAGCAAAACAGCAATTCAGTTGGTTCCGGGTAATCTCTTGAATGGCTGGTTCGATTTAAACAGGACTTTCACTTGTGAAAAGCTGATGACCTAAGCAGTAACTGAGACTAATTTATTACAGTAGCTTACTCGCGATTTTCAACAATAGTCGCAGATTAAGCCAAGGGACTCAACTAGTTTTTAATAAAGTCTGAATTGATTATTTGCCAGCCCTATGTATGACACATTATTAGTGCAGTGAGTATGGTGTAGTCACGACGCGCGACGGCCCATATCGAGACACAAAAATAGCGTATTACTACAAATAGAGCCTATTGCAATCAATACTAGACGTATGTAGGCTATATTTCATAGAAAGAGGTCGAACATCTGTGGTGAGTCCGAAGATAAACGTGACTTCAAGAAAGTCAATTGTAATGTAACACCTCTAAGTATCTGTGATTAGAATTTTATACAACTGGTATCATCAACAGCCTTTAACAGTCCACTGCTGGACATAGGCCTCTCTTTAGAAAGGAGGTTTTGGCCTAGTATACCACGCTGGCCAGACGGGTTGGTATAGGGTTGGTTTCAAGTTTCAGGGCCCACTTTAAGTATCTGGGTCTGGTCCTAGACGGTAGGTGGCTCTTCGACGAGCACTTCCAACAGCTTGCTCCGAAGCTGATCGGCACTGCCTCCTTCCTTGGGCGTCTTTTGCCCAATCTGGGAGGAGCCAGTGTCGCCACGAGGCAGCTGTACACGGGGGTTGTCCGGTCTATGGCACTCTATGGTGCGCCGGTGTGGGCGGCGGCTCTGACCGAGCAGAATAGGGCGCGCTTCAGGCGGCCGCAGAGAACTCTGGCGGTCAGAGCCATACGGGGTTACCGCACCATATCGACGGAGGCGGCGTGCGCCCTGGCCGGAACACCCCCGTGGGATTTGGAGGCGGAAGTGCTCGCCGACGTTTATCGGCGAGTGGCTAACTACCGGGCGGAGAGTGGTGGAGTTGGACCTCCGCCCGAGGACGTGCGCGAGTGGCGCGAAGCCGCTCACCGAGCCACGATGGATCGCTGGTCGATCCGGCTGGAGACTCCACGTGCTGGCTTCGCCACCGTGGAGGCGCTTCAGCCGGTCATCGGCGAATGGGCAGTGCGGCAGCACGGGACCCTTACCTTCCGACTGACGCAGGTTCTTTCCGGGCATGGTTGCTTCGGAAAGTACCTGCACTCGGTCGCCAGGAGGGAATTGAGTTCCGCCTGCCACCACTGCGACTGCAGTGAGGATTCGGCTCATCACACGCTGGCGGTCTGCCCCGCATGGGAGACGCAGCGCCGGGTCCTCACTGCAGTCATCGGAGAGGATCTCTCGCTTCCGGCCGTCGTTCGTTCCATGGCCGGCAGCGAGAGCTCATTTACCGCGGTCGCAACCTTCTGCGAGGACGTAATCACGCAGAAGGAGGCGGCGGAGAAGGCCCGGGAGGACGACATCCAATCGGACCAGATTCGCCGCCGGCGACTCGGGCGGCGGAGGCGCGAACATCTGCGCCTCATGCCGCCTTGAGTGTGGCCGCGGGTGGACAGGACGGGTTTTCCCTCCACCCGCCCTATGTGGCCAGCCGCGAGGAGGCGGCGTCGGTGTGTGCCGGACGCCGCCTAAGAGAGGGTCGTCGTACAGAGACGGTGCCCGCATCAGGAGCGGGCAGGCGCTGGAGAAGTTCAGAAGGAGATCTCACCCTGGACTTCTCCTCCTCCTAAACGGAGAAGCGCGGAGAGGGCACACTGTGTGGTTTTTAGTCACTTCAAGTCCGACACACCACCCCGCCGTAACCCCCGGTGGGGTGACGGTCCATGATGATTTTCCACACATAAAAAAAAAAAAAAAAAAAAAAAAGGGTTGGTTTCAAGTTTTCCTTCTCTATGCATTGATGTTGTCTTGTGTAGTTTATCCCTTAGTCGTCTTTTACGACACCCGCGGGATGAATAAGGGTGGTGACACTCTGTATTCTTAATCCGTCACCACACGGACAATACAATTGGTAATAAAATTAGTTTTGACAAAGCTCGCAGACCAGGTTGGGCTTGTATTAACAAAACTTATGATAAGACTTAACATTATTTTTAAATACACACATATTATAGAAAAATTACATCCAAACACCGAGCCAGGAACGAGAAACAGACACAAAAATAGCTATTGAGTCCTATTTCTTTTGTAAATGATATTTATTTTTGTAAGTAAATTTTTTATAGATATTTTTACACGTTGGACTTTACAGCTAGAAGGCGCCGGCATTTCCTAGGACTCACTCTGGGAAGAAATGCCGAAACAAACCAGTCAAACCACAGAGGTGTCTCTTTTAGGGTTCCGTAATTCATGACTCGGATTCCTTATAGCTACGTCATGTCCGTCCGTCCTCGACTTACCGTCCAAACGGTTAGTGCTAGAACTATTTTGTTTTAATTATATGTACATGTTAAACAAGATCTGCACGGCTCTTGGCTAGGCTGTATGGCCACGCCGCTTTCTATTGATCCAAATGTTGTGGGTTCAAATCCCACATGGGACAATTCGTTGTGTGATCCACAAATTGTTGTTCTGAGTCTGGGTGTTCTTTGTTTCTGTTTCATATATGTTTGTAAAGTCCCTCGCGACACAGGATGTATAATCCTGTGGAGTTGTCTTTAAAAAACAAGGTTATGTTCGATAAATGGATATCTAAGTTGCATAAGTACAAGTTGCGAGTGTAAGGAGTCAGGCACCTTGAAGGACGGCTGGTGTCCTCTCCAACCAGTTGTAGGAACAATATACCCATTGTGTGTGAAGAGTTGACGTCAGTTTGCTGAGATATAGACATAGGTATGTTAAAGTAATTCACATTTGTTTGTTCTAATTTATCTTTTCTTTTCTTTAAAAAAAACCGGCCAAGTGCGAGCCGGACTTGCGCACGAAAGGTTCCGTACCATTGACTGTTATACAACAGTACGTACACAAATTTTATATTGTTTTAGATTTTGTATGTATTTGTATGGGAGCCCCTAAATAGTAAGTTTATTATTTATTATTAAAGTAAAAATACAACTGAGTATTTTGTGAATATTTCAAGTGCCTACCTGTTTCCAATATTGATATCGAGCGAAAAAGGGAAAAAAGTCGCGTTTGTTGTATGGGAGCCCCCCTTAAATATTTATTTTATTTTTAGTATTTGTTGATACAACAAAAATACATAACATGTGACAATTTCAACTGTCTAGCTATTCTTGAGATACAGCCTGGTGACAGACAGCGAAGTCTTAGTATAGGGTCTCTTTTTACCCTTTGTTTACGGAATCCTAAAAAAAACAACTCCCGCATTAAGAATATAAATCCTGTGACCTGGGCGGCTTTAGAAACATACATGACAGACTCAAAGAACACTCAGACTCAGAACAACACTTAATGGATCACACAAAGTATCGTTCCATGTGCCCCATAGCATTCAGCGCAGAGGAAAACGGCGTGAAGGCAGTTTGGGGTCTCATATTTATTACGTAACAAGATTTAGGGGGAGGAGGGTTAACAGTGTCTTATTATTTCTTATCTCTATCCTCAAGGAGCTTGCAATCTGTGAGCGCCTGTCATCCCTGTGTCTCCGTAGGATCCTGGGATACTTCGGCCATATTGCGAGGAGGGCCGATGATAGCCTCGAAAGGTTAATGGTGACTGGCAAGATCGAAGGGAGGAGACCCAGAGGCCGCTGCCCGTTGCGCTGGACAGACCAAGTTGGCTCCTTTTTCGGATGTACGATCCATGCTGCTCTGCATGCCGCCTGGAACCGACACAAGTGGCGAACCGCCATTCACAAAACTTTAGCAAGTGAGGGTCACGACCCTCAGAACTGAGGAGAACGACGCAAGGAGGAGGAGGATTATTTCTTATAAGGAGGAAGGGAGTCTTGATACCTAGTTCTTACATTGATTTACTATAGTAACAGAACTCAATATATCAATTTTTTGAATTTCTGCCTGTATGTTTGTGTTTACTAATCTCAAAAGTGACTAAACCAATAATTTGGATGCAGCTACGTTTTATGAATTGTGGTAAACTTCACTGAACATTTAGTTTTTGTTTTATTTCAATCGGTTGACAAAAAAAAATAGTTTAAAATCGACGTATATGCAAGGGGAGCCTAGACCAATGCTATTCAATAATGTATGTAATTTGAATTACAAGTCTAATGTAGGGCATAGGATTGTGTGTTACTGTCTATATTTAATTATGATAATGTTTAAGTAAATATTAGTGTACGACACTCTTGTTAATATTTCATAATAACAGTAATAATTAATACATTGATTATTATTTTGTTTATTTATAGCAGTTCTGTTCTGTATAAGATAAGATAAGATTTTATTTATTTGCATAAACATGTGTATGTGTGTGTGTGTACAGTTTAAGGCATGTAGGATTTACAGAGGTATATTATATAAAACATCATACTTACATGTTTGCCACATAAATTGGCGTGCAAATATTGCTAAAAAATTTAATATTAAATATCCAAATATTAAAAAAAATTTAAGATATAAAATATGCATACGTGTAAAAAAATTGTGTACAATAATAAAAAGAAGCGAAGAAAATAATAATATAAATAAATAAAAACTATTTAATATTACACTCTTGTAAAAAATCTGTGACGTTATAATACGTTATTATAACTTACCTTCAACCTTCAAAGTTTCGCTTGCCCTCGGGGTTGAAGGTCTGACGCCAGCCGCTGAGTGGAATAACTGATATTCAGGTAAAACCAGCTAAATATTCGATTCTAAATAGTGTTGAGAATAAAAAAGTTAAGAAAGAAAAAATATATGTAGGTATAGCTTTTCTGGAGTTCATATCCATTTATGTATGAGGGTGCCAAAGTGCCGCCTGCCTGATGGAAAACATAAGTAGATTCCAAGGGTCTAGAATGTAGACAATGCATTATCGTGACCCACACCATGGCGATCTCCGGTTGTTCAATATATAAACAATATACAATAGTTTCCTTTGAGCTCGATAGATGGCGTTGTACTGATTTTTTGTATCACGATGTTAAGAGACTACGAACTATTGTATAAATACCAGCTCAGTAATAAAAAAATATTCTCGCTTGGGCGTGTTTTATTGGCGACCGCGTTTCTAAAAGCGATTTTTGGGATTACGATCCACCGGTCTTGCACTCACCACTGAAACACGATAGCAGCAGTTACAAGGTTTGTCTTCACTCTTCGGTGAGGTACCTATACCTACTACTTATAATTCTGTCGGCGAGTTCGTGCTGAAATCAGTGTTTCTCTACTACATGAAAAAACTCTTATTTAACTCATCTAAAAATTTTAAAAGCTACTTATGTTTTTATTAGTTCAATTAGTTGTATATTAAAAAATAACCTGGCAACACAAGGCTTGTCGTTCAATTTTATAAGTAACAATATGTAATACCACATAACCATACCAATAAAATCTTATTTAAACAATGGCCTCTGACCCACTTTTTTCATTTAAATTTAAAAAAAAATTAAGTACATAATAAAGTAAAATAGCTACTAATTAAGTACAGATATAAGTATGCAGTTCTACGTAAGGTCAGTGAGTTTGGTTCTCGGTTGCATCAGATCGTAAATCTGTCTCTGACAGTACCCATCTTATGTTCATATGGTCGAATATGACTCAAAACTGTAGGGTTGTAACACAATCACCGGCATTAATTAGAATTGCTTATTTAAAAAATAGTATTTTCGAAATCCATGGCCTTAGTGTAAGAGATTTGACTGCACGGTATGTCAAGTGGTTTCAACGGTCGCCACGCGGCTTTCTACTGCGCAAAGTGTCCTGGGTTTAAATTAAACAAGGGATGACACTTTGTGTGATTGAAATCGTTGTTCTGAGTCTGGGTGTTCTTTGTGTCCGTTTCACGTATGTTCGTAAAGACCCCCGCAACACAGGATTTATATTCCTAACGCGAGAGTTGTGTTTGAAAAATAAAAACAAATAAGTCAGTGGCGCAGTGGTAGTTCGGGTTCGATTCCCAGATCGAGCCAAATAAATAATAAAACAATATTTCGGACATCTTACACACAACGCCATCTATTCCTAAACTAAGCGGAGCTTGTATTATGGCAGTAGACCACTTATAAAATACTTTTTTACAATACATATTATACGTAGGAAACTCCGAAAAAATATATTTGCAGATCACACACAAGCACTTGATCTTACCCGGGAATCGAACCCAGGACCACAGTATTCGTATACGCTACCGAGGAAGTCAAATTTGTATAATTCTGAAGCGGTGACTTCCTAGGCCAGTACATAATATCCTGTACCAAGAAAGGAGATGGTGGGACCAGTTGGTGGAGCTACAGTTTGCTAGTGACAGCCCTACCGATCACCCCCGTGTGTGGGACAAGGGCAGCATGTCGCCAGATACGGCGTCTTCAATGACCGCCTCTCGATTTTATGTATAAATATAATTCATATTGTTCACAGACACATTTAAAAGTGACTGTAAATCTCTTTAACATATTTAATGTATACTATTTACGGTAAATAAGGTCATGTTATTATTACTATAGTCTAGTGGTTTGCGTATGTGTCTGCTGATCAAGAGGTCTCGGATTCGATTCCCGGGTAGGACTAAATATTTGCGTGATCCACAAATATTTGTTTCGGAGTCTGGGTGTTTTCTATGTATATTATGTATGTATTTATGAAAAAAAGTATGTATATGTATTTATATCAGTTGTTTAGCACCCATAATACAAGCTCTGCTTAGTTTGGGACTAGATGACGTTGTGTGTAAGATGTCCTAAATATTTATTTATTTTGGTTATTTTTTACGCTGGTAACACTTTATTTTTATGTCATTTTGCGAATTATCCAGAGTTATATCTTAAAATAATAGTTTTTATTAAGAGTGAGCTGATTCCTGCGGTGTTGTTCGCGGGTTTGGAAGTTAGGCGGTGATTCACGCCCATGCCTCGGAGAGCACGTAAAGCCGTCAGCTCCGGCTGTCATGAACATCTATGGCAATCGTTATTGGGAAGTCAGTGCCCTCAAATTTACTGACAACTAGTTCAACCTTCGAATTTCAGTTCTCTCTTAGGGTTGCGGAGATCCGATGCCAGTCGCTCCGTGGAAAAACTGATATTCAGGTCAAACCGGTTGAACTAGTAGCCGACC
Source organism: Phragmatobia fuliginosa (assembly GCA_932526445.1). Taxonomy (NCBI): domain Eukaryota; kingdom Metazoa; phylum Arthropoda; class Insecta; order Lepidoptera; family Erebidae; genus Phragmatobia; species Phragmatobia fuliginosa. Next base: position 22,301,171 of record OW052067.1, on the reverse strand, counting down.
CCAAATTGATAAAAAATAATAATTTAAACTTCATATATGTCATTCAGGGTCGTCTGTATACAAAATACAAACTTTGGGTAGCTAAGTCGTTGAAATTTAAACTTGTTTATCTGTTTGTTCTGGTTAAGCTCTGAAATTTGACTGCACATTTTGCCTAGTGTCGTAGGTTCAAATCCCACGCAAAACAACACTTTCTGTGATCTAGAAATTGTTGTTCTGAGTCTGGGTGTTCTTTGCGTCCGTTTCATGTATGTTTGTAAAGTCCCCCGCGACACAGGAATATATATTACTAATGCGGGAGTTGTCTTTTAAAAATGAAATATCAGATAGCTGTTGAACTAACGAATAATTTACGCAATTTTTTTTTAATAGCTTCGCTCCGCAGCGTTTATCGTGACAACAATAATCCCACGAGGTTCTAGTTTTTTTTTGTATAGTTAAGCTACCGCACCAACGCCTGCGCACCTTATATGGGTCATTCTTAAATTCAATGGAATTAGTTCACAGGAAAACTGTGTAATTAAAAGTGCACCGTGATGTCAACCATGTCGGAACCTTGAGCTCATTTCGTTTGTAGGTTATAAACAATTAAATATCTTAGAAATTTGTTGAATTACTGTTGGATCAGGAATGTACTAATAAGGCCATATTGGTCAGCCTGTTTGACGCAGCGGGAAGGCTCTATAAAAAAACTACCACTAGTCACGCGGTGTTGCCAGCGATTATTGTTATAAATTGCGAGTAATGCCGCGGCGTAAAGCTAGTAAAAAAAACTTAATTCTTGTGTCATCAGCTTTCTGGGGATGATAGTCTCTTCAAAATGGGTCCAGCCATTCCTGAGATTAGCCGGAACAAACAAACAAACGGACGGACAGGCACACATAAAAAAAATGTTGGAAAAAATTAACATTGCAATTTTGTTTACTTGCAGATGACCCTGTAAAAATGTAGTCGGGATTATTGTCAAGTTCAATCAGTTTCCAAAAATATATGACACAAAGTTAGCTTATCTATTTAGTCAAATCTTAAAATAGAACTCTTCGTCGTCCATCTAACTTTTCCACTCATACTGAACTACTAATTTTCACATCTAATTCAGATGTGAAAATGTGGTAGCGGGTTAAGAATACAAAGTGTCACCACCCCTATGCATTCCATGGGTGTCGTAAGAGGCGACTAAACGAACAAAATAAGCAGCTAATATAGTGATATTAGCTGCTTATTTTGTTAAGGTAAGGTAAGGTAAGTTTTAAAACTTGAAAAAAAACACTTTATCAACCCAGCTATAGTAGGCCAAAACCTCCTTTCAAAGGAGAGGTCTATGTCCAGCAGTGGACTGTTAAAGGCTGTTGATGATGATGATGATTCAGTAGGTGCTCAGTTGGAGGCAATCGATTTAATTCTTCTTTCTCTCTCGGAAGTGGTATTAAAATTAAAGTCTACATACACCTTTGGAGATGCAAGTATGTGTGTATCATACATATTTATTCAAACCAAGTTTGTGTCGCTTCTGTAGTGTTTAAATTAATTAACTTAGTTTAAATAACTTAGAAAGCTGAGTACTGTAGATCGCAGTAGAATATACCAATCGTCCATCCGTCCCTCCGTCCGTCAGTGTGTCCGACGTCAGAAAGGAGAATAACATTAAACCAGAAACCTTATCCTTATATAAAATCTAACATTTCATGTCTGTCTTTTTATCATAAATATTCGGTGGAAGCCCTGGATACGACGCAAGAAAAATTTTAGCCTCTTATTTTGGGCCTTTCTTGAGTCTTTTATAAATATAGACTTTAGTAATCGTAAAAATATTCAGTGTTATGTATTTCTTGGTGAATAAACTTGTAGAACAACAATACAACATTGACCTATATGAGTAAGTTTCGTAATTTAATTCAAATTACCGAGAATCGAATGTTTCAAGTTTAAACTCGAGTCTTCGGTCATTGTGGTTAAACATGTGTTGTTTTATTTTAAAATAAATATGTTATAATAGACGTGTATGTTGTATTTTCATGTCCATTTGTAGTAATAATTTAACACCAGCCCCCCTAGCCAAGGTTAATATTTTGTTTTGATGACGTGACTGAGTGACATTAGCCAATGAAACAAGAGAATAGAGAAATAGACCAGAGAAAATGACCAAGAAGCGTTAAAAATTGGAATCAGCCGATAATTTCAACAAAAAGGAACCGACTTCAAAGAAAAGCTATTCCGAGTAACCAAATCGCGACAATTGTGCCTATGATATTTGAGGAGTTCCCTCGATTTCCTAGGGATCCCATCATCAGATCCCGATATGGTGACGATGGGACCACCTGTAAGCTTCGCCCATTCCAATGCAAAAATAATTTTTAAAATCGATTCATAAACGACGAAATTTTCGCTGATCATACATAAAAAAAACCAAAAAAAAGATTCCGACAAATTGAGAACCTCCTCCTTTTTTGAAGTCGGTTAAAAAGAATACAAAACGCAAAACGTTTGCAATTTGTCTAGGGGGGCTGGTGAGCACTCGCTCTCTTATACCATGAAAAGAACTACTAACGACATTTGCAACTCATTAGTTAAAAGTATGATATGGGCCTTTAGGTACCTCTACTAGAAAAAGGTAGAAGGTTGATCTTCTTCACTCTGTGAAAAATCAAAGAAAAATGCTTCAACACTGGTTTGGCCGACTTTGCCTGAGGCTGATCTTGGCTCCTCTACTTGTGGTTTGGCAGACTAGAGTGATTATAGCAATTTTTCAAAGTTATATCCGGAACGGCTGGACCGATTTTGACGGAAATTTCAGAAAGCTGATGACATAAGCAGTAACTCCGGTTATTTTTTGTTTGACAAAAGAAGGAGTACAGTCTGTATTCCTTCTAAATAGATTTTTTGATTTGAGTATCGTATTTCCTTTTTACCTTACCTTTCATTTGGATTTACTAAAAAACTTTTATTATGATATTACATACAGATACTTATTTTATTGATACTTGTGTACATACGGGAGTTGTGTTTTTAAGAATTAAAATAAACAAACACGCTTTTAAGAAGGTACTGCACGAAATTGTGGGATTTGACGTATTTTCAAATGAGTAGTACTGTGCGCTGCATTAATTAAATACATCAAAAGTATTTGTATAGTTTAGGTCGATCCTTGAACAAGATCTATGTAGGGTTGGAATTTGAAACAGATACATATGAAATTAAAAAACGATACATATGTGTTGTGTGTCAGATGAAATCTTAAAAACATTTTTCTTCGAAAAGATAGTAGATTTTACGTCTAAAACAATAATTTTCATATGACAATATTTGTATTTACATCGTGCAGTGTATAGCCAGTGTTTAATTTAATTTAAAAGTATAAATCTAAAAATATTAAGACTTTTCAATTTTTAACACAAACGCCTGATGCACATTGCACATTGCGCAGAAAAAAACATTGCTCTAATTAAATTACTAGGTCTGAAACTTCAAAGCAGAATGGATCTAATTACTAATATTAATGAGATCGATTTTGTTTTGAAGTTTTTTTTAGACTTATGTCAGTATTGCATTGTGTATCATGTCTATATGTCATTGGTTATACTTACTGGCAAATAAGAAAATTGGAAAAAAATCAAATTTCGAGTCGAATCCTGTACAGAGTAGTGCGAACGCAGAGCAACAAATGTACGAAACACAATACAAACGTACAAACGCAAATAGGTAAATATCTCAAACAGGTATGTTTAATGTTACTGTTATAATTTTATTGTAAATTCAATGTTCCGTTCACAATTATTCGTCAGTTGCTAATCAATCAATACAAGTAATCAAGTAATCAAGACGGTAAAACTTCAAAACGTAAATATTTACCTTTGATTATAAACATGTAATTAATCAAAGGTACCTAACCTACTCTTATCAAACTCACTTTATTATTATAGGCCTATGTTTTTCAGGTTACATGTAATCTTATGGTCAAGAAAGAACTTATAGTAGAAAAGGAAAACACGAATAAAAGCAAAGCCACAATTCGGGTAACCAAGAACTTACTCACCACAACTCTCCATTTGGTTGCAACTTCAGTAATTTAAAAATTAATGGAGAATATAGAAATTGTTTTCATTCCTCCTTTTTCATAGTATGCAATATGTGTAATGCAAAATTAAGATTGGAAAATTGTAGAAAACCTAGAAACAGCAAGGAACTTGCACTCAATCAAAATATCGTGAGTAATTATGTGTGTAGGTATGGGATTCAGTGCCCTGGAGCAAGTCACAACTTCTCTTGATATACCCTGCATGTCAGAACATTTTTATGCCAAATGTCATGCTAAAGTATGGGAACTCTGGGAACTGGCCAAAGAAAAAAGCATAGAGGAAGCAACAAAAGAAAAACTTGAACTGGCTGAAAAAAATGGCGACGTTAATGCAGATAGCGTACCGATGATAACAGTTGTATCTGATGCGTTTTGGAGTAAGAGGTTATACAGGAAAAACTATACGACCTTTTCAGGAGCTGCAGATATCATTGGCTACAAACTAAAACAGTTCTCTACATGTCTGTTAAAAATAAAAACTCTATGGTCTGCGGGCGAGCTCAGAAGCGCAAACTTGAAGTACCTGAGCATGTATGATATACAAACTCATAGCTGATGGTGATTCCAGCACCTACAAAAATATTCTGTATACCAAACCATATGCCGCACTTATTGGCGAAAAGATAGAGTGTTCTAACCACCTAATCAGAAACTTTTGTACAAGACTAGATGAATTATTAAGAAAAATGGAAATTAAGGAGCCTCATTATATATTGAAAGCTCTCAAAAAAAACAGGTCAAAAATAAACGAAAAATAACAAATAACGATAGTATAACTATACCCAAACATCGTAAATCTAACTATTAAACCTATTATTATTGTTATTGATGTTTTTCATTTCTGATTTGCTTACTCTTTTCCAGATACCAATCGTTGTGAATGAGGTTATCTTTATATATATAATTCTTCTGTGAGTGTGTATGTCACTGAACTTCTCTCAAACGACTGGACCGATTTTGATGAATTTTTTTGTGTGTGTTCAAGGGGATCTGGGAATGGTTTAGATTCGCAATTGGACCCGGTAGGTGGCGCTGCGATCAAGTTCTGGAATTTTAAAGTTGGGGGGTACGAAGTTCGCTGGGTCAACTAGTATATGTATATACATGGTGTCCCAGACAGAAATAATGGATAATCCTGGAGCACTTAGTAGTACAGCTATCTGGCGTACAAAAAAAATACCCAAAAAAAATTAATGCAAATTATTGAAAATTAATGAAATTTGTTGCGTTTTTGACGTTATCTTATTCCTCACAGACACTTTAATTAGAATTGCAGTAACTAGTATGAGTACCTATTGTACTTTTTTGAAAGACAAATATGAACTAAGATTTTTAACATGAATTTTGATAAAAAAAAATATGACAAAGTTTGAAAATAATTTGAGAGTTTGTATAATTTCATAATTTCATTTAACGCAAATATGCAGTGATTGTTATTTAGATGCAAAAAGAGCAAATTCGACTGAATAAATCTTGTTTTAAATTATAATAACAAAAAGCTTTAAGATGTAGAAAAAATCATCTTTATTTTATAAGAGGTGTTCGAATTGTCTGCCACCAACTGAGATACAAGTTCGACATCTTCTGATAAATGCTCTTTCAAGAAGTCGTGCGTAGCGCCGTTCAGTTATTTTTGAAGCAGCCTCCTGAACACGACTGCGTAATTCCTCCAAACTTGAAGTGGGCCTAAAGTGCATCCGTTCTTTTAGCAGCCCCAGTAAAAAAATCTAGTGGATTTAAGTTCGGGGATCGTGGAGGCCACAAAATAGGAGTCAAACTACCCATCTATACATTTAGATATGAGGCATTTAAATAGGCACGGACATTTGCAGCACGTAGCCAGTGGGATTGCCTCACCTCCTCAGGTTACTCTTCTATTAAATTTGGCAGATCATTTTGTAAAAAATGTAAATAACTTTGGCCAGATAACTTTCCGGACAGTTCAAATGGACCAACGATTTTTTCGTTGAAAATACCAGTTCAATAATTTATTTTGAACTGGTATTGCGATTTTTCTTCTCGCATTAGATGCGGGTTCGAGAGTTGCCAGCTGCGCAGTTTATGCACGTTGTTATATCCATCTCTTTTATGAGTGGGTTCATCTCTCCACAGAATGTTGTCAAAGAATTGTGGATCTTGTTCTATTTTTGCAAGCATTTGTCGACAAAAAAAAAATCTTGCGTTGTAATCTCTCGGCTGAAGAGCTTGAACCCGTGGTAGGGATTTTTTTTTTTTTTTCAGTACTTGATGCAGGGTCGTCTTTGTCTTCTTCTGAATTTCGTCAAGCACAGTGTCTTGTGTATTGATATTTGCTATTCTCCCAGTGCTTGTACCACCTATGCATTCTACCTTCCGAATAACATCTGTGCACTCTTATGAATACGCGGTAATCTGGATGACGCGCTATAGGGTATCTTTCCCTATAAAGGAATGCATCAGTCTTGCGCTACTTCTACATTCACCATAAATAAAGTGCATGTTTGCGTATTCTTGTGCCGTATATTGAATACGAGGCATATTGATACACGAAACCAGTTCAGATCCAAGTCGTCGTAAAATCACCAAACTATCAAGTCCAAATCAGTGAGCAAAACTGAGAGTCCAATGATTTCATTGGACTCTTAGTTAAAACGATGACTTCTGGCTGTTTAGCCAGAAATCGTCGTTGTAACACTGATTGAAAATCACAGAGAACTGCAAAAGGAATGGGCACATGCGATACCGAACAAGTCAAGCGACGCACCAAATACTTGCCATTGTTATGAGAGATAAGGTACAATGTAATAATAATATACTCTTCTCTCGCTCGCTTACACTGTACTTAAGTACTAAATATATTCACCTATCTCTGTCTCGTAATTAACAAAAAATTACTTCGGCCGCACTCAGGTAGTAAATAGCGAAATAACATTATAATTATCACACGACCAGCTACACTAAAAAGGAAGCTTTAATTTTCTCTCTTTGGATAAAATTATGTATTATACCATTTTTTTTTAAATATAGTTGCTGCTTAGTTTTTCATACATTTTTTTTACAAAAATTTCAAATTTTGTAATAATTTATTTTTGATCAAATTTCATGTTATTATTTTTTTCCAAAAAAGTATAATAGGCACTCATACTATGTACTGCATTTCTAATAAGATTGTTTGTGAGGAATAAGATAACTTCAAAACTTGGGCAACAATTGGATTTTTTTTTGGGTTTTTTTTTGTACGCCGGATAGCTATACTACTAAGTGCTTTAGGATTACCCATTCTTTCTGGGACACCCTGTATAGATGATATATTTATAGTGACGGGAGCTGGATGTGAGAAGCGCAAAATCGATCAGAGTGGTGTGCAATTGGAGAGGCCTATGTCCAGCAGTGGACTTCGATAGGCTGTTTTTTTTTTTTTTTTTTTTTTTTTTTTTTTTTTTTTTTTTTTTTTTTTTTTTTTTTTATATTTAAGCCTGTGAGGGTTGGCAATGTAGCATGGTGACCCTTACCATGGCAGCCTGGTTAGATTATTCTGCATCATTCTCCCGGCCTTCGAAGGGCGGGAGAATGATGCAGAATGATTGGGCCTCCGGTCTCACACTCACCAACGAAATACGACAGCAAGAATGCTGTCATTATTAGGATGGTCTTCTGTGTGAGGGTAGTACTAGCCGGGTCGAGCCGGCCCATTCGTGCTGAAATCAGCGTGGCTCTACTACCTATATTATATGATTATGAAAATGATGATTTATAGATTCTAGAAATTATTACTTTTGAACAAAACTTTCAGAAATAGCGACTGAATATTTAGAAGATATGTATTACTCTGTGTGGAGCCTACTCTGTACAATTATTTTACATATTTTAGATAAATTGTTTTTACGTAGGAAGGGGCAACGGTGCTGCCTATCGGCGCTGCCGCGCAACTCTGCTCGTAAATATCTAAACTCGACGTTTTTTGTTCGCGCAGCACACTCTTAAGCTAAAACTTAGAAAATAATTTTAATGTAACACAGCGTAGGGCGACGTCATTGAAATATTTTCAGAAAGCACCCCACGCTTTGTTACATTAAAATTAGTTTCTACTTTTTAGTTTAAGAGCGTGTTTGTTTAGTTTTTTAAAACCATATTTTTTTATAGACTAAAAAAGAATTTTTTTTGAACATTTTTTATTTGTTTTTTTTTCGAATTAATGTATTGTCATCGGTCCTCGATAAATCTACAAAGTTTGAACGAAATCTGGCCGTTTAAAGTGGGTTAAAATCGCGCCCAAAGGAGTCGGTTACAAAAATTTAAACAAACATACAGGTGAAGATAATATAACGCGTGTAAAAACAAATAGTTAGCATGTCTTAAAATATTTAAATTTTGTACTTTGCTAATACCGTTATCTGATACAATTCAAACACTTTCCAAATCCTTTTCCGGTATAAAATCAATCATCTAAGACCACACATTCAATATAATTAATATTCTAGCCGAACTGTCACTTTCTTTTAAAGTAACGTCACATAAAATTAACGAGTATTTATAAATGTACCCATTTGTTGACTCATTAGTTCAACTGATAAATATGGACAAAATACAATACATCGACTTATAATAACAAAACATACGACAGATTGATCTAAGTGTTTGAAGACTGGTTTTGATTTGATGTTATAGCTATTAGAAGTCAGGTCGCCAGGAGAATAAATGTTTCGGACCAATATTTCGGACATCTTACACACAACGTCGTATCATCTGGTCCCAAACTAAGCAGAACTTGTATTATGGATACTAAACAACTGATATAAACATATTTTATTATACATAGAAAACACACAGACTCCGAAACAAATATTTTTAGATTACACAAATATCCGACAGGGGAATCGAACCCGAGACCTCTTGATCAGCAGCCGCATACGCTAACTACTAGACCAGCAAGGCAGTCGTTACGAATACTTTCTTTATTGATACTGTACAACCTTTTAACAGGACTGGTTGTGTAGCCATCTAGTGATTACTGACCCTGATTTCTAAATCGGAGGTCATGGGTTGATTTCGTACCCTGGACTAATAATTTTGTGATGAACACGATCATTTGATCTGTGTCTAGTTCTGAAAGCGTCCCTGCCAAGGAGCGTCAACTATCCCGGTTCTGGGCAGTTTGCACCCATCCCCTGCCAGCCATTTTCTTCCAATCGTCGGTCCATTGTGCTGTAAGGCACCCTAGGCCTACACTACGTTTGCCCAAACACAATCTCCACTCTAGCACATTTCATCTCCAGCGACCATCGGTTCGTCTGGAGTCATGATCGGTCCATTTCCACTTCACACTTTCCGTGCGATGTTGATTACTCTACTTCTCTGTAAATTCTAACTTCTGTAAACCTCGTTACGAATTTCATCAGACAGAAAAACACCTGTGTGTTTACTGAAAAACACCAGTAACTCGGCGTACAATGCTAGCTTTATTACTTTAAGCTTGTGGACCAGTTCAATGAGGAGTGTCCACGTATCGAATCCGTATATTGTTACCGGTTAGACCTGTTGACTAAATACCTTGGTCTTCGATGATTGCGGTATTTGTGACTTGAAGATATGACCTAGCTTTCCATACGTTGCCCAGCCCAGAGAATCCTTTAATGCCTACCAATGTGACTCCACTCTGCCCGATGGTAAGCATGAATAGAATCCAAGAGTGGGGGCCACCAAACTGCCTGTGATACAGGAAGAATGGTGATGCCGACCCAAACTATGGCGGCTTTGTGAGATGATTTTTCACACCCCTCCTAAAGGACCCGGGATCATAATGGGAAGGAAACACGTGGGATGGTAGCGAGTTCCAGTTTTTAACCGCTCGGCACAGGAAAGAAGAACTAAACAGGTTTAGTTCTAGTGCGTATTTCGACCACTTTAAAGCGGTGACTTCCAAGGCCAGCACGTGTTGTCCTGTAAAGGAAGGGAGAAGGTGCCATAATTCAGGCTCTAGGTCAGGCAAGGCTCAGGTCCAGTTTATTTAGACTAAAGTTAAAAAAAAACAACGTTTTAAAACAATGTATTATTCATTGTCTGATCAATGCATGTGTCATATTTTTAAACTTGTCGTCCCAAGGTAGCTGGGTTGTGTCATCGCGTTGTATCTTGGCCACATTATGGGGAAAACATTGTCACAATTTACGAGTAGGTATTGTAAGCAGTGTAGGTTGTATCGCATATACAGGGTGAACTCGATCGGTTAACATAGTCATTCAGTCTATATAACAGTTGTTTTTTTAAATTATTATGTATGGTTTTGTGTGGTATGGGTATTATTTGTAATAGGTTGAACCCAAGAGTAAAGGGTTAGCAGTCAGTCGGCTTTAGTATCTGTTATCCTATGTCACAGGAGTTTTAAATACATTACTGATATGGCTACAAAGAACACTCAGACTTATAAAAAGAATTTGTACATCACACGTAGGGAGCGAACTCTCAATACTCAGCTTTGTATAGGGCGAGATGAACATTTCAACCACCTCACCATCCGTAAAGATAAAAGATCTAATAGGATAATAAAACCACACCCTATAGTACATATTATTTCATTATTAATATATTTCCCAAGGATAGCAACAGCTGCATACATATGTTGTACATAATAGAGAGCTATCAGATGATCGAAGTCGTTCATTCAATGTCGTGATGTCAGTGGAAGAGTGAATGAATTCATACACGGGGTTATACACACACACCTATCATATATGGTTTAAAATAAAACCAACAGAAGGTTAAAGAAGCTTTTATCAGGAACCTCAACATTGTCACTATACCCTTATGTGCATATACATATATACATTTGATTCATTCCATGGGTGTCGTAAGAGGCGACTAAAGGAACAAAATAAGCAGCTAACATCACTGCCAAGAGAAGGAAAACTTGAAACAAACCCTTTATCAACCCGTCTGGCCAGTGTGGTATAGTAGGCCAAAACCTCCTTTCTAAGTAGAGGCCTATGTCCAGCAGTGGACTGTTAAAGGCTGTTGATGATGATGATTTGATTTGACTGCACAGTTGGTAATGTAATATTGGCGAAGGACTGATTGTTTAGGAATTCGTGTTAGGTCCTTATAACACCAAGGAAGGATCCTCTGACCAGGTAAGGTTGCCATGCCTGGTGGCGGGCGGTTCAACGAGCGTCCATATGCGGCGGTACTCATCCATACTAATATAAAAAATTGTTTTGTCTGTCTGATACGTTTTTACGGCTAAACCACTGTACCAATTTTGACTGAAACTTGACTTGAAAATACTTTGATTTTTGAGATAAGACATGACTACTTTTTATCACGATAAAATATGTAATAAAATAAATAAAATAAACAAATAAATATTTTTGGACATCTTACACACAACGTCATCTAGTCCCAAAATTATAAGCAGAGAGAGAACTGATATAAATACATTAACATACTTTTTTTTTGTAAATACATACATATTATACATAGAAAAACACCCAAACTCCGAAACAAATATTTGTGGATCACACAAATATTTGGTCTGACCCGGGAATCGAACCCGAGACCTCTTGATCAGCAGCCGCATACGCTAACCACTAGACCAACAAGGCAGTCAATATGTGTGGACCTACCAGAAAAAGCTAAAAGAGCATGAAAAATATTGACCAGTCTTAATAATTAATTCACATTATTATCAGAACCTCGTCAAATAACTGGTCCCCATAAAACTAATATCACTATTACAAAGCTAGTCCTGTCTGTCCGGTCGAGTGGACAGAGAAAGTGATGAATAACATTGCATTAAAGGTTTTTAACGTTATCTACGCAACGTTATTAATCTTTAAAATATACTTTGTATACGTTTGCGATAAGAACCTGTTTGGTATAATTTAACTTTCGCGATGTATGGTTTAGATGTGGAAATTCAGGTTCGATATCACATTGTCAAAAACTACTTTTAAGTAAAGAGGAATGAGTTCAATTCATTTTTCATCTCTCCCCTCACTCCAATGGCGGAGGCTCATGTCCAGCATTGGACCGCATCGCATGCGGCACCATAAAGTAAAACAATGCATTAATCAGTATAATTTTATATAGAAATTGTGATACTTATTTTGCTCTTTTCAGTTACTTTTAAGCAGACGGTTTTTAGGGTTCCGAAGTTTATGACTCGGAATCCTTATATATTCGTCATGTCCGTCCGTCCATGACTTACCGTCTAAACAGTAAGTGCTAGAAAGATGCTACGAAAAAATGCTACAATAAAATTATGAAAAATAGTTTTATTTGGGGTACCTCCCCTACACGTAAAGTGGGGATTTTTCTTTTCTCGCAACTAACCCATCGTGTGGGGTATCAATAGATAGGTCATTTAAAAACAATAAAGGGTTTCTTAAACGATTTTCTGATTTAGGTATCTGTTTGTATGAAATTCCACTTTAAAGGGCACTTTATTGTAAAATCAGGGCGTCCCTCCCCCCCCTCTAAAAGCTAAACGGCTGGCTCAAAAAATCTGGAAATATTCGTGATAGTAGTCCATATAATGGAACTTTAAAGGAAAACTATATCGGATTAGATGATTTTGTTAGTTCAGGAGTTATAGAGGCTTAACTTGTCAAATGCGCTTACTTGACGTCATACAAAATTAACGCACTTATCAAATATCTATTGGATACGATTTTAAATCCACGTACCATTATGGGTGACTGAGGAACCTTTTCCTGTGCGTGGCCTGACACATACTTGACCGATTTTTGTTTCTATTATCATTTATTTAATTTAACTCGCTTTCATTACCATCACCTGAATGCATGATTGTTTGTAATAGACTTTTGTATGCGTGTTTTTATATGATATTAATTAAAATTATTATCAGTAGGACATCATCATCTTCCTAGCCTTTATTTGTGATCAGCTACTAGTTCACCCGGTGTTACCTGAATATCAGCTATTCCACAGTATATCACAGTATCAATATCAGTTGTTCCACAGAGCGACTGGCGAGGGACCTTCGCAACCCTGAGGCCGAACTGAATTCGAAGTTTGAACTAATAACGATTGCCAAAAATGCTTATGACAACCAGGACCAATATTTTCACGTGCTATCCGAGGCATGGACGTGATACACCTTCAAATTTCCATACTCTGGGCTGTTATTAACTATATTTATTTAAATTAATTATCAGTATAAACATTTAGTTAGCAATACGAACGTGTCCTAAAACTCTCACAGTATCAAATGCAGCATGTCGCAAGAGTACAGTACAGTAGCGGGCGCAGACGGTGTGCCTGTACGCTGTATGTTGCAACTCACACACTGCCTGTAACATTATACTAACCGCAGTGTACAAACACATTGTTTGCTTACTAGTCTCTTGTGATTAGAGAAAAATGAGCGAGCCTTACAATAATCAAATATACAATGTGTTACATGTGCCACTTCGCCTACTCACTGACAAGAACCGTGCACGTTCATGGTCAAATCAAAGGGCGCAAGTCGGGAAAGCCCAATTTCCTTTATCACACTTTCGTACTCTTTCAAGAGGTCACTCCTATAGAATGCAGGAAAGCGGAACAAAATATGTCACACTTACATCTTGTGTACATACATGAAGTAGAAAGCAATTAAAAAATTGCCGCTGCTGCTAAGAAATTGAAAGATAGATACCATTGACTTCTGTTATAAAAACAACTAGTTCTATGCTCGTCTGAGGCTTCTTAATATTTAACTATCACTTAATATCTGACCAAGTTAAATATGTTGTACTTCTTGTTTGTAACGCAAGTTAATTTGTCATAATTACAGGTCTCAGATCAATAAAGTTTGAAATGATCTAAGTATGCAGGTCTCCGCTTAGTGAATTTAATGTTCTTGAGTTTCTGTATTTCCATTACGAGCAACGATACCATTGTTGCAAGCTTAAAAATCACCATCATTGTAAAAATATATGATACTTGCTTTCGCCGGCGGCTGCGCCCGCGTCTATGTAGAATATCGCGGTAAAAAGTAGACTATCTAGGTGTACCTAGATAGTCTACCTTTTACTGAGATGTTGTAACATTTCATTTAAATAAGTTCAGTGGTTTTTGAGTTTATTGCGAACATACAGACAGACGAATGCGGCGGAGGACATTAATTTATAATATGTTGTCATATCACCAATACGTCTGCGCCTCGTCAATTGATCAACGCGCAAGGCTGTCTGCGCCTACGTAACTTTTGATTCATAGTTCCTCCGAGGTTTATTGTTTATGATAGAGCTGTCATTTTAACATAAACAGTTATTTGCTATTGAAATTCTAATTGCTAAATCACTTTTTGCCATTAAACAATTTTATAGCATAAGCGCTGATTCCCACTACGCCGGACCGGCAGATTTTCCGGGCCGGTAAAAGTGCCGGAAGGGCTAGTGGCTGTACAAGTTATATGAAGCTATTCACATTATCCCGGGTCCGGCATTTTTGCCGAGTCCGGCATTTTTACCGTGCGTTTTGTCACTACGATCGTCCGGTATAAACACCGGACCGGAGTAATGTGAACGAGTTTGTTGTTCACAAAAATTTCGTCGTCCATTGTGTGCACATATCCAAATTTAACTGAGCTGAGTACTTGACTGACCGAGGCTCCGGTGTAATGTGAACACTCTGTCCGGTGTCCGGTTTCCGGCAAATTTGCCGGTCCGGCGTAGTGGGAACCAGCGCTAACAGTACTTATACGAATGCGTATTCAGTAGCTTTAGGAAAAATTCTGTGTCATAAATGTTTATACCTAAAGATGAGGCTAGTATGTAGAACTGGCAGTCAATCAATTTTTTTCTTTTTCTTTTTTAAAAACATACATGAACGGGACAGAAAGAACATCCCGTCGTGGATTGCATTTAATAATCAGAAGAATTCTAACACACCTAGATAAGTTGCAAACTTTTTTCGTATTCAATTCTATTTAATTTCTCTATTCTCATGTTTCATTGGCTAATGTCACTCAGTCACGTGATCTAAACAAAATATTATCCAATCAAACGAGAGAATAGAATAGAAAACGAAAAATGTTTGCAGCTCGGCTAGGGGGGCTGACCCGAACTACCACCTACCACTAACTGATCTGATGAACAATAAAGACTACAAAATAGTGTTTTTTTTTTATTTTCATCGGCATATTTGGCATCGGACAACTATTACCCTTAGCTAGTTGAAAAGCTTTTCCCAGTATATGTAGTAAATAAATGTTCCGGACATGTAAGTTTTTAACTAGGCAGAGCTTTTATATACTATGAAAGCTACATTGACCGATAGAATATTTATTTACTTTCTTTTTGTAAATACATTACAAAACACACAAACTCCGAAACAAATATCTGTAGATCATACAAGCATTTGGTCCGGGCCCCTAGCCAAGTTGTTTCATTGGCTAATGGCACTCAGTCACGTGTTCAAAACAAAATATTAGCCAATGAAACGAGAGAATAGAAAACATAAAACGTTTGCAAGTTAGATAGGGGAGCAGCAGTCATAAAGGTTACCTAGGCAGTTTAATGTGTCATCATCATCATCAACAACAGCCTTTAACAGTCCACTGCTGGACATAGGCCTCTCCTTAGAAAGGAGGTTTTGACCTACTATACCACGCTGGCCAGACGGGTTGGTATAGGATTGGTTTCAATTCTTCGGTCTCTTTGCATTGATGTTGTCTTGCGTAGTTTATCCCTTAGTCGCCTTTTACGACACCCGTGGGATGAATAGGGATGGTGACACTCTGTATTCTTAATCCGCCACCACACGGACTGTTTAATGTGTAGTAAATAGAAATAAATTGCCTTATTTGTAGTAATTTTAAACAATAAAAGGAAGAATTAACTTTCGTACATGGCTATCGGTTGTGCGTGCGCCCGCTGATTTTACGTGCGTGACGTGTGTCGTGCGCGCGCCTCATGTCGTGATGCACTTGCCTCAGGAGTGTACAACTCGCTCACGCTTCATGATATTTTGTCGTGCCTTTTTTATGGCATAGGAGTTAACGAATAAATGCGTCACTTGATGGTAAGCAACTACCACCTCCTATGCAAAAGTGGAACACAACAATCGTGGGTGCGTTGTAAATTATAAGTCTCCCCTCAGAATTAAGAGGCTTTGGACTTCGGTAGCCTAAATTACTCAAGGAAAAGCTACGAAAGAATAGTTAAAGCAAGTTTTCTGGTTAGCTGTTTCTAGGTATGCTGTCACACTGGTCGTTCAGCCTCTTTGTGGTGAAGAATTAGACTCCCTCGGTTCTTCGTAACATTTTAACCAGCTATTGCCCACTTCCTTGGGCCTAGACCTAGGTAGATACAGAGATCACCTCCTACAACTTTACAAGCTTTACATGTAAACAATATTAGTATAATAATGAACCAGCTGACTAGCGCGACGTCATCTAATTTTCCAGTATTTTTCCATTTTTGCAAAATTTTTCGTTGATGCCTGGATCCTATTGGTTGTAACGTAATTTTATATAACCTTACTCGACGAATCGGCTATGCAACACATAGTTTTTTTTTGCAACATCATTCTCAACGTCTATATTTTGGACCGAGTTACTAACCTGGGCATAAGGCATATAACTCCATTCCTCCCCCTTCCCACTTTCCAGAGCACTCAGCTGCCACTACAGGATAAGCTCGGTATCCTGGGCATGGATATCTGCCGGGATCTCAACCGACGGGAGTACATCGAGAGCGTCACAAAGGCGCCCTCGCGGAAGCTAGGCATACTAAACAAGGTGAGACGGTTCTTCTCGCCGGAGCATCTGTGTCTTCTCTATAAGACCCAGGTTCGCTCCTGCGTGGAGTACTGTTCTCATCTATGCGATGGATCTGCGCAGTATTTGCTTGACGCTCTCGATCGGTTGCGGAGGCGAGTAGTTCGCATTATAGACAGTCCCGAAGCCACCGAGTTTCTAGAACCTTTGCAGTTGCGAAGAGATGTCGCCTCTATGGCAGTCCTCTATCGCCTCTACCACGGTGAGTGTTCTGAAGAGCTCTTCCAACTCATCCCACCCTCACCCTTCCTCCACAGAACAACACGATCTGGCCAGCGAAGTCACCCCTTCAGAGTGGAAGACATACGCTCCAGAACTAAGCGGTTCGGGTCTTCCTTCTTGTGCCGAGCAGTTAAACACTGGAACTCGCTACCAGCTCATGTTTTTCCTTCTTACTATGATCCCGGGTCCTTTAAGCGGGGCGTGAAAAAGCATCTCACTAGGCCGCCATGATGTGGTTCGCCATACTGCTTGCATTTGCAGTGAGTATGGCGACCCCCACTTGTGGATTTTACTCATGCTTTCCATCAGGCATAGTGAAGTCACCTTGGCAGGCGTTAGATAAAAAAAAAAAAAGTGCTATGCCTATTTCAACTTCTCAACTTTCCTACATACAAACGTCCATATTCGTTATGATCTACAAGTAAAATGTAAGCGAAGACCCATTCTTTGCAATGAAAAGCCGGTGATACGAGCAGCAATGCCGCAACACGCGTGTGATCCGAATTTGGGAAATATTTTTTTAAGTTAAATAATTTTAATAAAATATTCCTTAGCTTTATGATACTAGTATAGATTTTAGGCTTTCTTATTATAGCACTATAAATAAATAAAGGTGATTTCATTCATGTGTTGATCTCGGAGTTTGTGGGTGTTCATGACGTCATTGTTCGAATGAACCCTTATTTGGTAGCTCGGCGCAGAAACTAGATGTTCGCAATAGAAATTATCAAAGTCTATCGACTACGGCATATAATATTTTTGGATATATTATGATAGCGCTTTCTGTTATCATAATACATCTAAATTAGGCATAGCTATGGATTGTAGAACACAGATAAACATGTCTCGAATAGAACCCGCGATAAGAAATTCCTACACGAAAATAATTTTATGGCCGTTTTAATCAATGTCTCACAGTTTTAAGGGGACATCCGGCCAGTTAGAGAGCGTTAGGTAATAATTAGTGAAGTTTTCTTTTTCATTTCATTTTCATGCTTAGATATCTTTTAAAATGTAGGAGCTACCTATGTTATTGGCTTCTAATAAAGAGACGGTTTAAGTATAGTTGGTAACAGAAAGGCATTGGTTTCCTTATTCAATATGGCTTTAATTTTATTCAAAAATTCAGATCCTTTTATTTTATTTTAGAAGATATAAAACGTTACATTTATTTTGTCTAATTGCAGCATATTTTATAATTTAGTGCCTGCTAAAGAGACCCTATGTTGTCTCATGGAAAACATAAATAGAATTTAAGATCATGAATATAACATAGTTATACATATACTTAACATAATAAAGACACAAAGTTACTCAATATTACCGAAGACATAAAGTTCTTCTGACACAATAGGAACGCTTTATTTTCATGTATTAAAATCTCCATATTAAATGCCTAGTGGTTAAAGTGAAAAACTTAATGAAAAACATTTTCACTGATTTACATTTTCAAACGTATAGTACTATACATATTTTAGTAGGTAGTGAAACCACGCTGATTTCAGCACGAATGGGCTGGCTAGACCGAGACAATATTACCCTCACACAGAAAACTATCCTAATAATGACAGCCTTCTTGCTGTCATATTTTTTTGATGAGTGTGAGACCGGAGGCTTAATCATCCGGCCTTAGGAGGCTGGGAGAATGATGCAGAAACACCTGATCAGGCTGCTATGGTCTGGGTCACCATGCTGCATTGACTACCCTCACAATGAGGATGGTGGCCCCTACTCCTGGATTCTACTCATGTTTAGTACAGTCACTTCGATAGACTTAAATATATAAAAAAAACAACCCGTGTTTTTGTCGAGTACTACAGATAATTATAAAGAATATTGTTAGTGTAAAGAAAGTATAACATTAATATCACGAACAAAACTAATATAATTTGAAGTAAATCAAGACGCCGATGACTTCATCTCGCCATATTGGTAGGTGGTCAGACCGATAGCCATAACGAGAAACTGGCTCAGAAACATTTTCTTGTGAATAACTTTATTAAGAGCACAAATTACAGTTGCACTTTTAGGTACTATATATAGTAGTGCTATTTTTTGGGATTGTGCAGTTCAAAGAGAATAATCTCACTTAATTTATAATTTTTGAAAGAAATCTGATATTTACCGAATGATTAAGTTACATTCAGATATTCAAATCATGTTTTTGTCCATATTTGATACTAACTGTTGCCAAATTGACAATAAGAGGAAGATACAATGAAATGTGATGATTGGTACCTCCACCATTGCTGGTTTTTTAGCCGACTTCGAAAAAGGAGTAGGTTCTCAATTCGTCTTTTTTTTATGATTGTTACCTCAGAATTTTCGATTGGGTGAACCGATTTTGATGATTCTTTTTTTTATTTAAGGCTCTATTGAGGCGATACTATCCAATCACAAAAGACCAACTTGAAAAAACTGCAGTTATGGTGACCGGAGACCGCTGTAGTGTGGGACAGTGTGGGATATAACACCATGCATTGTCTTCTATCACAATGAATTTGGTGATCACAACAATTGGATTCTACTGATGCTGTTCATCAGGACGAATAATCCATAGAACATTAACAATCTATAATTATAATCTGAGTCGGTGGCGCAATGGTAACGTATGCGAATGCTGTGCTATAGGTCTCAGGTTCGATGCCCAGGTCGGACCAAATGTTTCTGTGGGCTGCAAATATTTGTTTTGTCGTTGGGGTGTTTTCTATGTATAATATGTATTAATTTAGAACAAAAAGTATGTTTATGTATTTATATCAGTTGTCTAGTACCCATAATACAAGCTCTGCTTAGTTTGGGACTAGATGGCTTTGTGTGTAAAATGTCCGACATATTTATTTAAATATTTATTTATTAATAATCAAACTCTAAGCCATTCCCCTAAATAGATTTTGTGGTTTTCAGCCTATGAGTTGAACTTAATTTCTTAACGTGGAACGACTCAGACCTGCACAATCCACAATAACTATTAAGTGATATCGAAATTAAGTATATTATACTATGTTTTTATGTTCCAATAAATCCATCATTACATAAAAGGCTTACACACTGCGACGAGAATGTCAGAATATATTCAATTTCCAGTAAATCAAAGTTACAAGACCAATAAGTCAACGTTAGACGGAGATGAATCTATGTTGGGTTCATTTTAATAGCAATATGGTAAAGCTTCGTAATATTGTTTTAAATTACCAAAGACATGATCTGTCATAATAAAATATTAAGATTTATTATTTCGATGTTATAACACCGTGGGAGAGTTTGCCTTGTTGGTCTATTGGTGAGCGTATGCGGCTGCTGATCAAGAGGTCTAGGGTTCGATTACCGGGTCGGACCAAATAATTTGCTTCGGAGTACTTGGTCGAAATACTAAATGTTCATGCGCTGGAAGCTCGACTGCATGGTTGGCCTAGTGGCTTAAGTCGTCGCCACGCCGCTTCCTACTACGCCAAGTGTCGTGGGTTCAAATCCCACGTAGGACAACACTTTGTGTGATTCACAATTTGTTGTTCTGAGTCTGTGTGTTCTTTGTGTCCGTTTCATGTATGTTTGTAAAGTCCGCCGCGACACAGGAATTTATATTCCTAATGCGGGAGTTGTCTTTTTAAATAAAAAAAGAAATTAAAAAAAAAAAGGTAATACAAGAAGGAAGTACATACATTATATCTTTTGATGCCATTTTCAACAATTTTACAGATATTTTATAATTTTGAAGGTTTTGAAGGTTAAAATAAACCTTTTTTTAAAAAGAAACCTCAGAATGTAAGGCTCATTAGGTAATTTTCTGTTTTAATTTCACGTGTGGACTTTAATTACATTATTTAAATAAATAAGTCATTAAAAAGCCAGCCAAAATTAAGGTAGCTTTCTGTGATAAGAGTTTATCGACAGAATTTTCCATAAATTGATTTTTTGGTTTTGAAATTCAATTTTCATTCTTCATACCTATTTGTCTCTTCTCTCTAATATTTACAACGGAAACTGGACAAATAGCAAAACTAAACCACGTTGCACAGTGTGTTAAAAGTCAAAACAGCCAACAATTAATATCATCAAATCGTCACGTACTTAAATAAACTTCATGAGTGAGAAGGACCCAGATCCAAGAATTGTACGAATGCTAGGAAGAGGCGGAGTGCTTATATGCTTTGTTTGGAATTAGAGGCCGTTGAGTGGCACTAGTCGATGATTGCTATTAGTCAAAGCCGCAAAATTAGGACGTTTATCAGTGTTTATTAACGGTGGTTTGACATGCAATGTTATTGTTGAATTTTCAATTGAGTTTTGTCGAGATTTTATCTATTGTCCGGAAAGTAATAGATACCATCATAGTTTTTTGAGCTCTTTATTTTTATGGATGGATTACACTTCATTTGTAATAAATCTGGCATGTGAGACCGGAGGCCCAATCATTCTGCATCCTTCTTCCGCTCAGGTCTCTGGAGGCCGGGAGAAGGATATAGAAACATTTTTTTTATATTTGAGCCTATCAAAGTGACTCGACTAAATCTGATGGAAAGAATAAGTAGAATCCTCAACCATCCTCATTGTGAAGGTAGGCAATGCACCCATAACATGGTGCCTCCAGTTTCACAATCGTTTTGTGTACTCATCTATTTTTTCATGAATATTTTTAATTGTTACAGACCACATTCATTAATTCAGCCTCATTTTTATATCCATTTATAAACTCCAAACAAGATAAATTTTCAATCCTGCTTGTATTAAATTTACCGAGCAACGGTTTCTGATATTAGACCAAGGTATGCTCAAAGCACGAGATACAAGACTAAATTAAGCGTTTAACTTCTGTGCGTTTTACAGTTTGTTTATGTTTACACTATGTTTATGTAATCCATTATAATATGGAATTGAGGCATGACGTTTACGAAAATTCTATGGATGCTAGAAAATTTATGAAGTTCTCCTAGCTGATTTCGGTCACAGCGGCCAGTTCCGATGAGACGGCCATCTGAAACGGTCGAGGAGAGATAAGTTGCAGGTTTGACAACTTTACGTGCTCTCCGAAGACCAGAAACTTGTAAACTCCAGCTGTTATTAAGTATTTCCATAATCATCATCAGCCTATCACAATCCAGTGCTGGACGTAGGCCTCTCCAATTGAATGCCACTTGGTTCGATCCTCAGCTTCTCGCATCCAGCTCCTGTCGTCTTGCGCAAATCATCCCTCCACCTAGATTATGGACTTACTAACACTACGGTATATTCACTATTCCGTTCCGACTTTTGATCGACAATCACATATGTTAACGAGTAGACCAGTAAGGCAGTTACATCTAAAATAATAAAGTGACAATTGTTCGATACCAGGTCTGAAGCGCCACCCGTGACCACGATCAATGACAAATCAAACGACACCTAAAATCTATGACAATTGTAAGTCGTCGCACACTTTCATTGTTCGCTTATGGTCTGACCAGGGCTGCAGGGTGTACACAATGCGTGCTGTTCTAGCACGATTGTGATGCTAATTTGTGACGTCACACTGCACCGGAGCAGTTTGTCTCATATATTATTTGATACTAGTGGTATTTTAATGCAATATTTATAAGATTGTGTAAATAGATTCAAATGTAAACTCACGACGTGTTTTTAGGGTTCCGAAGTTCATGACTTCGAACCCTTATAGATTCGTCATGTCCGTCTGTCCGTCCGTCCGTCCGTCCTCGACTTACCGTCCAAACGGTAAGTGCTAGAAAGATTAAACTTTGCATGAATATGTATTGTAATTACGTTGACAAAGTGCTACAATAAAATTATGAAAAATATTTTTATTTGGGGTACCTCCCCTACACGTAACGTGGGGATGTTTTTTTTTCTTGCAGCTACCCCATCATGTGGGGTATCTTTAGATAGGTCTTTTAAAAACAATAAAGGTTTTCTAAGACGATTTTTTTATTTAGGTATCCGTTTGCGAGAAATTTCACTTTAAAGGCTTCTTTTTTGTAAAAACAGGGCGTCCCCCCCTCTAAAAGCTAAACGGCTGGCTCAAAAATTCTGGGAAAATTCGTGATAGTGGTCCATTTAATGAACTTTTAAGGCAAACTATAATGGATCAGATAACTTTGTTGGTTCAGGAGTTATAGAGGCTCAACTTTTAAAATGCGCTTACTTAGAAAATGACATACAAAATTAACGCATTAATACGTAAACATAACAATTATCCTTTGGATACGATTTCCAATCCACGTACCATTATGGGTGACTGAGGAACCCTTTCCTGTGCGTGGCCTGACATGCACTTGGCCGATTTTTAATACTTGTTTTTTTTGACTTTATTAACTTAATCGTCAGGGAGGTCTATGAATACTTAAACTACGCAAGAGAACATCGTTGCAAATAGAAGGGAAACTTGAAAAAAATCATGAAACCTACGAAGAGATGCCTAACAGTGAAGTACAGTATGTATTATAACTTCTATTTACGTAATAGACAGCAAAAATCTTTGTGGAATTAGAGTTTGTCATGTTCGTTTTGTGGAATAAGAGTATGTTCGTTTTGTAAGATAACACACTTTAATTACTTAAAGTTACATGAATTAAAATACATAAAGGCAAGAAGATTAAAGTTTCGTAAGTTACGAAAGTGATTAGTGGCTTCAGAAAACTGAAAAAATATATTTGAAAGTGGGCTTTTTTAAAAAAAATTTTAGGTCTTAAGGGAGAGGGCAATCAATGGAAAACAATACACTTGTCTCTCTTGTGCTGTATCATAAAAACAAATTCGTACTAGCACTTCAATGTCAGAGCTTGAATCAACAATTTCCATTAATTCATATTCAAACCCGTCTCCAATGCTAAATGCATTACTCATGTTTGTACTTTCAATAGACTGACTCGTTTACTTACCTAAATTTATTTCTTATAAACATACAATATCGATGTGTAAAACAGCAACACTGAACGTAGCGAATGTGTCATACTTATGTCTTTTGGTCAGGAAAGGAACAGTGTATTCGGTTATCCGAATACATTGTTCCTTTCCTGACCAAAAGAAAGAGACCTTCAGAAGACTGATATTAAGCAATATTTTAGTTTATTTTTACCACGTGAATGAGGTTACCGGAGCTTAAACCTGCATCCTCTGATTCTAGGGGTCCTCCCCATGAATCTACAGGTAAAGGTCTCCTTGGGCAGTGGTATCACTTAAAATCAAGTGACCCACTTGATTGTTTGCTTTCATAGTTGGAGTGTCTGTATGTAATATTAAATGAATAGATTTTAACTAAAAGCATAGCAAAGTATATCCACGGTACTTACATAAAAGGCAGTTTTTAAATTTTTGAAGTGAAACTTCTTTAAAATCGTTGTGATTTCAAACCGGATGCAACGGAAAAACGACAGGTAAGAGACACAAATACAAAATTAGTGAGCAAGAGCGAGAGAGCAAATGTCGGTGTGTATGTATATTGCACACTGTTTCATCTCATTATTTTGTCGATTTACTGAAGTTTCACTTCTATCGCGTGTGAATCGCGCACACACCTTTTTTGTCTATCTGTCTGTCTGTCTGTTTGTTCCGGTTAATCTTTCAATCAGCTGGACCTATTTTGAAGGGACTTTCAATTGTAGAAAGCTAATAACCGCAGGAATAACTTAGGCTAATTTTTTTACACTAGCTTCGCTACAGTGACAGTATTCGTGTTATCTCGTTTTGTTCGTGTGAGAGAGATCGGATGCCTATTAATGCAAAACCATCTTATTAGGGCGCCATAGTGTGGGTCACCATGCCTCATTGTTGCATTGTCTGCATTTGTAATCTGCAGTCAAGGTAAAGAAAAATTTACAGGCTCCTATAAAAAAGATCTGGTATGGAATGTGGTGGTGAATGTGGTAGTAACATCAGTATGTCTGAGGCAGAATAGTCTTACTCACGACCTGACAACTTCTTGCTACCTGCACCAAAATACTCGTTGTTTTCAATATACATTTTATTATGTGTCTAATTTTTGAAATCTTCTTTACTGTATTATATTATATATCCAACCTTTTCCCACGGAACGATCATAGTAATAACTTTTTATGGGCCTGTACCCTACACTATTAATTAATCTAATAGGACTTGTTTACATAGCGTTTGATTATGTACATAATTTAATAATACATGTCTACATAATTTAGTTCGCTGTTGATATTTTCTAACACGGTGATTGCCTCGTTGGTCTAGTGATATAATTCCGATTCCCGGGTCGGTTCAAAAGTGTTGATGGGTTTTTCTTACAAGAAATTCTTAATGACAAACCCGGTATGGGAGTTAGGCGGTGTTTCAAGCCCAAGTTGCCATGAACACTTATGGGAATCATTATTGGGAAGACAGGTTACTCAATTATACAACTAGGTAAACCTTCGAATTTCAGTTCGCCATCAGGGTTGCCGTGGTCCGATGCCAGTCGCTTCGTGGAAAAACTATTATTCTTCAGCAGTGAACGAAGATATTTTTAAAAACTATTTGTTTGTAAACGAATGATAGGAAAATAGTATGTTATACTTGACTTTTTTTTTTTTTTTTTTTTTTTTTACGTGTACTCCAGTGTACGTACGTGTACGTTTACTCCAGTTTCGACTCTCTATTGGGCAACGTCCGGTCACACGCGGACGCCGCCCCCTCGCGGTTGGCCTCTACTGCGGACGGACGGGAAACCCGTCCCGCCCATCCGCGGCCACTCTCAGGGCGGCATGAGACGCAGGTATGCGCGCCTCCGCCGCCCGGGGCGCCGGCGGCGGATCGGGTCCGATTGGATGGAATCCTCCCGGGCCTTCTCCGCCACCTCCTTCTGCAAGATTACATCCTCGCAGAAGGTTGCGACCGCGGTAAAACAACTGTCGCTGCCGGTCATCGATCTTATGACGGCCGGCAGCGAGAGATCCCCTCCGATGACTGCAGTGAGGACCCGGCGCTGCGCCGCCCAAGCGGGGCAGACCGCCAGCGTGTGCTGGGCCGTGTCCTCACTGCAGTCGCAGTGGTGGCAGGCGGGACTCGGTTCCCTCCTAGCGACCGAGTGCAGGTACTTTCCGAAGCAACCGTGCCCGGAAAGTACCTGCGTCAGCCGGAAGGAAAGGGTCCCGTGCTGCCGCCCTGCCCACTCCGCAATGACCGGCTGAAGAGCCTCCACGGCGGCGAAGCCAGCGCGTGGGGTCTCCAGCCGGAACGACCATCTCTGCATGGTGGCTCGGCGAGCGGCTTCGCGCCACTCGCGCACGTCCTCGGGCGGAGGGCGAAATCCGCTCTCCGCCCGGAAGTCAGCCACTCGCCGATAAACTTCGGCGAGCACCTCCGCCTCCAAATCCCACGGGGGTGTTCCGGCCAAGGCACACGCCGCCTCTGTGGACACGGTGCGGTATCCGCGTATGGCTCTGACCGCCAGTATCCGCTGGGGGCGCCAGAGGCGCGCCCTGTTCTGGGCGGACAGAGCCGCCGCCCACACCGGTGCACCGTAAAGTGCCATCGACCGGACAACCCCCGTGTACAGCTGGGCTGGAGAGTCTCCGTGAGGGGGGGGCCCGGTGTGCGGAGCTTTTGGCGCACCGCACGGTAGGGCCGACCCCAGGGGTCACGCTCCAGACTCTCCAGCATCTCCACTCGACTCGCGTCTTTGGCGCGGCAGATGGCCAGCCTCAGAGTTTCCCGAGCTACTCGGTACTCCTCGTGAAGCCGGTCCACCTCCTCACCGCCTCCGCGGTGACGTCGCCGACTCCGGGTGTGGGACCTCCGGGCACGTACGCAGGCCGCACGGAGGTCCGCCAACTCCTGGGACCACCAGTAGACCTCCTTCCGAGGAGGCCGACGGCCACGAACGCGGGGCATGGCCGCATCGCAGATGAGCGTTAACGCATCGGCGAAGCGACCAGCCCCCACGTCGACCTCCTCGGTCGGGGCCTGCGGAGACAGCCAAGAGCAAACAATGGCCGCCTCCTCTAGTAGGTCCCTGTCCAGCTTGGCGACAGCCCACCGCGGAAAACGGGAGGGACGCCGCGCCGCGTGACCCCTACTGGCGTCCTGGGACCGGGAGAGCTCGAATCGGATATAAAGGTGATCCGAGAGCGTCTCGACCTCATCCAGGACACTCCAGTTCCTTACTCGTGCGGCGACTGCAGGGGTAGCGAACGAAAGGTCCACTATCGACCCCCCCTGCTGTCGCACGCACGTGTTGGTGGCGCCTCTGTTCAGCAAACAGAGGCCCACCGACGCCGCCCACTCCTCGACGGCTTCGCCCCTGGCGTCCGTCGCCGGGGAACCCCACGCAATGGACTTTGCATTGAAGTCCCCCAGCACGAGGACGTGCCCAGACCCCAATCGCCGTATCGAGGTCTCCAGGTTGTTGATGAAGACCTCGAAGTCGCTCAGACTCCGGTTGGGGGAGAAATATACACCATAAATGGTGGTTCCCCCCCATTCGACGGCAACATATCCAGTACCCTTGTCTCTTAGCGACAAGGGCGGGGAATGAGCCGCCGTGGAGCTGACGACTGCCACGGAGCCGTCCCAGTCACCCATCCAATTTGGACGGGGAGGGACAAAATAGGGCTCCGCGACTACGGCAACACCTATCGACCACTGTGCCATCGTTTGCAGGAGGAGATCCTGCGCCGCGGCACAGTGGTTGAGGTTCGTCTGGACCAGGAGGTTGGAGACTTGATCCATTACTGGATCGTCTCTACAACCCCCTCCATGGGCGACGACGTCGTCGCCTGATTGACGTCGGAGGCAGCCTGGGTCGCCGGGCTAGCCTCCGGCGTCTGCCGAGAAGCGCGGGGAGGCTTGCAGCCCCCCTGCCCCATCTGGTGATTGGCGGGCTTGTTACCCGCCGCACACATCGGGCAGTGAGGGGCGGCAGAGCACTCTGCCGCCTTGTGCCCGGGTCGACCGCAGCGGAAACAGAGTTCGCTGCAGTCGAAGCAACTCTCGCACTTGGTGCGAGTGTGTCCCGCGACTAGGCACTTGAAGCACCTCATCGGCCTCGCGGCCAGAACCGTGATTCTGGCATTCACAAAGCCGATGAGCATGCTCCCGGCGTCGGCCAAAACTTTGGCCGCCGCCACGGGACAGCTCACCCACACCGAGCCGAGGCCTCCCGGGCCCGGCCGGACGGTGCCGACTCGGATGGTGCCCGCGGTGCAGCCAGTCTTCTCCATGACTGCATCGCGGACATCCTCCGACGTGATAGAGTCGTCCAGACCCGAAATGCGCAGTTCAGCGCACTTGGTGGGCCTGGCGATCTTTACACCGTCCTGGGCGGCAAACACCTCCCGCAGCCTCTCGGCGAATGTATCGGCCGTCTTGGCGCCCTCAGCCCCCGGGAACTCAAATACTCGAGCTCCCGTCTGGGCGCGGCGCAGTCTCATCCCCGCGGCCCCGAACTCAGCGGCGAGCCCGGGACGGGCCCCTTTAAACAGGGCCGCGTACGTGAGCCCGCCACTGGCCGCCTCCGGCGACACGGTCACCACGACAGCCGCGGTCTTGGGCGGCTGCAGCTTCCGCGGCCTCTTTTTAGAGGCCGCTGCCGCCACCGGCGGCGACTGCGGGGCTTGGGCTGCGCCTTGGGCGGCCTTCCTCGCCCGCTTCCGCTGCCGCTGCCCCCGCCTCTTCGAGGACCCTACAACCTGCCAATCCTCGTTAGAGGTGGCTGGTCCCGAGGACCCCGTCGGAGGCGCCGGAGTGGGAAGCGGGGGGAAGTCCGCTCCACTTGTGGGCGCCGTTTGAGGCCCCTTCTTGGCCGGCGCTTTGGCCGGAGCCTTGGCCGGCGCCTTGGCCGGTGCCTTGGCCGGCGCCTGGGCCGGTTTCGCGGCCCCCTTCTTCGGCTGTTGTTTTTGTTGGGGGGCCGGGGCCGCCATCGCCGCCGCGTAGGTGACGCGGCTTCCCACCAGGGTGGCAACCGGGGGCCTCTGCGACGCGAGCGGGGGGCGGACAACCGGCGCGGGGGGAAGCCTCGCTTATGTTATACTTGACTAGCTCAAGTTAATGTTGTTTAATCTGTACATATGTTAATTGTTGGCTATTTCCAATGAATTCAAACAAGGTGACTTGTTCTGCTATATACAACACATTGCTATTCCATACGGCTAGTATGAAGGTTGGTGGTATTGTATGTTGATTTAAATACTTAACTTGTTGGGTGATAATTTTCCCGTTGCAGATAGAAAAGGTAAATAGTGATATAAATATAAATCTATATTAATTTCTATACTAATATCAGAGTTTGTTTGTTTGAATGTGCTAATCTCAGGAAGTATTGGGTGATTCTTTTATTGTTAGATAGTTCATTTAACGAGAAACTATAGGTTATATATCATCAAGCTACAACTAAAAGGAGCAGAAAACCAACGAAAAATGATTATGAAACTAATATTCCAAATATGACTTCTTTTGAGAGCTTGCGTTTGCAGCGTAATGGTTAAATCAAATCAAACCATTTTATTTCAAATAAACCATACAACGGCACTTTTGAAACGTCAAGTAGTCAGTCAGTAGTCAGTCGTGAAGCTAATTGTCTGTTCCAATTCGTAGATCCTATGGAGAAGAACAGACAAGAAACTCCATGGACACTCTTTTCCAACATTGTTTTCACAATTTTTGGTTACATTGTTTAAGGCATTTTATTGTGAGGACAATGTAACGATGATGATATTTAAACAGATAGTGTCCAAAAATAATTAAACAATAAATAGAAGTTTTGAGATGACCAGCCCCGACTGGCGGCACCCGTATCACGAGCATGACCTATGCACCAGCCATCGTCCAGTTCAACCATATTGTAGGGAGCCGAACGACCCGCTACACTCGCCACCGCCAGCAGGGCTTTTAAGCGAGCATGACATACTCACAACCACCAGTCAACAAACAAACTTATTTGTGAAAATAATGTATGAAAGAATTGTTCCTATTGAACAGTTACAAAAAAAGTCTGCGACAACATATGTCTAACTTTTAAGGTTAGCTCATTATAACCTTTTAAATGGGAAACAAATTTGTTTCCACGGTATATCATCACTCAAGACTCAAACGGGGCTCAGTAGGTCAGCTAGTAGTGATATAAATATGTCGATAGAAGATCTTCAACAGCCTTCAAGAATCCATTGAACAATCCACTGCGTTGTTTTTACTCCCTGAGTGGAGTAGTATGTGAATGCTGTATTTTGAACCTGCACTGTTGGCCTAGTGGTTTAAGCGGTCGCCACACCGCTAAAACCACCGTTTCTTGTATGTTTTTTAAACACAGTATGAATATTCCTTATCGGAACTTGTGTTTTATAAAAAAAAACAAAAATTGTAATGCCTGTTTTTAATAACAAATGAATTTTGTCTGTCTGTTGCGGTCGATCGATCTGTCTGTCTGTTTGTTCCGGCTAATCTCTGGAACGGCTGTGGTAGGTAGCTGAGGACATAGGGAGTAAATTAGACTACAAGTATACAACAATAAACACGAGTAATACCACGGGAGTTTTAAATAAAATAATATTTGGAAATAATAATAAAAACTGCCTCGTTGGTCTAGTGGTTAGCGTATGCGACTGCTAATCAAGGGGTTCAAATCACGGGTCGGGCCAAAAAGTGTTTTTGGGATTTTCTTAGGAAATTCCTATTAACTGCCCGGAGTTTGGAAGTTTGGCGGTGATTCACGTCCGTGCCTCGGAGAGCACGTAAAGCCGTCGGTCCCGGTTGTCAAGAACATCTATGGCAATCGTTATTGGGAAGTCAGTGCCCTCAAATATACTGACAACTAGTTCAATCTTCGAATTTTAGTTCTCCCTTAGGGTTGCGGAGGTCCGATGCCAGTCGCTCCGTGGAAAAACTGAAATTCAGGTAAAACCAGTTGAACTAGTAGCCGACCCCAAATAAAATTGGAAATAATGGCTAGGGGGATGATGATGAATAATAAAAAATTAAAATAAGAAATAATTTCCGTGGGTTTTTAATTTAACCATAAATCAACTAATACTTAAATAATTTGGTTCTGTACAACAGTCCAATCTCCTAATAGCCTTGTATGAATAAATATTGCATTACGTGATGTATAAATCCAATCCTGCAGCGGATGGGTGGGCGATCACCAGAATTCGGTGATGTCATACAATAAATACTGCCTACTTTTATAACGCAGACATTGTTCACTCTTGCTGACCTTAACTTCTGCTTGTAATTTATATTTAAACATCGTAGGCCGTTTTTTGCTTCATTCATCTATTTGTATAATTAAAAAAAAATGATTTAGATATAAATAATTAGTGTATTCGAAACTTGGAAGTCAATTGAAAATGATTTTATTTTAACGTTATTCGAATATGATGAGTAATATATAATAATTTATTGGTTGGTTTGTCCTTCTAGATAATTTTGTAAAATGACAAATAAAGGTTTGTTGGAATACAAATTAAACATAACCCAAACATTCATTTTTAAAAACATATAGGTGAGGTCGTAATTCATTGCCAGGGTTCAGAAGGAGATAACACCCTGGCCCATTCCTTAAATACAGGCGCAGAGAAATCACACCGTGTGGTTTTAGTCGTTTCGAGTGCGTCACACCACCCCGCCGTAAATCTCAGGCGGGGTGACGGTCCGCGGGGATTTCCACACGTTAAAAAAAACACAAAAAGGTTGTACTTCATTGAAGAGTGGTTGAGAGCCGGGAGAATGATGGGACAATGATGCAGAAACATATTAATAGGCCGCCTTAGTGTGGGTCACCGTGCTGCATTGTCTGCACTCACAATGAAGATGGTGACCCTTACTCCTAGATTCTACTTTGATTTCTATCAGGCAGAGAATCACTTCGGTAGGCCTAAATATAAAAAAAAGGTTAACGGCAATTAATAGGCATGGGACACCGACACTGTCAAAGTGAGCTAATTATATTTGACTGTTATCACCTATCATTGGAAGAAGGTCTCCTCCAAGGAGCGCCAACTTACTCAATCCTGGACAGTCCGCTGACTGCTGGCAGTCATATTCCTCAAGCCGTCGCGTCGGTTCACGGAGCTGCCAGGGCCCTACACTGCCATTGCCTAACCGCATAAGAAATATTAGAATCATTATTGATTAGTTTTTTCCAAGAACAATTTCTTCCTAAAAACCTAAGGTTCAATCATAAATATAATTTTAAGAAAAAAAAAACCGACTTCAAATAAAAACTATTCCGAGTACCTAAAACGTGACAGGTGTGTCTATGATATTTGAGGAGTTCAATCGATTTCTCTAGGATCCTTTAATCAATTACTTATCATGGGACCACATGGGAGGCACCAACTTTCAAATAAAAAAAAAATATCAAAATCAGTTCACACAATCGAAAGTTCTGAGATAACAAACATAAAAAATACAGTCAAATTAAGAACCTCCTCCTTTATTGTAGTCGGTTATAAATGATTCAGAGACAGTAGCAGTTCATAGTACATTTTATTTTTTAATTAAAACATGTGTTTGAAACGAATAAACGATCTAAAGCTTGTATTGAGTAGGTCGTTATTATATAAGGCGAACATTTCTTAAATCAACTTGTCCCTTATGGTGCTTGTCAAGTAACTGCTGGTATTTTTATAGTTTTAAAACGAGGGCACAGCACGGAATCTAGCTAATACAATTTTGTTGCAAAAGATTTTTTATTCTCACAACTCAGTAGAAAATTGCCATATCACAAATAGGCTCCTTCCAACTCCATGAATCTAGATGGGTATGTTAACTACCCTTGAAATACTTTTACGATTCTATGCTTATACATAAGTCTGATCTAGTTAGATGGATATTAGAGATCATCAGGAGATCATGATTATTTTGTGGGTTAACATTACTACTTATGGATCCTAAGCAAATGATTTAAAAATGTTATTACAATCAAAAGAGTCGACAACTTCTACATAATTTTTGGCTTTTATTAAGAAGTAGTATCATATATATCCTTACTAATATTATAAATGCGAAAGATTGTATGTATGTTTGTTGCTCATTTACGCAAAAACTACTGAACGGATTTGGATGAAACTTTACAATAATATAGCGTATATATCAGAATAACACAGACTATTTTTTACTACAATAATCAAGATAACGCGGACTTAGCTAATATCATATCATTTCGATCGTTTTAGATCCTCTAATACTTAGATTTTCCTTGTATTGTCATTATCATTGTATTTTTATTGTAGTCTATACTAGTTTTCGCTACACGTTCTTAAAACTTTTGGTTGCTATAAATTATAAGATAACACATTCAAGTCGAGCGCCAAAATAAAAGACCCAAGTATCAAAAACCCGTTATTTGGCAAAAGGTTGACCTCGAACCATTATTTACTGATAAAGGTCTGAACAATTATTATCCGACGGCGACAGAAAAAAGGTTATGATTTTAGAGTGTATGTATGAATATTTCTTAAGTTATGTTGTTTGGTCTAAATGACAATGCCATCAAAAACATAACTTGTAAAAATCCAAGTCGAGCACAACCCAGTTCTGTTACAGTAAAAGTTGTAAGATTCATATAATAGCCCTAATTAAGGAATTTTCTCCTTCAAGTTATTATTTAATTAGCTAACCTGACAATATCTTATAGTATTTTAATATTAATAATCTATTATGTGTCAAATAAATAGAATGACTTGGCAATCGCATGAAACCATCCATATTTAATATGATATTAAATTGGATTGTTTAGAGTGCCCCTAAATTTTTTTTTTCTCTGTTTTTTGGAACCTATTTTCATTGATACTGCGATCCTATTGGTCGTTACGTGATGTGACCTAGCCTGCTCTAATTGATGGGATCTCTAACACTCAGACTTTTTAGTTCGAATCGGAATACTTTTTCTATTAGATTTTGAGATGAGCATCAACGGGACAAAAAAACTGAAAAGCTTTATAACCTATTAACTTGTCAGTAAAATAAAGATTTATATTGAAGTATAATTTGAAACGCAAAATGTTAAAATAAGTAACAATATCACGTAGTTCAATTATTGTTTTTTTTAACAAATTGTATTTATACCGTAAACAAATCGAACTCTTTCAAATTCCTCGAGTCATGTTGGCAATATTGGTTCGCCAAGACGGATCACCGCCCTGTTCCGGTTTTAACAATAGCCAGAGAGTCATTGTACAATATCTGCCAATCTCTGACCCACGCCATTGTGACCCAAGCAACATTTTTTTCGTACCGATTGTCTTTGAAATTATCTCCTTAAGTATTTATCTCATCAGGATCTTTGAAAACAACTTTCCTCGATGATTGATAGTCCTGTAAATCATTTTCTTGTTATTTTTATTTTGAACATGTTATCTTCTTTCCAACAGGAATCTAATTAGTATCCTTGGAAATGTTGAAGACATTTTTACTGTTCAACAGAGAAGGGAAAGTTCTGATAACTGAAAAATGTGGGTTGGTGAGCCGTATCGACATAAGGTTCACCTATAAACGGAGTCGATCGAAGACAAACTTTTATCGCATCAAAATAAATAACACACTTAGTCTAATTAGAGCCGCATAGATGTATTATAAGCCGCTTTCTCAGAACGCGGCTGCGGTTTTATCTTTTAGGGCACGAAAGCCTCCGGGAGAAGGTAGAGGGAGGAGTAGGCTTGCGCGCATCCCGCGACCCACCGCGCAGGGCTGCGCGAGCGCGCACAGCCAGTCAGTGATCGCTCGGACGGTAACCGCGCCGCACGCCAAGTCAAACAATCCTTCGCCCGCTAGCCACATCACGCGAAAAAATACAATAAAACCAATCGACCCCGAGTGACCCCAAAAGTGCATACCGAGCGGTCGACACGAACGAAACGACTTCGCGAAGACACTGACCACACAGAATATAATATAGACTAACACTAACGCTTAGCTTAACACGTGAGCTTAATTAACTAGTAATATTAAGTTATAATTAACATAAAGGTGGAAATTAAACTGTGCACTGGAAGGTATCAAGTTCAGAGCGAATTGTTTAAAATTTAAATGATAACGGGCGAGTCTTAGCAGCCGCGGCGGTGCTTGACACAGGTAAGTTTGAACATGTCTCAATTCACACATTATCAATTTTGTTTCGCTCAGCTGAGCGCCGTGGAATTTGACAGTTGTATTTTTTTTAAAACGTGTCCGCGCATAATTTAGACATTCATATTTACGTTCAGTAACACGGGTCAAAGTTATAAGTATTAATGAATTAATAGAAGTCGAGCTGTATAATATTGTGTTGAGGTATGAGTAACGTATGTAGATGTTATCATCAAATGTTTAGGTGTCCGGTCGATGTTTGCTTATGTCGGTATTTGTCTCGTTAGTGGAATGCGTCCGCTTTGTCCCGTGTTGTGATCATAACAAATATCTTTGCGTCTAGGTGTGTGGCTGGGTTCGGATGCTCATGTTTGCACACCTGCTCGCTGGATTCTTGTCTCACTTGACGCGTAATAAATGCATCCCAATTTTATCTTAATCTTTGTATTAAGTTCGCTAACAAAAACAAGTCCTCTTATGTGACTGGTAAACTAATGTTTATTTCCTATTCTGGAGTTGAAACAATGGTCGTGTTTGCTATTTTAATGTTATTGTGACTCATACAACTGAAGCGTCTAATTCTTTTTATGTTTAAGTAGTATGAATTCGCCTCTGCGTTTTGAATGATTCAAAACTTACCAGCTCGGTTTCAATATGGTTCAATTTAATGTCTGATCTGCCCACATTACATTTATTTATAACTAAAACAACCTCCGTCTTTATATTCTTTTTATAGAGTGTTATGTTCGATGACGGTATTTTGAAAACTTACAAAAAACTGATGACATAAATATTTTGACTAGAATTCATCATTATCTAAATAGAAGGTTAGATTATGTACCTATATACCTACATTTCGGAATATAATTCTATTTGTGCGCATAAAATAATTACAAGACAAGTTAATTTTATTAACGTCTTTTTATTGAATGAAAAGTACCTAAGTATTCACAAAACTAGGAAGATAAGCACGAATAGTCAGTCTGGTGCCCGTTGTCACTAATTATAGGTACTTATATCATCTCCTTCCTAGGAGCCTCGTAACATAGGTCGCCCTTACATTTTAAAATACATCTGAGCACATAAGTATGTGTCCTATAAAGATTGTTGAAAACCAAAATATCACCGAGGGTTTTTTTTTCTAAGTGACCCCTTAAATTTAGAAAACGGTGATAAAAACGGTCATTAGTGACCGTGGTATTTTTTAATATTAAGTAGACAATTTAACGTATTTACTGCACCTGCGGTTCTTAGGTGAGATTATAACTAAGCTATACAATTAAAATAACCTTATTGCGATAAAATCACGATTTCATCATCATCATCAACAGCCTTTAACAGTCCACTGCTGGACATAGGCCTCTCCTTGAAAAGGAGGTTTTGGCTTACTATACCACGCTGGCCAGACGGGTTGGTATAGGGTTGGTTTCAAGTTGGGGTGCTGCTGGCTAGAAAACCTCCACGTGGTGCACCCTGGGCGCTGGCGATAGCACTGTTCCTCCTCATTTCCTCCGGTCATCTGGAGGAGAGGATTATCGCCAGCGGCTAATATTCTAGCTGGAGAGGAGCCATCATCGGCTCCCGGGCAAGGCCTGGTCCAGCGGGGCGGGCGTTTCCGCCGTTTCCCCTGCTGGCTCTTCGCTCTTCGGAGCAAGGAGGAGGTTAACCTCGTTAAAAAACCGAAGGTGGGACCCTTCATGGGTCGGAGTTTCTCCCGCTGGTAGCGGTGGAGAAAGGAGGGCGGGCTCGGCGTGTATTCACATTACCACCGAGCAGGCAGGGCGACGTAGTCTTCCTGCCACCGTCGGCATAGCGTAGCCCCGAGAAGAATGCTCTGATCGGGGGCGTGGGTCTTGGCTTAACCGCCTGGACCGCGAGGAAGAAAACCTCTATAAAAAATCACCCCGAATCTCAAGCTCTGGTGCGTGGCCAGGGGATGCATGGCTGATGGGAAGTTCAGTTGCGAACGCACTCCAAGCCGAGGTACCTGCGGACCCCTCGGTTTGGCTAAAAATTTACGCTTGCCCGGGTATTGGGGGATCTCTGCCCGGGTGGACCTTGTATTTCTCCCCCTCTCGTGGGTTTTATTATGGAAAATTTAAACTTTAACAAAAACACAAACGGACTGGATAACCAAAAAACTAATGACATGGCAAGCAAACCGGAAAACGTATGCGAAGAAGGCACTAAGGAGACGGAGAAGGAGGGCACCTGCAAGGGGAGCTCCTCGGGAGTGGACGAAATTGCGTCCATAGATGAGAGGGTGTTGCTAGACACGCCCATCTTGGAGGGGCTCCCAGTAGTCGAACAGACGACTGGGAGCCGAAGAGTGTCGAAGCGCCTGCGCTCCAAGACTGCCGCGGCGGACACGGACGGCTCGGTGCCAATGGAGTTGGAGCCGATTGACGTCCGCAGGAAGCGCGAGCTCGTCGGGAATAACGACGGTGACGCATCCCAGCCGAAACGCAGAACGGCGTCACCCTCGCCGGTCCCAGGCCCGTCAGGCTCCGTCTTTAAGCCGGAGACCTACCGGCGCAACAGGGCCGACAAAGAGGCAAAGGCGGAGGAGGAGGTAGAGGAACTCTTGCAGAGGGTCAAGAATCTGATGACGACGGCGGGAGATGTACCGCAGGCTCCTCCCTCCGTGCAGGATAGGGCGAAGGCGGCGGTGGAAGTGATCCGCCGAGTGGCCGGCAGGTCCACTAACTTAAAGGGCTCCTTTGTGAAGGCCCTTAAGGACTCCTCCTGCGCTATCACGGGGGCCGTAGACGAGCTCGTCGGAGACGTGGCTCGTCTGCAGGCGGCAAATGACCGCTTGACGGCGCAGGTGGCCGAGCTAG
The DNA here is from genome assembly GCA_932526445.1 of Phragmatobia fuliginosa. Lineage (NCBI taxonomy): Eukaryota > Metazoa > Arthropoda > Insecta > Lepidoptera > Erebidae > Phragmatobia > Phragmatobia fuliginosa. Next base: position 22,263,277 of record OW052067.1, on the reverse strand, counting down.
GCTACCAGTTCGCCTGCTTCCAGAAAAGCCATCCCGAGCTGGTGGCCACTACCGCTGCCTTGCCCCAGCCTGCCCCAGCCCCAGCCAATGCGGCGATGCCTGACGCCCAGCTGCGCCAGGTGCTAGTCGCGGTGGGGCACATGCTGGACGGTCGCCTAGCCGATCTGAAGGCAATGCTACCTCCACCCCCAGTGGTACGTCCGCCGCTGGCATCGCAGAGGCCGAAGGCTGCGGCGGCGCCGACCGAACTCCCCGTTGAGAGAGGTCCGGTGTCGTATGCGGCGGCGGCCTCTGCCCCGGCCCCTGAGGCTCCCCAGAAACAGGGGAAGGGGGCCAAGGCGCCGGCGAAGGCGCCGGCCCAGACGCCAGCAAAGGCGCAGGCAAAGGCGTCTGCCAAGGCGCCAGCAAAGGCGCAGGTGAAGGCGCCCGCCAAGACTCCGGCCCAAGCGCCGGCCAAGACAAGGCCAGAAGCGGTGCCGGAAACAGGAGAGGAGTTCCCCCCTCTCCCCACTCCAACACCCCTGCCGGGCCCCTCCACATCTGCCGCCGATAACGAGAGCTGGCAAGTCGTGGGGAGCTCGAAGAGGCGCCAACTGCGGCAGAGGCAGCGGGCCAGAAGGGCCGCCGAAAAGGCAGCCGAAGCCTCGCAGCCGCCGCCGGTGGTGGCAGCGGCCAACAAAAAGAAACCGCGAAAACTACAGCCGCCCAAAACCGCGGCTGTAGTGGTGACCGTCACACCGGAGGCTGCCAGTGGCGGACTGACCTATGCGGCTGTCTTCCAAAAGGCCCGGGCCAGTCTTGCCAGCGAGTTTGGACCGGCAGGGGTCAGGTTGCGCCGCGCCCAGACGGGAGCTCGAGTCCTCGAGTTCCCTGGGGCAGAAGGTGCAAAGACGGCGGACAAATGTGCCGAGACGCTGAGGGGCATGTTTGCCGAGTTGGATGGCGTCAAGATCGCCAGGCCCACGAAGTGCGCGGAGCTGCGTATTTCGGGCCTGGACGATTCTGTGACGGCCGAAGATGTCCGCGATGCAATCCGGGAGAAGACCGGCTGCAGCGCGGATAACATCAGGGTCGGCACCATCCGCCCCGGTCCAGGCGGGCTAGGCGCGGCATGGGTCAGCTGTCCCGTGGCGTCAGCCAAAGTTTTGGGCGACGCCGGAGCTATCCTCGTCGGCTTTGTGAATGCCAGGGTTACGGTCCTGGCTGCGAGGCCGATGAGGTGCTTCAAGTGCCTAACCGCCGGACACACTCGCTCCAAATGCGAGAGTTGTTTCGACTGCAGCAGTCTGTGTTACCGCTGCGGTCGACCGGGGCACAAAGCGGCAGAATGCTCTGCCGCCCCTCATTGCCCGGTGTGTGCGGCGGCGAACAAGCCCGCCAACCACCAGATCGGGCAGGGGGGCTGCAAGCCTCCCCGCGCGTCTCGGCAATCGCCAGAGGCCAGCCTATCGATCCAGGCTGCCTCCGTCGTCACTAGTGCGTCGGCGCCGATGCCCATGGAGGAGGTTGTAGAGACGATCCCTTAATGGATCAAGTCTCCAACCTTCTGGTCCAGACGAACTTGAACCACTGCGCCGCAGCGCAGGATCTCCTCCTGCAAACCATGGCGCAGTGGTCGGTCGGTGTGGCCGTAGTCGCGGAGCCCTACTTCGTCCCTCCCCGTCCAAACTGGATGGGTGACCGGGACGGCTCCGTGGCAGTCGTCGGCTCCACGGCGGCTGGTTCCCCGCCCTTGTCGCTCAAAGACAGGGGCACGGGATATGTTGCCGCCGAGTGGGGGGGGATCACCGTTTACGGTGTCTACTTCTCCCCCAATAAGAGTTTGAGCGACTTCGAGGTCTTCCTGAACAACCTGGAGACCTCGATGCGGCAACTAGCGTCTGGGCGCGTCCTCGTGCTGGGGGACTTCAACGCCAAGTCCATTGCGTGGGGTTCCCCGGCGACGGACGCCAGGGGCAGGGCCGTAGAGGAGTGGGCGGCCTCGGTGGGCCTCTGTCTATTGAACAGAGGCTCCACCAACACGTGCGTGCGACAACAGGGGGGGTCGATAGTGGACCTTTCGTTCGCTACCCCTGCACTCGCCGCACGTGTACAGAACTGGCGTGTCCTGGATGAGGTTGAGACGCTCTCGGACCATTTGTATATCCGATTTGAGCTCTCCCGGTCCCAGGACGCCAGTAGGGGTCACGCGGCGCGGCGTCCCTCCCGCTTTCCGCGGTGGTCTGTCGCCAAGCTCGACAGGGACTTACTGGAGGAGGCGGCCATTCTTAACTCTTGGCTGCCTCCGCAGGCCCCGGCCGAAGAGGTCAACGTGGGGGCTGGTCGCTTCTGCAGTGCGATTACGCAGATCTGCGACTCGGCCATGCCCCGCGTACGTGGGCGTCGGCCTCCAAGGAAGGAGGTCTACTGGTGGTCCCAGGAGTTGGCGGCCCTCCGTGCGGCCTGTGTTCGTGCCCGGAGGTGCCTCACTCGTAGTCGGCGACGCCACCGCGGAGTCGGTGAGGAGGTGGATCGGCTTCAAGAGGAATACCGTGAGATCCGGCAAACTCTGAAGCTGGCCATCTGCCGCGCCAAAGAGGAGAGCCGCAAGGAGATGCTGGAGAGTCTCGAGCGTGACCCCTGGGGTCGGCCCTATCGTGCGGTGCGCAAAAAGCTCTGCGCGGGGGGCCTGCCCCTCACGGAGACTCTCCAGCCCAGCTTCCTGCAGGAAGTGGTCGAGGGCCTATTCCCACAGCGGGCGGAGCACACGCCCCCGTCGATGGCCGTCATGGCCGGAGGCGACGACGAAGGCGAGGCTGATGTGCCGCCCGTCAGGGAATCAGAGGTAGGGGCGGCTGTTCTAAGGATTCGATCCAAGAACACCGCCCCCGGGCCAGACGGGGTACCTGCCCGAGTGCTGGCCCGAGCCCTCGATCATATGTCGGACCGCCTCAGGGGAGTGTTAGACGCTAGTCTGGCGTCCGGACGCTTCCCTGAGTGTTGGAAAAGCGGGAAGCTGGTTCTGCTCCAGAAGCCAGGTCGGTCTGCCGACTCGGTCGCGGCCTATAGGCCCATCGTGTTGCTGGACGAGGCGGGTAAGCTGTTCGAGAGGGTGCTCCACGCCCGCATCGTCCGGCACCTGCGCGAGGTGGGCCCCGATCTGTCGGACGCCCAATTTGGATTCCGGGAGGGGCGTTCGACGGTCGACGCAATTCTGCGTCTGAAGGCCGCGACTGAACAGGCGGTGGGCTCAGGCGACGTGCTGTTGGCAGTGTCGTTGGACATCGCCAACGCATTCAATAGTCTGCCATTCAGCTGCATCAGGGCCGCACTCCAGTACCACGGAGTGCCACAGTACCTGAGGCGGCTAGTGGCAGACTATCTGACGGAGCGTACTGTCATGTACGAGGACCGAGAAGGAGTCTTGAGACGTCGGGCCATGTCGTGCGGTGTTCCACAGGGGTCTGTCCTCGGACCACTCCTGTGGAACATGGGATACGATTGGGTCCTGCGAGGGCGTCTCCCCCCCGGCGTCGGTGTAATTTGCTACGCCGACGACACTCTTGTGACAGCCCGGGGGGCGACCTTCGAAGAGGCGGCACGCCTGGCCACCACAGGAGTCTCCCTGGTGGTCGGGCGCATTGAGGCGCTGGGTTTGCGGGTGGCCCTAGAAAAGACGGAAGCCCTACTTTTCCATGGGCCCCGTCGTGGTCCACCCGCCGGCGCCTCCATCGAGGTCAACTCGGTCCTCGTACCGGTCCGGGCCCACTTTAAGTATCTGGGTCTGGTCCTAGACGGTAGGTGGCTCTTCGACGAGCACTTCCAACAGCTTGCTCCGAAGCTGATCGGCACTGCCTCCTTCCTTGGGCGTCTTTTGCCCAATCTGGGAGGAGCCAGTGTCGCCACGAGGCAGCTGTACACGGGGGTTGTCCGGTCTATGGCACTCTATGGTGCACCGGTGTGGGCGGCGGCTCTGACCGAGCAGAATAGGGCGCGCCTTAGGCGGCCGCAGAGAACTCTGGCGGTCAGAGCCATACGGGGTTACCGCACCGTATCGACGGAGGCGGCGTGCGCCCTGGCCGGAACACCCCCGTGGGATTTGGAGGCGGAAGTGCTCGCCGACGTTTATCGGCGAGTGGCTAACTACCGGGCGGAGAGTGGTGGAGTTGGACCTCCGCCCGAGGACGTGCGCGAGTGGCGCGAAGCCGCTCACCGAGCCACGATGGATCGCTGGTCGGTCCGGCTGGAGACTCCACGTGCTGGCTTCGCCACCGTAGAGGCGCTTCAGCCGGTCATCGGCGAATGGGCAGTGCGGCAGCACGGGACCCTTACCTTCCGACTGACGCAGGTTCTTTCCGGGCATGGTTGCTTCGGAAAGTACCTGCACTCGGTCGCCAGGAGGGAATTGAGTCCCGCCTGCCACCACTGCGACTGCAGTGAGGATTCGGCTCATCACACGCTGGCGGTCTGCCCCGCATGGGAGACGCAGCGCCGGGTCCTCACTGCAGTCATCGGAGGGGATCTCTCACTGCCGGCCGTCGTTCGTTCCATGGTCGGCAGCGAGAGCGCATTCACCGCGGTCGCAACCTTCTGCGAGGACGTAATCACGCAGAAGGAGGCGGCGGAGAAGGCCCGTGAGGACGACATCCAATCGGACCAGATTCGCCGCCGGCGACTCGGGCGGCGGAGGCGCGAACATCTGCGCCTCATGCCGCCTTGAGTGTGGCCGCGGGTGGACGGGACGGGTTTTTCCCTCCACCCGCACTATGTGGCCAGCCGCGAGGGGGCGGCGTCGGTGTGTGCCGGACGCCGCCTAAGAGAGGGTCGTCGTACAGAGACGGTGCCCGCATCAGGAGCGGGCAGGCGCTGGAGAAGTTCAGAAGGAGATCCCACCCTGGACTTCTCCTACTCCTAAACGGAGAAGCGCGGAGAGGGCACACTGTGTGTTTTTTAGTCGGTTCAAGTCCGACACACCACCCCGCCGTAACCCCCGGTGGGGTGACGGTCCATGATGATTTTTCACACACTAAAAAAAAAAAAAAAAAAAAAGGGTTGGTTTCAAGTTTTCCTTCTCTTGCATGATGTTGTTTTGCGTAGTCTATCCCTTAGTCGCCTTTTACGACACCCGCGGGATGAATAGGGGTGGTGACACTCTGTATTCTTAATCCGTCACAATCACGATTTATCAGTACAATATTACAAGAACACATCACATCTTATTACTCACTTCTCATTCACATCATCAGACCTCTAAATCATCTTTCTTTCAAATCGATATCGGTGTATGAAGTCATCGCTATATCTCATAATGATAAATACATCAAGCCGATGTGTTTAATTCACTGTGGACTTATTTAAACATGTTGATTATTAAACTAATAGACATTTAAATATACTTTATAAGTGACAATGATTCCTTCTACTTGTAATGACTGAATGTCAAACGTGACTACGGTGCATTGATATCGAATTATCGCAAACAGAATGCCTGTGTGCCTATGTACTTAGTACAAAATAAATATGTTCAGGGAAATATGATCAAGATTTGAGTCGTAACGGGTAAAAGAACGCATCCATGTGATGACGGATGAAGAGCACGGGGTTTCAGTTCCACTATTTATCCGTGTGGTGACGGATTAAGAATACAGAGTGTCACCACCCCTATTCATTCCGCGGGTGTCGTAAAAGGCGACTAAGGGATAAACTACGCAAGACAACATCGATGCAAAGAGAAGGAAAACTTGAAACGAACTCTATACCAACCCGTCTGGCCAGCGTGGTATAGTAGGCCAAAACCTCCTTTCTGAGGAGAGGCCTACGTCCAGCAGTGGACTGTTGAAGGCTGTTGATGATGATGATGATTTAGCCCAGGCAGGAGCTGGATGCGAGAAGCCCAAAATCGATCAGAGTGGTGTTTATGTATTATACATATGTAAAATATGTTTATGTATTTATATCAGTTGTCTGGTATGTAGGTTGTCCTACCTATATTAGAAGCTATGCTTAGTTCCGGACTAAGCAGAGCTTAAGACTAAGGGAAGATGTTCCAAATATTTATTTATTTGTTGAATTAGATAACTAAGAGGTATATATCTACTTAGATCTTATACACGCATGCCTTTTCTTTCTTCACATAAAGTCATTTCGCTTAAGGATTTACATGTATTTTTATTTCACAAAATGATTTCATTATCGACTTAAAGCTGCACAAAAAGTATCGCATTAAGTGATTCTCGGAACAGTTCTCCGTATGGTTAGGGTTTCTTCGTCGAACACAAATAATATATATGTAAATGTTTAAGTTGGGAGTCTATAGGCTTGAACTTGTAAGGCGGCTCAGCAGAATCCAGTTCGGGATGTACAGTCTGTATGAAATAAATATATACATATATTTAATCAAACTATAGACATACTTTACGAGCGTGTTATAAAAGTATTTAATAATATTAACATATATATGTGTTTATATTATTGATCTAAAGTTGCTGTTTTAAGTAATTTAATATGTTTTCCACGTTACCGTTGATGGCACGCTCTTATTTATTTAAATACAATTTCATAATACATATTGCAGTTCGAATATTATAAAATTATTGAAATATGGATAGTGCAAAAAAATTGATACGACAGTTGTGCTAGTAGTATAGATATGTCGTAACAAAATCATGAAATTGATTACTTCTTTCTTCTTTTACAGTAGTTGGCCGAACATGACCGTCTCATTAAACATAATTGGTTTATGAAATGATTGATACACATATTATATTGAGCGTATGTTTTATATATTTGTTGACGGATATCATAGTTTTTGTTGTGGTTACACTATTTCGTAGGTTTCGGACAACTTACATACAACGCCATCTAATCCCAAACTAAGCAGAGTTTGTAATATGTGTATTAGACAACGAATACAAATACATACATAAACATACTTTTTTTGTAAATACATACATATTATAAATAGAAAACAACCAAACTTCGAAACATTTTTTTGTAAATACAAACATAATTATACATAGAAAACATCCATACTCCGAAGCAAATATTTGTAGATCACACAAACTCCGAGCAAGAAATCGAATTCAAGACCTCAAGGAAAGCAGTCGAATGCACTGCCACTGTGCCACCGAGGCAGTCAATACGCTGGCTATCATTAAGTTTCGATGGCGACTGCACCGATATCTTGTAATAATCTTACGTGATGTTAAATAATTCAGTTCTCACGGAGCTAATAAACGGGTTGTTAACCAAACAATTATTGAATTTCCGAACATTTCCGTGTTATAAGAGCGTATATCAATATTTATATTTTGATATCGGTGCATTGAAAAAGTAACCATAACATATTATTATTTTGGTTTAAAATTAATTCAACAGTTTATGAGGGTAATTACACCTAGGCAGGAGAGGATACAATTGCGTGAGAACATTAAAACTGTATAATGGTAATAATCTCACATATACTTTGCGACTCCTAACTGTAATCTCAAGCAATGACCCCTTAAACACGGATTAGTATTAGAATCTCCTGTTGTAAACAAGATCTCCTACCTAGAAAAAGTCATTGTTATCATTTTTAAACCATTCCGCTTTGGCTGCACCTAAAATAATTAGAAAAAGTCCTCATGCTTTTGAGAGAAAAGAATAAAATAAAGTTTTTACAATTTTTGTTTTTACGAGAATAGGTACATCAAAATGGCGCTTATCACCAAAAAATAGACAACCTTGCAAGGACTTTGAATTAATTTATTTTATAACCGGGCGTTTGCTTGTTGTCAAATCTTCTTGGAAATATAATCACGAAGAGAAATACATACCTAGCACGAAATAAAGATAATAATAATAATAATAATATATTTTTTGGACATTTGGACATCTGACACACAACATCATCTAGTCCCAAGCTAAGCAGAGCTTGTGTTATGGGTACTAGACAACTGATATAAATACATAAACATACTTTTTTTTTGTAAATACATACATATTATACATAGAAAACACCCAGACTCCGAAACAAATATTTGTGAATCACACAAATAATATTTGGTCCGACTCGGGAATCGAACCCGAGACCTCTTGATCAGCAGCCGCATACGCTAACCACTAGACCAACGAGGCAGTCAATATATAAGTCAATTTAAAGTATGAACAATGAAGGTACCGCACGTGTGGAGAAATGCGTCTGATGATCAAAATCAAAATCAAAATCAAAGCATTTATTTCAAGTAGGCCAGTTACAGGCACTTTTGATTTGTCGAAACAAAAATGTAGCTACAGTCCCAGTCACAAGACATAAAAACTGTGAAAGTACTGTAGTTGCCCATTCCCTAGCGTATATCTCTATGGAGAAGAACGGGCTAGAAACTCCATGGACACTCTTTTAAATCAAAATGTTTTTTACAAAATCTTGGTTACATCATTCATGTTGAGATGGTACATTATGTGAGAACGATGTAGCAAGACGTGCACGTTAAAAGTGTCCATAGTATAACAAAAATACAATTGAAAATTAAAATAATTTAATTCAAATAAGCCGTGGCAACTAAGAAATGACCAGTCACAACTGACAGCGCCCGTTCACGAACATGACGCATGGATCCGCACCATTCAACTCAACCACTTTGAAGGGAATTAAATGATCCGACACACGCGCCACCATCAGCGTGACATTTGAGTGAGCATGACATACTCTCAACCGCCAGGGCAGATTCAAGTCAAGAAAAGACGTAGGTTTTCAGTGAATGATAGCTTGAATAGCTTCCTAGTACATAGTACTCACACAATCTGGGCTATGCGATTATATAATACTAAAGAGATTGAATCTATACAATGCAAAGAAAGTTGTACAATCTTCAGCAGCTTCAACAATACCATTTAATGCTATCAATTTATGCGCCCCTGTCCTTGTGAAGCAGGACCAGCATTGACCCAAGCATTTTTATCAGCGATATAATCGCTCAACTTGTAATATGCTTGCTTACATGGTGTGCGTTTAATGCATGTTTTAAATTTTATCTCATTCAGTTCAAGAATACTTTGTGGAATTTTATTATAGCATCTCAAACAGTACCCCATAAAAGAAGAGTCTACTTTAGCGAGTCTAAAGCCTGGCTGAACTAGTTGGTCCCTATTTCTAGTACTGTAATTATGTTTGTCACCTCTTTTGCCAAAAAGATGAAGATTTTTCCTGACGTACATTATGTTTTCGTAGATGTATTGACTATGTACCGTCATGATGCCAATATTCTTAAACAGTTCCCTTAGAGAATCGCGCCTACGAAGATTATATATGGCTCTGATGGCTCTTTTTTGCAGAATAAATATAGACTCAATATCTGCAGCCGTCTATCTATCAGTAAATTGACGGATTTTTCTAATAGCATATGCTGCTGAACTTAGCCGCCCCGCATGAGATGTTAAATGAGAACCCCATTGTAGCCCTGCATCAAGCGTAATCCCCAAGAAAACAGTTTTATCTACGAATTCAAGTTTCTCTTTATTCAATATTATATCACAATCACTACTCTTAACATTCGGTAAAGCAAATCTTATACATTTGGTTTTTTTTTCATTTAATACCAAATTGTTTGCTGTGAACCAATTCTGGACTTGAACTAGGGCATTATTCACGTCATCTAGATTTTGGGCCCGTCTATTTATCTTAAAAATTAAGGAAGTGTCATCAGCAAATAACACCATATTTTGAGGTTGATTTTTTAATAAATATGGTAGATCATTTATATATACTAGAAATAGGAAAGGACCCAATATTGAGCCTTGAGGAACCCCCATTTTTACTTTTAAACCCTGTGAATTGACACCATTTATTTGCACATATTGTTGTCTATCACTCAAATAAGATTTAACCAAATTCAGCGCAAGTTTTCCTAGTCCGTAATGCTCAAGTTTCAAAAGTAATGTGTCGTGATTTACGCAATCAAATGCTTTGGAGAGGTCACAAAAAATTCCTATGGCGTCTTGGGACTCTTCCCACGCAGTAAATATATGCTTTAATAAGGTTACACCGGCGTCAGTTGTACAACGTCCCTTGGTGAAACCATACTGTTGATCATGTATGATTCTGTTGGTGTTAAAATGATCGAGCATTTGATTAAGCATTACCTTTTCAAAAACTTTGCTAAAAACTGGTAACACGGATACAGGTCTATAATTATTAGTATCTTTACTGTCCCCGGATTTGATTGATTGATTGATCCTGACTATAAACGACTATTTTACGGAAGACGGACGACGAAAGACGAAGACGATAGAAAGGACGCGTTGACATGGCGATGATGAAGAGAGTAGGCCCTCGTCGGGTGATAATATTTTTCGTTTTTTTTTTATATAGGTACCTTCTTAAGCCTAATAATATATATAAATAAATAATAATTGTGCCGCCAGTCTCACACTCAGAAACGAAATATGACGGCAGGAATGTGGTCATTATTAGGATGGTCTTTAGTGTGAGGGCAGTACTACCCCGGTTGAGCTGAAATTCTCAGCAAAGATTCTTACAAAATCCTGCATTTTAGTTGAGTTCTGCATCTGAGACGCGTTTATTGTCAAATTCGGACATGGTCGATTGTTTTTTTGATGATAGTACCCTATTTATTCTAATAGTCATTCAGTAAAAAAAACTGTTCTTTGTTGGCTGGTTCGGTGTTAGTATGTATAATAACAATTAGGCTTCGGGCTTGTATATCAACAGAACCAAAAAAAAAACTTACCTATGTCAAACGCCTCATACTGCCACACACAGATGAGAATGCTCAACCCACGCTCTAAAAAACAAAGAGGTGCCCACAAATTAATATAAAAACTACTAATTATAATAATTATAGTGTACGTGCAATTTTAGCGAAATTAAACGTCAAAAGGCGTGTGCATGGCCATTACACTAGAGCTTCACGCTTTTGTAAGCCCATAACCTATTGGACAAGTTATTTTACATCTTTCGGACTCTTTCCAACTTGTTAATTTAGTATCGGATCTTTCTCTTTGAATAATATACCTTTCTTCGTTCGGTATTTACTTTTTAATGTATTGAGAGCAATCACTGATATGGAACTAAATTGAATTGTGAATTAGAACAGTCTAGTCTCAACCTCGATTCTAAAGTCGGACCAAACGTTTGAGGTTTGGTGTTTATATTTTACTAGATGACACGAAATAAAAATACATCTCATTAGGTTTTCACTAAATTTCTCCATTTAAAAGGAAATATATTTCAATGTTTCTTTGCTTAAAATCACACTGTCTGTCACAAACACGTAGAAGATTAGGCTGGATGCACACTATAATGTCGATCACGGTTCGTTCACGGTCCGATCTCGGTCTGGTAAAATATTATCAGATAAAAAACAATGTCTACATTCATACTATACGTAACAGTCAAGTTCGGTCTGATCCCATTCCAGTCTCGATCACTCTTGAAGAAATGTGAAGAAAGATTGTCTAATGTGAACACGATTAGATTTTACCAGAGCGAGATCGGACCGCGAACGCGACGTTATAGTGTGGATTCAGCCTTAATTAACCAAATCTGACCAGTCGTTTTCAAGTTATGCATTCACCTTTATATAAACAGCATTTTAATTTTTTTATTTATGTAGATAGATTATTAATACTAGATAAATATTGATAGAATAGCTGTGCCGTCATTTATTTATGAATCATATCCCTGTGTGGGTTGTGCGAATAATAGCAAATATTAGCTGTATGTGTGTTTGTTTGTTTGTTAAAGAGGTGTATAGGTTATACGATGGCCGTGACATGTTCATTATAATACTGATTCAATAAAACCAGTTTTCTATGAATGTGATTATAGGTGTATAATCTGTGACTCGTGTATGAACGATTTTAATTTCCTTCCCCCGTGTTTCTGTAGCATAACTAGCTTACTCTGGAGTATAGTACCTTATAATAAAAAAAAAATGTTAGACCCTGTATGGTATACTCAAATGTAATTTTTATTATTAATAAAAATCAACCAAATGCTAGTTGAACTCACGCAGAAAGGGTTACTTACTATTATAATGCATTATCTAAACATTTTAGCATCTACCTGTTGCTATCAATATCGTGCAAATCGAGCAAAAGAATCACGTTTTTTTTGTATGGAAACCTCTTTAAATAATTAATTTTATTCTGCTTTTAGTATTTGTTGTTAAAGTCACGGTTCTTATGATACATCCTGATGTCAGACGGACTGACAACAGAGTCTTGGCAATATAGTCCTGTTTTACCCTTTTCATCAATCATCAATCATCAACAGCCTTTAAAAGTCCACTGCTGGACATAGGCCTCTCCTTAGCGAGGAGGTTTTGGTCTACTATACCACGCTGGCCAGACGGGTTGGTATAGGGTTGGTTTCAAGTTTTCCTTCTCTTTGCATTGATGTTGTCTTGCGTAATTTATCCCTTAGTCGCCTTTTACGACACCCGCGGGATTTACATTGTATGTATGTACTTACAATATGGATAGTAAGGAGTTCTCTAATGGCTAGATCAAGAGTGTGATCCTGCGGTGGTGCCCGAGGTTATTGTTGTAAACAGCGAGTAACACCGCTGATCAAAGCTAGTGAAAAAATAATTAGCCTAAGATACTCCTTGTGTCTTTAGCTTTCTACCAGTGAAAGTCCCGTCAAAATTTGTTCAGCCGTTCGAGAGATTACCCGGAACAAAAATAGCTTTTTTGTTGTTTGCTTTGTTAATACCGTGCATTTAATAAAAAAAGAGTGTGGCATTTTGTGTAAATGGCACTATCACAAAAAAAAGTGTCGTAATTAAGAAAAATTCAAACGTGTTCAAACTCGACGTGTCTATCGAAACACGTGTTAAAACGATTGATATGCTAGTGTTGGCACATATTGTCTAGCGTCGGGGACATCACTATTCCGACTATCATTTTATTACATACTAGCTCTCCCCCGTGGTTTTATTTGTGATGCTTGTAGTGTTTTTACAAAAACGACAACTCTGTAGGTAGTTGTTTTCAATAATTCTCATAGTTAAAATACTTCTGACATAATGACTTTAACTTTAATAACATTGGACTTTTCAAACTACCATTCCCCGTTTTCAACCCAAAAGGGGGTTGATTTCTAAACATGCATTGTTAATACACCTCTAGACCATATATTTAAAAGTTCAAGTCTCTTATTTTAAAAATATAGGACTTTCATACAAAATAACAACCCCCCTCCTCTGGTTAGGGCTTATAGATTCGCCATGTCTGTCCGTCCGTCCTCGACCAACCGCCCAAAATATTGGTGCTAGCAAGATGAAAGTTTGCATGAATATCTGTTTTAATTACGTGGACAAAGTGCTACATTAAATTTATGAAAAATATTTTTATTTGGGGTACCTCCCCTATAGGTACGTAGAGTGGGGTTTTTTTCTGGCGGCTACCCCTTATCATCATTAGTTATCATTAGGTAGGTATCATTAGGGTAGTAGGGTATCATTAGATAGGTGTTATAAAAACAAGAAAGTGTTTTTAAGACAATTTTTTGATTTATTTATGCGTTTGCGAGAAGTTCCACTATAAAGGACACTTTTTTGTAAAAACAGGACTTCCCCTCCTTTAAAAGCTAAACGGCTGGCTCAAAATATCTGTTAAAAATTCGTGATAGTGGTCCATATAATAAACTTTAAAGGAAAACTATAACGGATTAGATGACTTTGTTAGTTTAGGAGTTATAGAGGCTTAACTTGTAAAAAGCACTTCTTTTTAAAACGTCATACAAAATTAACGCATTAATACGTAAACGTAACAATTATCCATTGTATACGTTTTTATATCCACGTACCATTATGGGTGATTGAGGAACCCTTTCCTATGCCGTAGCCTGACACGCACTTGGCCGATTTTTTTATTTAATAGTTAGAATCACTACAAGGCCATCTTATTTATCTATCATAATTAATTTCTATCTTTTCATATTATCTTTACCTCTGACAATTAAAAATAAACTATATATTTAAATGAAAAAGAAAGTAAAATCCCGTCTAGCAGGCCAGTTGACGTCTTAATATTGTTTACAAACACACGGTCGGTGCACACCGACACAACCAGCCATTGTGACAAGCGGATAATTACGTCACGCCCCAGCCGGTATCCCATGCACTTGCACCGGCCGACCTAATGGGGCAACTTCATTGTTGCTATAAGAGAAAAGTGCAGAAAGAAAGCTTTTTATGTATTTTGCTACCAGATATTATACCAAAGTGCAGAGTTTGTTAACCACAACTTTCTGCAAGAGGCTCAATCCCACAATCGGTGTCTAGAACTTCCAGCTAAATTCCGATATAATATCTGGAAATTACTTCCTCGTATTCGACCTTCATTGCGGGTTCAATTTAGAAGCTATCACGCTTGATCAGCACTAGACAAGTAATCAATCATGAATGTAACGACCCGCTCATTACACGCTATTACAACGAGGCGCTGTTATTACCGGCCGCCCACGCTGATACATCAGATGCAGTATCATTTGATCTCATGGAACGCGGTGCTTGCTATAATATTCTTGGTGTTTTATTGCACAAATCATGTGTGGTATGAAGTAATGCTTTGTATTAGCACCTACCTGGTTTTAGATCATTCTAGACGATGACTAGAAGTAATTAATCAACAAACGACGTCCATTTCTAAGAAAATGCGTATTTTAAAGCTATATTACTGCCGAATTATGATAATTGACTGCACGGTTGGCCTAGCGGTTTAAGCGGGGGGTGCTGCTGGCTAGAAAACCTCCACGTGGTGCACCCTGGGCGCTGGCGATAGCACTGTTCCTCCTCATTTCCTCCGCGTTATCTGGAGGGGAGGATTATCGCCAGCGGCTAATATTCTAGCTGGAGAGGAAGCCATGACATCGGCTCTCGGGCAAGGCCCGGCCAGCGGGGTGGGCGTGTCTGCCGGTTGCCCTGCTGGCTCTTCGCTCCTCGGAGCATGGAGGAGGAAACCTCGGTAAAAAACCAGAAGGAGGGACCCTATGGGGTCAGGTTCTCCGCTGTTAGCGGTGGAGAAAGGAGGGCGGGCTCGGCGTGTACTTACACTACCACCGAGCAGGCAGGGGGACGCAGTCCTCCTGCCACCGTCGGCATAGCGTAATCCCGAGAGAAGTGCTGTGGTCAAGTCTCGCGGCTTTGATCGGGGACGTGGGTCTTGGCTTAACCGCCCGGACCGCGAGGAAGAAAACCTCTCTAAAAAATTACCCCGAATCCCAAGTTCTGGTGCGTGGCCAGGGGATGCATGGCTGATGGGAAGTTCAGTCGTGAGCGCACCCCAAGCCGAGGTACCTGCGGACCCCTCGGTTGGGTTAAAAATTTTCGCTTGCCCGGGTATTGGGGGATCTCTGCCCGGGTCGACCTTTATTTCTCCCCCACTCGTGGGACTATTATGGAAGCTGATAAATTGAAAACAGAAATACGATCGGAAAAAATTCTAACGACTAACCAGGCAAGCACAACGGATACTGATATGGAGAGAGGAAGGGCGAAGAAGGGCATCCTCAAGGGGAGCTCTTCTTCGATAGTGGACCTAGTGTCCAAGGAGGCTGTGGTGGCACTCGGGCCGCCCACCTCGGTGGGGCTCCCAGTAGTCAAACGGACTGCTGGGAGCCGAAGAGGAAGAGGAGGAAGATCCTCGGAGCGCATACGCTCCAAGTCGGCGGTGGCGGGCAAGAGCGATGCTGCGCGCGCGGAGCCGATGGAGACGGAGATGCGGGCGGGCGACAGTAAGAAGCGTCTGCACTCCGAGGATCTGGACAGCGAGGCAGAGACGCCGGTCCCGAAGCGCTTCGGCACCGACGGTTCGCAGGCCCCTGTCTCGCTACAAACGGACTCCGTATTCTCGGAATCGGAGGCCTATAGGAGGAGGCGACTGGTGTATCAAGTCGCAGCGGAGGAGGAGATCGCCGATCTCCTGCTGAAGATTCGGGAGCCGGTGGAGGGGGAACCCCCCAAAGCCCCCGTGTCGGTGCAGGAGAGGGCGAGCGCGGCGGTGGCCATTATAAATAAAGTGGCCATCAAGTCCGTGAAACTGAAGGGCGTCTTCGTGAAGGCCCTGAAGGACTCCTCCTCCGCCTTGTCGGAGGTTGTAGGGACCCTGTGCGGGGACATGGCGTGCCTCGAGGAGGCCAACTCCCGCCTGACGGCCCAGGTAACTACCCTGAGCGCGCAGTTCGCCCAATTCCGGGCTCAGTGTGCTCAGCCGGTGGCCCCGGCCTCGCCTGGGTCGTCTCCGCCCGGGGCAGAGGTACCGGCCCCGCCCAGCCCATCTCGGGTAGAGGTGCCGTCCCCGCCCAGCCCGTCTCGGGCAGAGGTCCCGGCCCCGCCCGGACCGTCTCGGGTAGAGGTCCCGGCCCCGCCCGCGCCGTCTCGGCCGGAGGCCCCTGCTGGCGGCGAGTTCCCTGACGCCATGCTGCGTCAGGCGCTCGACGCCATGACGCGAATGCTGGACGGGCGTCTGGCCGGCCTGGAGGCGAGGCTTCCCCCCGCACCAGTTGTCCGCCCCCCGCTCGCGTCGCAGAGGCCCCCGGTTGCCACCCTGGTGGGAAGCCGCGTAAGCTACGCGGCGGCGATGGCGGCCCCGCCCCCCCCCCCCAAAACCAAAAGGGGCCGAAGAAGGGGGCCGCGAAACCGGCCCAGGCGCCGGCCAAGGCACCGGCCAAGGCGCCGGCCAAGGCTCCGGCCAAAGCGCCGGCCAAGAAGGGGCCTCAAATGGCGCCCACAAGTGGAGCGGACTTCCCCCCGCTTCCCACTCCGGCGCCTCCGACGGGGTCCTCGGGACCAGCCACCTCTAACGAGGATTGGCAGGTTGTGGGGTCCTCGAAGAGGCGGGGGCAGCGGCAGCGAAAGCGGGCGAGGAAGGACCAAGCCCCGCAGTCGCCGCCGGTGGCGGCAGCGGCCTCTAAAAAGAAGCCGCGGAAGCTGCAGCCGCCCAAGACCGCGGCTGTCGTGGTGACCGTGTCGCCGGAGGCGGCCAGTGGCGGGCTCACGTACGCGGCCCTATTTAAAGGGGCCCGTCCCGGGCTCGCCGCTGAGTTCGGGGCCGCGGGGATGAGACTGCGCCGCGCCCAGA
Source organism: Phragmatobia fuliginosa (assembly GCA_932526445.1). Lineage (NCBI taxonomy): Eukaryota > Metazoa > Arthropoda > Insecta > Lepidoptera > Erebidae > Phragmatobia > Phragmatobia fuliginosa. The sequence continues at coordinate 22,246,210 of OW052067.1, read as the reverse complement.
CGGGAGCTCGAGTATTCGAGTTCCCGGGGGCTGAGGGCGCCAAGACGGCCGATACATTCGCCGAGAGGCTGCGGGAGGTGTTTGCCGCCCAGGACGGTGTAAAGATCGCCAGGCCCACCAAGTGCGCTGAACTGCGCATTTCGGGTCTGGACGACTCTATCACGTCGGAGGATGTCCGCGATGCTGTCATGGAGAAGACTGGCTGCACCGCGGGCACCATCCGAGTCGGCACCGTCCGGCCGGGCCCGGGAGGCCTCGGCTCGGTGTGGGTGAGCTGTCCCATGGCGGCGGCCAAAGTTTTGGCCGATGCCGGGAGCATGCTCATCGGCTTTGTGAATGCCAGAATCACGGTTCTGGCCGCGAGGCCGATGAGGTGCTTCAAGTGCCTAGTCGCGGGACACACTCGCACCAAGTGCGAGAGTTGCTTCGACTGCAGCGAACTCTGTTTCCGCTGCGGTCGACCCGGGCACAAGGCGGCAGAGTGCTCTGCCGCCCCTCACTGCCCGATGTGTGCGGCGGGTAACAAGCCCGCCAATCACCAGATGGGGCAGGGGGGCTGCAAGCCTCCCCGCGCTTCTCGGCAGACGCCGGAGGCTAGCCCGGCGACCCAGGCTGCCTCCGACGTCAATCAGGCGACGACGTCGTCGCCCATGGAGGGGGTTGTAGAGACGATCCAGTAATGGATCAAGTCTCCAACCTCCTGGTCCAGACGAACCTCAACCACTGTGCCGCGGCGCAGGATCTCCTCCTGCAAACGATGGCGCAGTGGTCTGTAGGTGTTGCCGTAGTCGCGGAGCCTTATTTCGTCCCTCCCCGTCCAAATTGGATGGGTGACTGGGACGGCTCCGTGGCAGTCGTCAGCTCCACGGCGGCTCATTCCCCGCCCTTGTCACTAAGAGACAAGGGTACTGGATATGTTGCCGTCGAATGGGGGGGAATCACCATTTATGGTGTATATTTCTCCCCCAACCGGAGTCTGAGCGACTTCGAGGTCTTCCTCAACAACTTGGAGACCTCGATACGGCGATTGGGGTCTGGGCACGTCCTCGTGCTGGGGGACTTCAATGCAAAGTCCATTGCGTGGGGTTCCCCGGCGACGGACGCCAGGGGCGAAGCCGTGGAAGAATGGACGGCATCGGTGGGCCTCTGTTTGCTGAACAGGGGCGCCACCAACACGTGCGTGCGACAGCAGGGGGGGTCGATAGTGGACCTTTCGTTCGCTACCCCTGCAGTCGCCGCACGAGTAAGGAACTGGAGTGTCCTGGATGAGGTCGAGACGCTCTCGGATCACCTATATATCCGATTCGAGCTCTCCCGGTCCCAGGACGCCAGTAGGGGTCACGCGGCGCGGCGTTCCTTCCCGTTTTCCGCGGTGGGCTGTCGCCAAGCTGGACAGGGACCTACTAGAGGAGGCGGCCATTGTTTGCTCTTGGCTGTCTCCGCAGGCCCCGACCGAGGAGGTCGACGTGGGGGCTGGTCGCTTCGCCGATGCGTTAACGCTCATCTGTGATGCGGCCATGCCCCGCGTTCGTGGCCGTCGGCCTCCTCGGAAGGAGGTCTACTGGTGGTCCCAGGAGTTGGCGGACCTCCGTGCGGCTTGCGTACGTGCCCGGAGGTCCCACACCCGGAGTCGGCGACGTCACCGCGGAGGCGGTGAGGAGGTGGACCGGCTTCACGAGGAGTACCGAGCAGCTCGGGAAACTCTGAGGCTGGCCATCTGCCGCGCCAAAGACGCGTCTAGAGAGGAGATGCTGGAGAGTCTCGAGCGTGACCCCTGGGGTCGCCCTTACCGTGCGGTGCGTCAAAAGCTCCGCACACAGGGCCCCCCCCTTACGGAGACTCCAGCCCAGCTTCCTGCAGGAAGTGGTCGAGGGCCTATTCCCTAGGACGTCCGCGTGTGACCGGACGTTGCCTAATTAGAGAGTAAAATTTTGAGATGGTGCCCGCAACAGTGCGGGCAGGCGCCGGTTGGAGTCCAGAAGGAAATCCCCTCCCTGGACTCCTTCCAATACAAAGGCGCAGAGAGGGTCACACCGTGTGGTTTTAGTCGGTTCGAGTCCGACACACCACCCCGCCGTAACCCCCGACGGGGTGACGGTCCGCGGGGATTTCCACACGTTAAAAAAAAAAAAAAAAAAAAAGCGGTTTAAGCGGGCGCCACGCCACTCCCTACTAAGCTAAGTGTTGTGGGTTCAAATACCACATAGGACAATACTTTGTGTGATCCACAAATTGTTGTTCTAAGTCTGGGTGTTCTTTGTGTCCGTTTCATGTATGTTTGTAAAGTTCCTCGCGACAGTGTGTGACTCCTCCAAAGTGACTGAGGTCTACTCCTTCTGATGGAAAGCATATAAGTGGAAGTTGCAGTCAATGCAGCATGGTGGATCACACTGTGGTTCTGCATTATTGGACCTCCTGTCATAGCTAATAGTCATAACATAGTCTAAAAATGACTTGGCTTAGTTAGTTAGTGAAAGTACCGGCCGCGTCCCTCAGAAATTATCCGGAACAAACAGACAGACCAAAATTATATTATTTTTTTATGTAAGTACTGGTTATACCTACTTTGATATACTATACATTTAGTAAAACACTTCATTTGATATTACATACAGACACTCTAATTGTATTTATTTGTATTTAAAATTAACAATACGAGAAAGTCTTCTTCCTAGTGTAATTCCCAATATTATTTGTGGTCGGCTACTAGTTCAACCGGTTTTACCTCAATATCAGTTTGTCCACGCGCGACTGGCATCGGACCTCCGCAACCTTAGAGAGAACTGAAATTCGAAGGTTGAGAGGGAACTGACTTCCCAATAACGATTGCCATAGATGTTCATGACAACCGGGACCAACCGACCGACCGGGCTTTACGTGCTCTCCGAGGCAATAAGCAACACGAGAAAGTAATACACACAAATAATATATTTCGTAGAAACTTATAAATATTCACAAGTTCTATTTCAGATTTAGTTATACATATTTAACACGTTCACTGCGGCTTGAGGTTGATTCAGCCTCATAGTAGACTTTACGCTGGTGCGGCGCGTAAATATGTGTTTTCTCTCTAGTGCGGCGGCTGTTTACACTCAACCGTATGAGGTATGACAAAGACAAATATAGCTTTCTTTATGTCTGCGAAGCATTGACTCAATATTGTAAAAAAAATATTTGAGGTCGAAATACGCCTCAAACGCACTGATCACAAAATTATTGAATAAGGTGCGGGTTGAGGCCGATTTCGACCTCCAGCGGCGGGGCGCGCGGGCGGCGTGAAAGCAGATAAGTCGACTTTAGTGACGCTACCATAGTCGATACTGGAGCTCGTGTCTTTGCGCAATCGTGTTAATTATTTGTTTTTAATTTTTGTTAAATTCTTTTGTTTAATGTTTTTTTGTGTGTGTTCAGTTATATATTTATAGAGTGAGAGCCCGTGACACCCATACCTTAGTTATATTATAAAAACTGAAAATTCTTCTATATATTTATTTATTTACACTTTCTGCAAAACATAACTTATCCATTCATAGTCTCAGCACATCCGTGCAAAGGGTCAAATAAGGAAACGTTGCGTCATTTTCTATGCAAAATTACGACTTACATTAGGTGCCATGCAGGCTGCAAAGAAAGTAAAAAAAATATGACTAAATTGTTCACAATGTAATAAAGCTATGTGCTTGCATTGTTTTAACGAACAGCATGCAAAGTAATATAGAATAAATTAGATGAACGAATAGTTTGTATTTTATTTTACAACACCCCATACTTTTATGCACAATATAACAATATAAAAAAGTAATATAAATATAACATAGACATGGACATTCATCGATATAAATTCATTCCCATCACTAATGCCGCCCCGATTTAGTGCGATGTGTGGTCTAAAACGACCTCATATATATTTTAGGTGTTTTCTCTAAAACTAAAAATCAGAACCCGGGGCGAAGCTAGGTGTACATAAAACAATACCATGCAAGTAATTTTAGCATAAAATTAAACATCGAATCACGCTCCTGATCAAGTTACAACACATTTACCAAATGATTGAAACATGAGGCAGAAAAGGCCTCAACCGCATTACAAGGAAGTTTAGCTTGGGGCTGATTCGACCTCAGCCGCACCAGCTGAAAGTTCTTCAAAATGTGGCCCGCAGTGAACGTGTTAAAATTATAATTTCACAGCTTCGTTTACACGAGTTTACTTCTCACTATTGTTTTGAATGAATTTTTATTATGAAGATGTAGTTTGTAGCATTAAATTTAAATGGGCACACAGCACACACTGACAAATATCTTTATCTATGTTAATTATACCGACTAAATTTAGTGTTCAAATTAGACTTCATTGGGCTAATTGTTTGGAGGTAACGAACTCATTATTAAAAATGTTCATGAATTTTGTACCGACTACAAAAAAATTGAGGTTCTCAACTGCTGCATAGATGGCGTAGTTTCCACTGAACAGAGTGTCGTGGGCTCAAACCCTACAAGGGATAATCGATACATATTATAACATAAAGTCATCTAAATCCAGGGCCGGATTTAAACGTGTGGAGGCTTCGGGGCAACAAAGGAGTGGAGGCCTCTTGGTCCCAAATTATATTCCAAATAAAATGAACAATTTTTTTCAATCTAGTTTTCCAATTAATAATTTATAGTGAAACCAAGTATTACTTTACTATTTATTTAAAATAAAATTTTATACCCTTGTTGTCTGAAGCCTGAGAATGGACATAGACGAAAGTTAGTACTTTATATGATCCTTAAATTGTAGCTCTGAGTCTGGGTCTTTTTTATGTCCGTAGTCTGTTTCATCAACGTTTTTAAAGTCCCCTGCGACACGGGATATATTCCTTTCGCGGTAGATACTCACTTGACTGTTGAGTTTCGCACCCTTTTGGAATGGTTTCATAGGTATATTTGAATGATGAATTGGTTTTATATCTATTCTTCGTGTGTATGTGATTATCCTGCATTTTAATCATATAAAATCGTATTTTATAAGCAAGAAACTACTGGTGAAGGAATTTTAGGATGTGTGTGGAGGAACGGATATAGTGTCTCTCCAACACAAAAGGAGAATTCTCCGACCAGGCGAGGTGATCCACGGCCCAATGGTTGATGTTGGGATGTTGTGTATATACTAATCGTTGCGAGAACTTCTCTATCGCGATTCAGGATAAGTAGTTATTCCGTATAGTTCATTCCGTGTTTTCTTCGTGGTTCAGTGTTCCTTCGGTATATGTTGTATATTTTTCGCTTGCGCTATATGTAGAAGTCGCCACATATGTATTCGTATAATTGTAGTAGATATATATTAAAATCCACGAATAAATAATAAGTCATTAAAATCAATGTTTCCTTTGTTATTTACTTAATTGCATTCATGCATTCAATAATATTCTTTTACTTATTATTTTTCTACTCGTACCAAAACTACCCATGAATTTGATTTTTTCACAATCAATTTTTTCCATCCTAAGGTTGCCTGGAAGAAATTGCTTTTTAGCGGTAAGGCCGCCATTTTTACATGGACATTGTTAATTATAATGTTATTTTATATAGATCTGGTGTACAGTAAAGTTTATTCTATTCTATTTAGAATTCTAGATATTCAATGCTATTGGTTGACGAACAGGCAATGATTTGTAAACATTCGAGGATGTTATACAATGCTTAGTTTATTGTTAGATAGCTATCGTAGAATTCCATCCACCAATCCAAAAGGGTGAGAAACTGATGAGTTTTCCCTGGTCTTGTAATACATACTGTTTCAAGATTACTTTTTTTTTGTTGTTCTTTTTTTTATATACATATTTCGGACATCTTAACACACAACATTATCTAGTCTCAAACTAAGCAGAGCTTGTACTCAGGGTACTAGACAACTGATATAAATACATAAACATATTTCTTTTTGTAAATACATACTTATTATTATTATACATAGAAAAAAATCAAACTCCGAAACAAATATTTGCAGATTATCACAAAAAATCCCGAGACCTCTTGACCAGCAGCCGCACTTCAATTATCATTTTATGTGTATACATATAAATTGTCGCAAAAATGTGAGATGGATATTACTAATTAATTTCTTAGTATTATTATAGTTCTTTAGTAATTAAAAAAAAAGAGTGCTAAAGGCGTATCAAAGTCATCAGGACGAAAATTTTCACACACTAGTAAAATTAATTTCAAATATGTAATTCGACTATATTTAACTAGATGGTGCTTGATGTAAAATTACTATGACTATATAAAACAACATACACAGACAAACAAACCCACGGCAATGACAGCACCGATCTTAATTAATTACCTTATTTTACCTTTATGATGTAATTTATGAGCTCTGTGTGTGGTTGTGTGGAACATAAAATAATTAAAACCCCATTTTATTTACGGTATCGTAAAACCATTAGTTAATATGCAAATTATTTGCGTGGATGTTTTGGAAAGAGTGTGTTGAAGTGTCTTACATGAAGTGAATTTGGTCGCGAATCTTTAATTGATTTTCAAGGTATAGGAGGGTAGAAGGAGTGCTCATCGTGAAATGGCCTTAGGTGATCGGAAACAATCACAGAGGATAAGCACCGACAGCGCGGTCAGTACCTTATGAGCGTTTCCGTGAAGATCACGCTAAGCGGTCGGTCCCGGTTGTTATCATAAGATAACAGTCGTGAAACTTAGTTGGAGGCCTTTGGGCGATTTTGAAAACATCCAACCACAAGATTACGTAGCCGGTAGTGGCTACGTAATCTTGTACGTCCGTAGGGACGGATCTTGCCAGTCCCCAACTCACATGAGGCTTATGACGCTCTTCCCTTTTTCCCCAAACTACGTTTAGATCGTCCTTGAGTCTGATACGACACTCTTAAACTCAAATTTTTTTAGGCTGACTGCTGTAATACCTCCACAACCTCTATGTATTAGTTCTCAAAAAGACTTCTCCCGCATTAGTAATTGATCCAGTTTCGCGGTTGACTTTACAACCATACCTGAAACGGACACAAGAACACCCAGTCTCAGAACAACAATTTGTGGAACATAAAAGTGTCATCCCATGTGGGGTTTGAACTCACAACACTTGGCGCAGTAGAAAACGGCGTGGCGACCGCTTCAATCGCTAGGCGTGCAGTCGTGTTTCTCTTACGATAAGCATACTGTCGCCGAAGGTCTATCATAGAGGTCTAATTACAATTAATTCGTTAATAAAAACCTGCAAAAACAAATAATTGCGCCATCTGCCCGCGACACGTGCGTAGGCGCAGTTCGGTACAGATCGAGCGATTGTTTCATCTCGCGGCCCCCGCGCACCCACCTGGCGCAGTAAGACCCGCGCGCTTGTCCGACTCTGCTGCTAGTGCAGTACTTGACCGGATCACGGCAAGTTTCCTCACGCTGAAAGGAGTTCCCATTCAGCCCTCGTAGAAGTGGTGAGTTATGAAAAAAATTTTTTTTCGAAGTCAGAAATTTTTTGTGCTATATTTGTTTTGAAGATCATTAAATATTTCAAACGATAAAGTAAGTAACTAAGTTTCGCTTGCGTAAAAGTTATCTTACACATTTTTCCGAATGAAAATCCCATGTCCTTTGTTATATCCTTGTCACCGTGGAGGAAAAAAACACGAGGAGAAAAAGTCCTTATGGTAAACAAACGTGAACAATGTTTGTTATTTTTTACAAAAATACTATCTTAATACTTAATATAAACGTACATGTATAACAAACACTTCAACAAAATTTCCAAACGATTGATTGAGAACTTACAAGGTGAGATGACTTATAAATAAAATTAAAAGTTATACTAATTCCATTAAATAATTAATATTTCGAACCTCCGATATAACGTCATCTAGTCGCAAACTAAGCAGACCTTGTAGTACGAAAGCTCGAGTGACCAATAGAATCCATAAATACTTTTTTTTGCAAAATGATAATTTGAAAAATATGTATGTAACACATTTAACTTAGAAACAAATATTTACCGATCATACTGACTGCCTTGTTGTTCTAGTGTTTAGCGTATGTAGCCGCTGATTCGGGATCTCGGACTTGATTCTCGAGTCGGACCAAATAGTTTTGTCGGAGTCTGGCCGTTTTCTATGATAACATGTATGTATTTACAAAAAAAAGATGTATGTTTATGTATTTATATCAGTTGTCTAGTACCCTTAATACAAGGTCTGCTTACTTTGGGACTAGATGATGTTGTGTGTAAGATGTCCTTTTTTTTAGGGCTCCGTAGCTAAATAGCAAAAACGGAACCATTATAGATTCGTCATGTCTATCTGTCCGTCCGTATGTCACAGTCACTTTTTTCCGAAACTATAAGAACTATACTGTTGAAACTTGTTTTTATATTATTATACCAACATTTGGTCCGAGTGATTTGACATCAACAATAATTATAAATCCTTTAAAGTTATCAAGTTGTTTAGGGATCAGTTTGAATCGATAGTAAAACGCGCTCTGCATAATGATGAGACCTCACTTGTTCAGTGTTAGGTCACATCAAGTGATTTGTTTACGTTGTAAGTTAAAAGACGATTTTGATTGTTCGCTAATGTTACGAGTTAATAGTCATTCACATCAAATTGTGTCATTCACATAAATCATCCGTGTGGTGACGGATTAAGAATACAAAGTGTCACTACCCCTATTCATTCCATGGGTGTCGTAAGAGGCGACTAAAGGAACAAAATAAGCAGCTAACATCACTGCCAAAAGAAGGAAAACTTGAAACAAACCCTTTACCAACCCGTCTGGCCAGCGTGGTATAGAAGGCCAAAACCTCCTTTCAAAGGAGAGGCCTATGTCCAGCAGTGGACTGTTAAAGGCTGTTGATGATGATGATGACATAAAATTGTATAAATCGGATGCTAGATAGGTCCATATAATCTCAGGTATTTACGTAAAAATTGTAATATTCGACATCTTTCTTGCGCCGTATCATTTGACTAGAATGATGCAGAAACATTGGTCCAGGCAGCCATGGTATGGGTCACCATGCTACATTGCCTACTCTCACAATGAGGTTGGTGACCCCTGCTCCTGGATTCTACTCATGCTTTCCATCAGGCAGAGTAGAGTCACTTTGGTAGGCTGAAATAAAAATAATATGTAAAAAATTACTTTATAAATGAATTCAAAAATATTAGGAAGTTTCTTATCTTAACAGTCTTAATTATCAACGTTACATATTCAAGTTTAAGTTTCACATCAACAGTTTTATCAATCCATTGAGGTACAGAGACCTCTCCTTAGAATGGAACCTCCATTCTAAGAGAGGTCTCTGTACATGTCTCTAAGCTGCGATTTAGTATTATTTTCGACTATAAATTTAAATTTACTGTTAAAGTTAAATTTAAAGTTGATGAAATCACAGAACTGTTGCTTAAAGTTATGTACCATTTATAAATAAGGATGTAACAATTCATATAATCACTTATAAAATGCCATTTATCTCTAACTAGCTTTCGCCCGTGTCTATGGCGATTATCGCGATAAAAAGTAGCCTATGACCTTATACGAGTACTATATCTTCTCAGGCCTTAAACTATCTGGGTAAAAAATTAAATTTAATTAGTGCAGTGCTTTTTGAGTTTATCGCGAACAGACAGACAGACAGGCGCGGCGGATTACTTTATCTAAGTCATGTTAAGTTGTTGTCAAATTACCAATTATTATATTAAATACAATCTTCATTTTAACTTTGCCTTGATTTTGATTATATGATTATATAAAGACGTTGCGAAATCAAAAGCTTTCAATCTCAATTTAGTTCAAGTAATAGTTTTGATTGAGTGTATGAAATGTATATCACATTAAACACACTGGAAAACTCCCCGTCTAGAATACTAAATAATTACCTATATACGAGTCATATTAAATGGATATGCCTTAAATAGTATTAAAATTTAAATTCATATCAGTATTTGCAAATTTCTTTCAGCAATCAAAGTAAATTTCCTACTAATATGATTTTTGTTATCGACTTAGCTATTCGATTTGTAAATTTTTCTTTAAAAAGTGGAATAGTTTGGCTCAAGAAGTCAAATGACACAATATTTGTACATTGCTCCTTACATACCACCTCAAAGATTGTTCTTATTTATTTAGTCAACAGCAAAAGCTTAAGTAGAAAGATCTCGAAATTATACATATTTCTGATTAATTTTGTTATGGTCTCGTGCGCGATATACGCATTATAAACATCAACACAAAAAAATATATTTATAAATTGTAGCTTGACGTTTACAGAAATAGCGCAAAGTTGCATTATCGCTGAAATCTCCAATTTAGGTTAAATGTTTGTACCTGTTTATAAATACTATTACGTATTACTTTGACAATATTAATCGATGTCCTGCATATCGTCATAATAAGTTTGCAATATTGTTTATGAAATAAATCCCGTTAAAATATTGTAAGGGTTTTTAAATAAATTTCGAAAAGTTCGAAAGTGACTTCTGTTGGTCCTAGTGTAGTGACATTTCAATGCCTATCCAGGATTGGTTCAATTCAAATAGTCTAGAATTAACTCTCATTATTATTGAAATCAGTTAAATAATAACATTATTAACACAGCAAAAAATTATATCTTGATACTTTTATCGGAACTACTCCGCGCCTGATATTTTCTTTTACACTATTGATTTTCGTAAACCCAGTGACTTGTTATCCCCCTCTATTATAAAAAGAAATTTGCAAAAATAATTTGGATTAAGCCTGAACAATATATCTTTTATATATAGTCCTTACAACTAGACCATACATTACTTTGATTCAAGGTTACTACCACAGTAACCTTGAATCAAATAATAAATAATGTCTTTAGACATACAATTCTAATTACAAAGAAGTCTGAAACAGATTATCCATTTATGATACAAAACAATACTTATGATACAAAATCATCATATTAGTACCTCTATTGATGATTTATCAACAGGACCTACTGACAAAGTGGCCTAATGTCCATTCAAAATGGCCGCCACACCGACCCACAAATACATATGACTTCATCTCTATTTCAATGTCGCACAGTTTCCGAAGCAATGAATTTTATCACCTTTAATTTACTAGTAGTTTGCTTCGGAGGTAACGGTGTAACTATTGGTCGTGGGAGGGATAAGGTACGTTTGGAATAATCAGGAATTACTGCGATAACTCCTTGTCTAATGGAACTTTTATTGCTCACTGGCTAATGGAGCTTTTATGGACTTTTGAGGAGTCGTAGCTAAGTTATAATCGAGTAAGTCAGTTTAATGAAGTTAAGCACTACTACTCACTAGCCAGATCTGTTTAGGGATGGGGGGACTATTTTTAAGATATTGAACCCCCACAATTCCTCGAAAGCATGTTAAGCCGACGGTCCAGCTGCCATACAAACATCTGTAGCAATCGTTACAATCCACCATCTTTAAGATGGGTGGACTTACTTTTTACGGTGTGATCATCCACTTTTACCAGCCCCCCATCCTTGATCTGCTCGTTCTTCGTTCCTCACCTCACAGCAAACCTCTTCCTCTCTCTTTTTGTAACCAGCTAAATGTAGATTGTAAGGTCAAACATTGGTGACACTCAAAAGTGGCAAATTATTTATTTAGAGTTGAATATGTCCATACTCTCTATGATTCTATGTCTATGATTCCCCGGATTTGTAATAGTTTTAAGAGCCAAGTGCCTCGTCTTTCCGTTTATCCAAAGGTAGTATGGTCCATAGTGGACTGATAAAGGGCTGGATGATGATGATGATGACAGGGACTATAAAAAAATAAACATGATTGTACACCTAAACAATGAGATATACAAAACGAATTCAAAGGATTCTATTTCCGTCCATTACATACATTTATCGTCTCAACAAGAGGACAGTATTCTTCATTGTATATTTTATCAATTTTCATAATAATTTACCTTAATGTTGTGTCGTGACCGGCCGGTAAATAACACAGGTTGTTCTGTGTAAACGATGGTTCATGACCCGGATTTGTTTCCAAGTAATTAGCGTATTGTTCGATTAATCGTAATTGTTATTCATCGATTTATAGAATACCTTCGAATAGCTGTACTGGTGACGGATTCAGAATCCAGCATGTCAAGACGTGGTGAGACGATCTCCGTCCTCCATAAGCGCAGGTCTGGGGATGACAGGTGAGGCTAACTGACACACTATCCGAAGCAGGCCGGGGTAGCAGCATAAGTGCTTAGGAGTGCGCGTGCCATCTTGGGGAAAGCAAGCGAACCTTTCTTCCAGTAACTTAGACAGCGTGAGGTTCGAGTCCGACATAGCCACCAATTTACCCGGGGGGATTTCCGCACAAGAAAAGGGGAATTTGTCATAGGGGATAGAATCCTCTAGATTCTTACCTCAGTTTAAATCCTTGCCGTAGTTCATCAGAAAATAATTACGTTCACAGGAAATAAGGACGCTGGCACGTGTCAGTGGCAAAAGAAGCCGGAAAATCGTTATATAAATGGGAATTGTTTATTCATGAATTATAAAGTTATAAATACTGTGACGTGTATTCCTAATTAAAGTTATTAACAGTAAAATTGAAATTGTCATGAAACAATTTAATTACGTGAACTACATATGTATTTATTTTACGCATAAACATTTATTTATGAATAGTACGAATACATACGGACATATTTATATTTTAAACTAGGTGTTTTAATTTACGAATACCTACAACATAATTTGTTAATTAGCATCAATTCTGTTTTTACAAACTGTTCTACATATTTCCAATGTTTGTAAACATTTTTTTTGGATGAAATCTTCCACATCCATACTTATATTATAAATTCATTATCTGTCTGTTTGTTACCCATTTCAGTTAATTTTGAAAAAGGATATAGGCTACTTTTATCGCGATCTTCCGACCGTAAATATATACCGTAAATACCGTAAATTATATATTTAGACAATTATCCTCAATATAACTTATAATAAATGATCATTCTCAATACATAATCATTTTTCCTGAATGGGAATCGGACCCACGACCTCTGACTTGACAGGATAATTAAGCACTAAACTCATAAGATTTAGGCAAGTAGGTAATTACTTATTTACATTTCAATATTTTGTTCTAAGTGTTTAGACCTAGACTTTCCCATGAACCAAAAAGCCTTCTACAAATGTCGTCACTTGTTATATAAGGATTTAATCCTTGACACCAAACGTCTGGAGCCAGTCCTCGTGACTAATACATTTGTACAACTGTTAGTGTACACACTGTACTTAGCATTAGTGTGTGTGAGTACCTCAGTCGGAGCGTTGTTTAAAATCCTACTAATTTTATAAACGCGAAAGTTTGTGAGTATGTATGTTTGTTGCTCTTTCTCGCAAAAACTACTGAACGGATTTGGATGAAACTTTACAGTAATATAGCTTATATATCAGAATAACACATAGGAAACTTTTTACTGTAGTAATCGAGGTACATGCGGGTGGATACGCGGGCGAAAGCTTGTTCATTAATTATGTCAAAGACTCATACTTGTTATGTTTTCAAGTTTAAATACTTATGTTGAGTGTTATTCGTAATTTGAAACAGGTTTTCATCGGATGTTATAACTCGTGCGAGCTAAGATGGCACCTGGATCAAAACGAAACATGACACCGTTCCCCCGCGTGATACCCCTCCGTCGTCTTGCGAGTAGCGTTAGCATCACTATTGCCGTTGCACGATTTTTTACATAATATTTTAGTTTATTAGGTATTACCTAATGTCATATAAATCACTCCACGAATTTATATTATTAATATATCATTAGATTTGTCTGGATAACCCAATCGTTTTAAGAAAGGTCACACGTAAAATAAAGAATATCCATATACATATGATATTTAGTGACTACGATTAAAAGGCTTATCATGACGATTTAAAATTATATTTTATAACCATATTTCAGTTTCTAATTTCATTTAAAATGATTTTATGTATTACCTAATATTATTTAAATCACTGCACGAAGAATGCATTCGGGTAAATAATGAATGAGGCCTGCTTCCTAATGGTATGCATATGTATTTTCTTAACTCAGGGAGTAAAGTACCACTTAAGATAAAGTAGTATGTTATGAGAAACTACTTTAAGCAAAATAAATGTTGAAATTTAATAAAATTATAATAAAGTATATTTTTCTTGCACTCAGTACTTTAAACGACTGACATTTGAGTCAGGTGCCATCTTAGGTCGCACGAGTTATATAATTTGACAAGTGAAAATAATTGTGACGCGGAGTGGTTTCTATTTCTTCAACAGTTTTTTTTTTTAATTTTGGAAACGAACCTTTTGTAATTGTCATTTATGTTGTAAGCATGCATGCTGTTACTCAAAATGTAAGTTTTTGATTTTTGTTTTTGTGATTATGTACATTCCTTGAAATGCAATTTGATCTCTGTTACAGCTGTCATTAGTGTCATTTTAGAAATTACGAGGTACATTTTATGTGCGAATTTTGACATTTAAATTTACCCTTTACTAGCTTTCGCTATCCGCGTGTATGTCAAATATCGCGGTAAAAAGTAGCCTATGTCCTTCCTCAGGCTCTAGACTATCTGTTTACCAAATTTCATTTAAATTGATTCAGTAGTTTTGCCAGAATTACTTTCGCAATTATAATATTAATAAGAATTTTAGTTCAGAAAATATAGGTGATACAAAAAGATGACGCTTGTTCAAAGTTCTTCATCGAAATCAAATAGGTTTTATTTCAAGTAGACCTTTTCAGACACTTTCCAAATCTTACACTAATAACTTTAGTTGCTGGGTTTCAATATGTCAATTTAATGAAAGTCCATATAACCTAGACCATGGAATAAACAAACCATCGATCCATCGGTTTCGCAGCTATCTGTTACAAAGTTCAAGGTACATAAATATATTTTAAGGACTGTAAACATTATATTTTTATGTCATAGTCCTAACAAATATATATTTAACAGCCTTGTTGGTCTGATCACGAGGTCTTGGGTTCGATTCCCGTGGTTGGACCAAATGTTTGTGTGATCCGTAAATATTTGTTTCGGAGTTTGGGTCTATTTACAAAAAAAAAGTGTATGTATTTATATCAGTTGTCTAGTACCCTTAATACAAGCTCTGCTTAGTTTGGGACTAGATGACGTTGTGTGTGAGATGTCCAAAATATTTATGTATATCATGAGGAGATGATATTAAAGGTCCAAAGTCAATTATAATTATTTACTTATGGCAATCAGATGAATAACATTTTTATTGGTACCATTTTAAAGATGATGCAATCATAAAGTTAATGATTTGACATCGCGGTCTACCTAGGTCAGGTCACTTTGACAAACCATCAAGTTTATTTATATTTTTGTGGAAGAGTTTTACTTTTATTTTCAAAAATGTAGACAATAACATGAAATTGATATTATAAATGATTCTAATTTTGAATTGGTATATCTGGGGGCACGGGAATGCCCCCCCCCCCCAAGTCGAAAAAAAAGAGGCACTGCCGTACCATACTTTTCTCGAAGCAATTCAGGTCATTTTCGACCCCCTATCACTTCGTTGTGTATATATTTAGAAGCTTGAGTTTTCGGTAACCAAGTGCACTGTATTATAAACATATTATATTTCAAATTTCATTGAATTTCAACAAGTAGTTTTAAGATTTTTTTAAAGAGAGTTATAACCAATTTCGATTATAAAAACGATCATTTTCATCTTCGGGTATCTTCGTATTTCGTCGGGCCTACTACGAAAAGATGTCTCGTTGTGTTAGATTTATTCCCGAGTACAATATGGCTGGTAGAGCGTACAGACCGGGTCGGCTGCCCCCGCGCAGGATGCGTGAAGGCTGCCTCTGTAGCGTGGGGGCTCACCTTTAAAGCCTACATAGAAATTATTGTAACAAAACGAGAACAATTTTTATGCTCACTTAACTTTACCAATATATTTAGTCTACATAGTTTTTTGTTGAATTGTTTGCTTTTTTGTCTTAGAATAAGTATTTATTGGAATAAATAAGTACAAGCTTACGAAGTTCTTATGATAAAAGCAGGTAGAACTACGGGGAACGTCTAGTAGTAGAAATACCTCATTCCTCACTCTTTAAGGTTATAAATATTTATATAGTCAAACAGGGCTATAATTATTAAAATAAAGCCTTTATGTATCCTACATACTCTTTCGAACCACTTCTTACGGTAAACGTGCAGAGTCACTCTCGCATCCAAATTGTGTAATGTATTTGAACCCTATTAGGAAATCAAAGACTATCTCTTGACTAAACTTGGGTACAAAATGAGACGACACCATAATTTGCGGGCACAAACAATTCAGTTTCAACGGCTCAGGAGACACAATTTTGGTTTTAAAATGCGAAGTCAAGTAGAACGCGCAAATTCAGCGCGCAAATTGTCGTAAAAGTACTTAACCATTATATGTATGTACATACAAACTTAAAACACGGGCCATGTATAGTTCATATATGGTTGGTTCCCACTAGAAGCGTGCTTGTGTCAGATGTATAGCGTTTGTTTTGAGAAATAGCGGTGTCGCATTACGTTCGCCATCGCCAAAACATTGCATCTATTCGATTCGTGGAAACCGCGCGCGCATCGTACAGATCCAGTACGTATTCCCATGTAGGCATTCAAGGGATCATTAGATCATGTTTATATACAGGCTGACGCGTTATGTTAGTTCACTGCTGGAGTCGAACGTCACCTTAGAAAGTTTTGGTTTTGGGCTGCTACACCACGCTCGCTAAATAAATTGGCTTTGTGTCAAGTTATCTGTCTGTTACAGGAAGAATCATGTAAAAAGTCAATTACAAATAATTTATTGCACTCCATAGAGGTGTAATAAATATGTTTGAAGAAGCAATTAAGGACCCTGTCGGGCACGGCAAAGTCTAGAAGAGAAGGCGAACCATTCACTACCAATGAGGCATTTCGTATTTTTGTTAT
Source organism: Phragmatobia fuliginosa (assembly GCA_932526445.1). NCBI lineage: Eukaryota > Metazoa > Arthropoda > Insecta > Lepidoptera > Erebidae > Phragmatobia > Phragmatobia fuliginosa. Next base: position 22,229,245 of record OW052067.1, on the reverse strand, counting down.
TTAAGTCTCATTAAGATCAGAAAGGTATTCCCACTGATCGTAACATCTGACTTTATACAAATATAATGTAGTTTCTAATCTTTCGGGTAAATTAACTCATAACTCGTACTTGTAGTAGGCGGTAAGCTCTTAAGGCATTTAGGAGTCCAAACAAGGCGCACAAAAAATCAACTTTTATGTACTACCACCAAATATTTTAGCCTGTTTTAGAAACTAGTATATTTATGCAAGAATATACTTTAATCTTGGTCTTTACGGTATAGTTTTGACTGAGATTCCGGCCGCCATCGAGTCCGTCCATTTAGCATCTTTGCCCGTTTTGGAAACTTGAAATTTTAAAAGGATTATTAGTTATATTTGTTTAAAGTACGGCTGTGATTGTAGCTATGCAGATAGTTAATATAATTAAGTGTTTTTCTTTTTTCTAAGTTACTTAAATATCTGTAGATTAGATGGACATATTATTATGATACCCAAGTAAATTTAAATGATAATGTCGCGTAGATTTTTTTTAACTATACATCTATACAAACAGATAAAACTTGAATGTCTGCATGCAAAATCAATTAGTTTTTTACTAAATGCATCTTAAAGTACCTACATCAAAAATGCATTTCTTTACATTTTTGTCCGATTGTTTGTTGGACATCTGGAATGGCTGGACCGATTATGACGGGATATTCACTAGTAGAAAGCTGATGATACAAGGAGTTACTTAGGCTAATTTATTTTAGACTAGCTTCGTTTCGCTGTGTTACTCGTGATTTAAAACAATACCCGCAGGTAACACTGCAGATCTCAGCTTGTCTCATAAATATTACCACCATCGGAACAGCGGCATGCATTATAGGGTCTAAGTAGGTTCCAATATTGGCAGAACGACCTTTTGGCGTTGGTTATTCGCGCCAAGATGCGATTGTCTGCATCCCACGGCAACTTAAACCAGTTTTACACTCGCCAGATTTATATCCATGTAATATATTATATTAAGAGTGCAAGGATCCGTATATACAATAATCTTTAAACTGGATTCAGGGGATGGATGGTAAGTGACTACCAATATCGATGGACGCATGTACATTACGGGTCACTAGAGTATTGTTTATTTAAATGATTAGTTGTGACAAAACAACTGACAAAAAACCTAACCTGCATAAGTTCTTTAAACTCTAAAAAAATATTCAGCTTAAATTAGCACAGCTAAGTACATCAATCAATACCACATTAATTTTCTACCAATCTTGTCACCTTCGTTAATATGGCAACCCTGTCAATAACTAATGTCAACAGTTATTAGCGATCTATCACGACACTTTATATTTGCGTAGGAGGACTCAGTTGACTCATACTGTTTATTAGCAATGACAGTGCCAAGGTCTTGGATAATATGATTTATACTTTCTTGCAAATAGGTATTATCTAGGAGCAAGTGAAGAGTGTAGGTGGACCCCCTGCAGTATCGACTCGTTTCTTACTGAGCTACACTGACATTGTGTCTAGAGTCGCGTCTAACTTTTTATGATCAGGCAATATTATAAAGTTTGTTAAATGTTGCATATAAAGTATAAGATATTTTTAGTTTCTTTATTCATTGTAGTAATACAATTAATCCTGGGGCAGTCATGCTTTGTCAGATATGGCCATATGGGTAATCTCAAAGATTTAAAAAATTATTTCATTACACTTTATTTACACTATGACAGTTTTTGTGGGGATCGAACCCGAGACCTCTTGATTAGTACTTCCATTCGCTAAACGCTAGAGCGACGAGGCAGTTAGTGAAACATATGTGCACATATTTCATTTACATAGCAAACTTAAATCAACTCAAATATGAAAAAAAACTTGTTAACAAGGAAACGGAAATGATTTGAGCACTAAGGTTTACAGATAAAGTTGAAACGTGAGCTCATCTATTTTGTCTATGCCATCATGATGTAACTGCAGGAAGTTTTTTTTATGTTCCATTGCATTTTATTACTGTGGCAACATTCAGTGGGATGACAACCAATTGAATAGATAATCTTTCTGCATTTATGGTTTCCTCAGATTTTAGAACTTGTTATTTTAGGTCATAAGTTTTTTATGTCATTTACACATTTTATGCTGATTTTTTGTCAGATTTGAGTCAAACAGGTTGTAAGGTCAGATTCCAAGTTAATCACAACTCATATTGACTCTGAAAACATTCGTGTTTAAATTCTGTTTAGGTAATCCAAACTTTCAAATTAAATTTTCCCATTGATCCAGTCCATTAGTAACAATGTTTTTGAGTTAATTGTAATATTTAAAGTATCTACATTTTAGGTTTAGTAATACTTTTACTCCTTTTCAATTAAATGGCCTCATCAAGGCTTCTATACTATTATACTATAGTACCTATAATTATACTATTTATCCCTACTGATATAAAAAAATTGAACTCTATTTGTCTGTCTGATACGCTTTTAGGGTTTAACCACTGCACCGATTTTAAAGAAATTTGACTTGGAGACACTTTGATTCTTGAGTAAGGACATAGGCTACTTTTTACCGAAATAGTTGACATACTCACGAACGGAGCCGCAGGCTAAAGCTAGCGGCATTTCATATTTGAAATATTCTAAGTTTACATGTAACAGTGCGTAAAGTTTACACAAAGAGGAGCCGAGTATGATTGAAATGTTTTATGTGATATCTTTAAAATTATCATTTGTATGTACATGTAAAGTACAATACTGCTTTTACTTGATGCATTGCAATATGAGTTAAAAAAATCGGCCAAGTGCGAGTCGGACTCGCCCATGAAGGGTTCCGTATCAACAAGTAACATTATATAAAAGTTCTTGTAGTTCGTTGATTAAATGAAAGGTACACATTTTTCCACTTTGGAAGTGTCTCTCGCGAAAACTATTCAGTTTAGAAAAAAATGATTTTAGAAACCTCAACATCATTTTTGAACACCTATCCATAGATACCCCACACGGATAGGTTTGATGAAAAAAAAATTTTTGAGTTTCAGTTCCATGTATGGGGACCCCCAAAATGTATTGTTTTTTTTCTATTTTTATGTAAAAATCTTAATGCGGTTCACAGAATACATCGACTGACAAAATTTCAACAGTATAGCTTTTATAGTTTCGGAAATAATTGGCTGTGACATACGGACGGACAGACAGACAGACAGACAGACAGACAGACTTGACGAATCTATAAGGGTTCCGTTTTTTGCCATTTGGCACCGGAACCCTAAAAAAGTAAAGAAAACTGAAGAATTTAAAACTTTAGTGAACTTAAACTTTAAGGATTACCTGCTTTTTTGTCCTGTTAATTGTTTGTTATATGTTTAAAATGTAAACAAACTAAATACTGACTTAGCTTTAGTTCAATGTTGCCAATAATACGACTTGTATTTTTTACCACTAGTGACGGAATTTTATTAGAACTAATGATTCAATAAATAGCGGACAAATGACCTTCTCGGGAGATGAAATTACATTTTCATTCATGCACCTTCTGAAGTCATTTCTATCAATAGCTTTCGTGATTAGTTTAAATCAAGTGTTGTAGCAGGGGACTAGGGGACGCCCACACTAAATAAATAAGGATTTAAAGTTGCTATTTGCTACTATTGGTCATAGACAATATTCAGTAAATCTCTACTAACAGAAGGCCGAACCATATTGCTAAGGTATGAATAAAAAAACCCGGGAGGGGTTTCATTTCTTTTTTGTTAAATACCGTTATAGTACACGGTTTGCCTAGTTAGGGATCAGATACTCCGTGATGTTCGTTCTGTTTCCATCTAGAACAAATTTTAACAGTTACTATGTGATGAGAGTTAATCCTGTGTCTGAGAGTAATTAGTCTATAATATGTATGTATTTAGAAATATTTGATAACGAAATCTCCTTCTCAAAGTAGGAACTTTATCAAGTTTGGAATCAGCCCCCCTAGACAAGTCCGTGTGGTGACGGATTAAGAATACAGAGTGGCACCACCCCTATTCATCCCGCGGGTGTCGTAAAAGGCGACTAAGGGATAAACTATGCAAGACAACATCGTTGCAAAGAGAAGGAAAACTTGAAACCAACCCTATACCAACCCGTTTGGCCAGCGTGGTGTAGTAGGCCAAAACCTCCTTTCTAAGGAGAGGCCTATGTCCAGCAGTGGACAGTTAAAGGCTGTTGATGATGATGATGAGCCAAGTTGCAAACGTTTTTGGTTTTCTATTCTATTTCTTTATTCTCTTGTTTCATTGGCTTATATTTTGTTTTGATCACTTGACTCAGTGACATTAGCCAAGAAACAAGAGAATAGAGAATAGAAAGAAATGTCTACAAAGAATATTTTTTAGTTCTTTAATAATATTTGCTTTTAATTTCACAGTGTCGTTATATCATTTGCAAGTCATAAAACTTATATGTTTACAATGTCGTTGTAATACAACAATAATTATAAAAGGTTTTTCTAAAGTCTATGTCACATTTTCTTGATACCATGTTTTAAAGGATGTACTCGATTACTGTCAAATAAAACAATACATGTTACATTTAGATGATAATTTGATAGTAGTACATAAGTTTTACAATAACTACTAAAAGTACGATAATGCTAGACAAAGTATGCCGGAATCGCGAATGTTTACTCAGCTGGAGGTATTTTTCTGTTTCAAGTTACTAAGGTTATTAATATTTTTTATCAATTCAATTAACAAATAATAATTACTTGTCACATTTTACCCCGTGTACTATATGGGAATCTGGCTGCCAACATATTTACATTTTTCTAAATATACACAAAACTATTAGGAATGTTGGCTCTGTGTAGGAGAGGTTGTGCCGAAATTAAAAAAAAAAACTAGAGCTATGGCATACTTATGCTTTTTATAATATGGTTCATGTTAACTTGATTAGACATCCAATACCTATACAATATTTGTGTAGGGAAATATTAAGTTAAAGTTCATTAATTTATCCTTGAACTTAACTCTTTCTTATATAATATACACTAATATAAATTTAAATTAGTTGTCACACATCCAAATTGGTGTCAGACATGGCAATATCGTATAATTTAGTTACTATGCCTTTCATAGGCATAGTAACTTTATTTATGATAATTATGTTACTTCTGTATGGAATTCCGATATGCTAATACTGGCCATTGAAAATATTTATATTGTCAACACTTGGAATTCCAAATACAAATATTTTTTAAATTATTTTTATATATATTTTGCATCTGACAGAACATAGGTAATTTGTTTTCCCACCGTTTCGTGATCGTAGGAATATTAAACATGGCGCTATGTGTATATCGCGACTTCTGCGAAACTATTTCATAGGTAAGAACATCATTATTTGTTTTATAATATAATTTATGACGTCATGCACAATTTATTGAAAAACTCGCAGCATAAAAATATTAATATTCGCGCGTATTTCAACAGCATTTTAGTTAGCTATTTAAAAATAATAATAACACTTAAACTGTAGAATGTTTCGTATTATTTAAACCAGTTGTTTAGTACCCATAATACAAGCTCTACTTAGTTTGGGTACTATTATGTATTCTGTGGTTTGGGCCTAGATTATGTGTGTAAGATGACCGATTTTTTTTTATTAAAATTGAAAAACATGTACCTATTTGGGTAAAACAAGAACAGACAGCCGTAGGTATATGTCCTTAACATAAATAGTATTGAAATAAACGATCACAATTCGCTTTCACTACAGTACCTACCTACTTACATTCGAAGCATGCGCAAGAGCATGTATTCAGGGTGCGAGTCGGACATTTACATGTTTTGAGTAAAATTTGTGCCTAACAGCGGATGTAGTGAATGTGAACGGTATTTCATTCTCACGACACATGTTTGTTTATATTTGTTGGTTCAGGATCCTATATATTATACGTACCATGAATACATATTCTTATTTATCAACATGATCAGTATAAATTAAATCAAATCAAACCATATTTAATTCAAATACACCAATACAACGGCACTTTTTAAACGTCAAATAATAGTCGTGAAGCTAATTTGTCTGTACCAATTTGTAGATCCTATGGAGAAGAACAGACAAGAAACTCCATGGACACTCTTTTCCAACATTGTTTTTACAATTTTTGGTTACATTTTTTTAGGCATTTCGAATTATGAATCATTTTCATATCAATTAAATATTTTCCATTTATGAATTTCAATTTCAATTAACTATGTTGTGAGCCCACGGGATTAGCAAGCTGAAGTAGCAGTGGGCTGGCCATATTAGCCGCAGAACTGATGACCGTTGGGGTAGAAGAGTTCTGGAGTGGAGACCGCGTCTCGGCAAACGTAGTGTAGGACGCACACAGGCTAGGCAGAGTGACGACATGCGCTTAATGGCTGGCAGGCGCTGGATCAGAGAAGCCCAAAATCGATCAGAGTGGTGTGCAATGAGAGAGGCCTATGTCCAGCAGTGGACTGCGATAGGCTGATGATGATGATGATCATATCAATGGAGTAAAACCAGCCACTTTAGAACGTTAGCTATGCGTTGCGATAATTTCAAATAACAATGAATAAATGCAGGTTTATAATATTCATCTTCTATAAAGAATACCACGTACATAGGCGTTCTAGAATGTGGCATTTAACTGATATTTTCACATATTACTTTTTATGCCAAATTCCCATTAATAAAATGACACTTTCGATAGTTAATTAAATAATTTAACTAATTTGAATTAATAATCATAATAAATATCTAACACAAATCTATAAACAAATTAAAAAACTGACAGCACATTAAATATTAATCATAACTTTTTACGTCTTCATAAATACTTGAATTCTTAATAATAATACTATTAAATTAGATACACACTATAACAAGCATATTAAATGGCTAAGTGCGTGTCGATCTCACGTAGAGAAGGTTCCTGTTGCAAATATGTATAATAAGTTTATTAAAGGCTTATGAAAGATTTTAAGATATTAACTTAGCTATTTATGTTATTAAGTTATTTATATTTATAAGACAATAGATAACGATAAATTATATTAATTTTTGTCAGACATTACAGATAGAAGACGCATTTTCCACTACTCACGTTGGGAATAAATACCGAAAGAAACCATAGAGTTGTTTTTATGAAAATCCGTGAACATTGATAAAATAAAAAATCGGCCAAATGCGTATCAGGCCACGCATAGAATAGGGTTCCTCAGTCAGTCACCCATAATGGTACGTGGATTTAAATTCGTCTCCAATAGATAATTGTTATGTTTACTTCTTAATGCGTTATTTTTATATGAAGTTTTCCAAGGAAGCGCAATATGGACCATTCTTGTGAATTTATCCAGATTTTATAAGTCAGCAGTTAACCGTCCCCGCTCTGTTTTAACAAAAAAAAATGTCCTTTAAACTGGAATAACTCGCAAACGGATACCTAAGTCAAAAAATCGTCTTAGTAACCTCTTAATGTTTTTAAAAGACCTATCTAATGGTACCCCACACGATAGGATAGCTACGAGAAATAGAAAACCATCCCCATTTTACGTGTAGGGGAAGTACCCCAAAAAAATATATATTTTGTGATTTTATTCTAGCACTTTGTCAACATGATAAAAACACTTAACCTTCATCTTCGTCTAAGGTCGTGGTATCGTTCTAGTCTAGGAGAGCTTTTTGATTATTTCGGTACAGGATGATATCCTAGCTGGTTAATATATTTACTGGAAGTCTTATTAGTTTATTTAGGTGACATAGGATTTTCTTTAAATAGTTCTACTTAACAAAAACATGATATTAAAAACATTCTTAATGAATATATTATCCAATTTGTTTCGGTACCTATATGAAAACCAGTTCTACTGTTAGGTATATTAATATTAGTTTCACGTGTCAATAAAATTTCTTAATTACATAGGCAATATATCTGTATGTTTGCTACCTTAACATATTTTTTTCAAATAGTTATTTTATTTTTTACTAGCTGTATCTCGCAGTGTTACCCACGATGTTGTAAATCGTGAGTAATGCCAGAAAGCGAAGGATAGTCTCGTTAAAATCGGTCCAGCCGTTCCAGAGATTGGCCGGAACAAACAAACAGACAGACAGGCAAATATAAAAAAAAATGCCTTTTTGATGTTAGTACCGTATATACTTTGATATGCATTTATTAAAAAACTGATCATTTGATATTACATATAGACACTCCAATTTTATTTATGTATATAGATACAATTAGTGAAATGCTTTCGGGTAAAGTGATTAGTGATCGTGCCAGCTGACTCGAGGGCCGTGGGTTTGAATTTTACTATGGCCATGTAGAAATGAAATGAGTAGGATAAATCATCAACTAACTACTACATAAAACCCATACACTAAACATTATCAGAAGTCGTTTTCTCGGAAGGCTGGTTACCAAGCTGATTCTGTTCTGCATGGTTTGAGTCTATCTAAACAGTCTTTAAGATGTATCAGGTTATCATTACATATTTAGATTTTGTATTTAACTTGAATGTAGTTTTAAGTTGACAAAATATATATTTATCTATTAATTAGCGTATTCTACCAATGAGCTGAATCTTGGCGAGAAAGTTTGGAATATATTACAAGTAAATATGTAAATATTTCGGATATCTTACACACAACGTCTTCTAGTCTCAAACTAAGCAGAGCTTGTATTATGGGTACTAGACAACTGATATAAATTAATGAACATACTTTTTTTGTAAATACATACATTATAGAAAATACCCAAACTCCATAAAAAATATTTGTGGATCACACAAACATTTGGTCCGACCCGGGAATCGAACCACAGACCTCAAGCACAGCAGTCGCATACGATACCACTGATCCACCAAGGTAATTAGTTGGCAAACGGTTTAGAATTTATATCTCTAAAATTCTCTAAAATTCTCGTGTCACAGTTTTCGTTGCCATACTCCTCCGAAACGGCTTGACCGATCTTTATGAAACTTTATATGCATATTCAGTAGGTCTGAGAATCGGCCAACATCTATTTTTGATACCTCTAAAACGCGAGCGGAGCTGCGGGCATCAGATAGTAATTTATATATATGTACTAGTATATATATGTATATGTATAATTTATTAACACGTAAGTTATGGAGGTCAATATCACTTACTTTTAAATTTCAAATTTTTTCTTTTACACAAACGTCACAACTTCAACTAAATCAGATCAAATAAATAAAAAAAAAATAGATTCAGACGGTATGTAAGCAGTTAATCTAAGTAATATAAATCACAGTGACCAATTTCTTCACACATTCCTTGCTCAGGTCAAGTTCCCTCAAAGGGTTCGTCAGTGCGCAGGCATCTACCTCCTGGGTGCACGTGCGTGAGTCACAGTTAGGTTGCCCGACGCAGGCAGCCGATATCGTACCCTAGTCTTGTGACATTAAACATTGAAATCGGATAAACCTGTCATATTTATTGGTGCGCTTCTCGCATTGTCTCTAAATTTAAAATATAAATAGATTTCTAAAATCTTTCATGCCTTTTTTAATATCCTGTTAAGGTTAAATTCATCATCATCATCATCATCAACAGCCTTTAGCAGTCCACTGCTGGACATAGGCCTCTCTTTTGAAAGGAGGTTTTGGCCTACTATACCACCCTGGCCAGATGGGTTGGTAAAGGGTTTGTTTCAAGTTTTCCTTCTCTTGGCAGTGATGTAAGCTGCTTATTTTGTTCCTTTAGTCGCCTCTTACGACACCCATGGAATGAATAGGGGTGGTGACACTTTGTATTCTTAATCCGTCACCACACGGACCTAAGGGTTAAATTAGTGAAAATTATTTCTTTGTGTGCTTTCAACAAAAGCTTCACCTGCAAACTTGAAAGTTTGGTTCATCAACATAACACAAATTAGATCTTACTGTGGGTATCAGTGTTTCAAATGATTTCTGTTTGAAATATCTTGAGTTTCAACATTTATGTATGATTGATTACTTTTGCTAATAAATATTTATTATTATCACTCAGGCAGTCAGTCAGGGCAAGTACTTTCATATAAAACTACCTTTTGCTAGCGGCTTTGCCCGCTCATGAATCGGTTATCGCGGTGTATCTTTCAAGTGATAATATGTCTTCTTCTTCCTAGGAAGAAGGCTAAGGCTAGGCCTTATTCCCAATATTATTTGGGGTCGGCTACTAGTTCAACTTTTTTTTAGATATCTTTCTCTCTAATTATGAGATTGACCTTTTGTAATATTAATTTATATTTAATATATCTAAGCTAGAATGAAATTTCACGAAAGTGTAAGGAGATATTTTGATCACTATTTTTATGCTTTAGGTAATTATGCGTACATTTACATCTCATAAATATTTAATGGTATTTGAAAACAAATTAAAATTAGATATGTGTAATAAATTTGATGTCTTATGTTTAAGGATTTATCATTCTGGTGAAACTGGTATTAATGTGTTCATTAAAAATTGGACTGAAGCGAGTCTGACTTACAATCCGAAGGTTCCGCATAAACTTCTGTGTAGATATGATATCTAAATAGTTCGTCTCGAAGAGAGTTCCTTCTGTTTCTTTGATAATAATCGAAATTTGTTTCACTAACTTGTCCGTGTGGTGACGGATTAAGAATACAGAGTGTCACTACTCCTATTCATCCCGCGGGTGTCGTAAAAGGCGACTAAGGGATAAACTACGCAAGACAACATCAATGCAAAGAGAAGGAAAACTTGAAACCAACCCTATACCAACCCGCCTGGCCAGCGTGGTATAGTAGGCCAAAACCTCCTTTCTAAGGAGAGGCCTATGTCCAGCAGAAGACTGTTAATGATGATGATGATGGACTAACCTGCCCCCCTAGCCAAGTCGCAAAGGTTTTCGTTTTCTATTCTCTTGTTTTATTGGCTAATATTTTGTTTTAATCACGTGACTGGGTGACATTAGCCAATGAAACAACGAGAATAGAGAAAGAGAATCGAAAACGAAAGTCCATTACGTTATTATATTTTTATTAATATTTAATTATTTTTGGACATTACCAGTGTAAATATCAGCATCGTTACATTGTCCTCACATCTAACTCTTTTCTTAATAAAAAGCCTAAAACAATGTAACCAAAAATTATAAAAACTATGTTGGAAAAGAGTGTACATGGAGTTTCTTGTCTGTTCTTCTCCATAGGATCTACGAATTGGAACAGACAATTAGCTTCACGACTGACTACTGACTGACTACTTGACGTTTCAAAAGTGCCGTTGTATTGGTGTATTTGAAATAAAAATGGTTGATTTGATTTGTTAGTCGTTAAACCTTTTCAAGCAAATCCGACTTACTTACTAGGAAAAAATCCGTCTACCCGTAATGATTTCCAAAGTTGTTCGTCTAGCAATCACGACACGAGGCCCCTATGTGTAAAAACACACACAAATCAAAAACTTGGGTTTGGGTTCGGCAGGTGTCCTTAGATTTGTTATTTCAATAATTAGCTTGTTAAGTAATAGTTTTAAGTAGTTTTTAAGCCCATATTAACTGGCTAACTACTAAACCTATTTTACATTTCAAAATATAGTTTCTTTACTTACATAACTCATGTTATTACTTACAAATATGTGTCCACGCCCGATGTGTCAGACGCCATTAGTGTTCCCAATCAACGCAGACATTGAATTATTAGTGTTTAGTTATCACTGTCGACGATTGTCGAGCCATTAGGTGATATCACAGCACTTGTTTGTGTTGTGACAACACATTCTATATTTACACTACTGTTTAGTTAGAGTATAAAATGAAAGTTCTTAGACTCGAAAATTACGTTCTATGATCTGTTACTTTAAAAATGAGCCAGAGAACCCAGGCTGAACAGGAGGGAGTCGCCATCACCAAATACGGTGTGGATAGAGAGATAGATAAAATTTAAAAATAAAATAAATATCTGTAAATAGAGTTACTGACTTATTTTTGGACTCCATTTTGAGCACTACACATAAATCTCTGTGTCTATTTGTTTGTGGCGGCTCCAGTTTTTTTACTGGGAGAATTTCTTATTAATTATAAACTATAAATGAAAAACATTAAAGCTATTAGTATTAATCTCCGAAACGGCTAGACCGATTTTGATGCTAGCAGATAGCTTATGACATACGGAGTAGCGTAGGCTAATTTAGTTTATCTACCACACATTTCAATCTGTTGAGGCTAAAAAAATATTGTTCTTTAAAGAAACGTACCTACATACGCGCCACTTTTGAGTGAAACGTACCTACATACGCGCCATTTTTGAGTGAAACGTACCTACATACGCGCCATTTTTGAGTGAAACGTACCTACATACACGCCACTTTTGAGTGAAACGTAACTACATACGCGCCATTTTTGAGTTGTCGTAATATATAAATACCAAGTGTCTGAGCCGTTTATGGGCAACATTACAATTATTTTATTTGTATTTAAGTGCTATTAAAATTTCATAGATTAATTTCTGTCAGATACCTGATCTGATAAATATATCTCATATATAAAATTCTCGTGTCACAATGTTCGTTCCCATAGTCCTCCGAAACGGCTTGACCGATTTTGATGAAATTTTGTGAGCATATCGGGTAGGTCTGAGAATCGGCCAACATCAATTTTTTATAACCCTAGGACGCGAGCGGAGCCGCGGGCATCAGTTAGTTTTACTATAGAAATATATCGCGAAATATATAAATAAATACACAGTCACTAAAGCAATTAATTTAAATAAAATAATTAAAACCTACGACCTCCATATGTAGGACACGTCAAATAATTCCAATAAAAAGTAATGCCTCCTTATAAGTTGAAACAGGGACAAGGGCACCGGGGAGCACTCTGCCTATATGGGCACAACCTTCTCGGGCTGGCGGTACTGCCATATGGTACGAGGGTAACAGATGCTGTACTGAGACGATACCATTATGGTATGGTCTAGTACCATATGTTCATGGTATTCATATAATTATGATTGGAATTTGTTACATTCTTGGCCATTTAAATGTATTTACGTTATTGAATGCTAATCGGATTTATTTACGTGTGCGAGTATATCAAGAAACATTTTGCAATGTAATTTTATACATGCTAATAGTATATATTCGAAAATAACTCTGTCTGTATGTCTATTACGCTTTAAAAGTTACACCGCTGCACCGATTTCGAATAAATTTCATAAAAAGATGTTTTGATTTTTGATACAGAAAATAGGGCAGGTATTCTTTACCGCGATAAACGACATTTTTTATAATTATGCCCGACAAATTGACTCTCTACTCAGTCTGATAGAAAGCTAAGTACTGGTCACCATCCACATTGTGAATGTAGACGATGAAGCACGTCGACCTACACTGTGGCGAGGTTGTAAGCTGCTTCTGAAGATATACACAGATGCAGTTGCATAAAAACTGCCTCGTTGGTCTAGTTCATAGCGTATGCGACTGCTAATCAAGAGGTCTCGGGTTCAAATCCCGGGTCAGGTCAAAAAGTGTTTTTGGGTTTTTCTTAGGAAATTCCTAATAGCAGCCCGGAGTTTGGAAGTTTGGCGGTGATTCACGCCCGTGCCTCGGAGAGCACGTAAAGCAGTCGGTCCCGATGGTCATGAACATATATATGGCAATCGTTATTAGGAAGTCAGTGCCCGCAAATATACTGAAAACTAGTTCATCCTTTGAATTTCAGTTCTCCTTTAGGTTTGCGGAGGTCCGATGCTAGTCGCTCTGTGGAAAAACTGATATTCAGGTAAAACCGGTTGAAGTAGTAGCCGACCCCAAATAATATTGGGAAAAAGGCTAGGAAGAAAAAAAGTTGCATGCAAAAGCTGGCTTCAATATTTAGACATATTTCAACGCATACGACTGTTCTATCAACTAAAAGACCGAGATCCAAGTTTTCTTAGATAATTTTTGAGTTATTAAACCAAATTTGTTCTTATTACTGTCCTCTTCCGACCATGACACGTAACAAAGTAATTATTATGGTATTTCATCAATTAACACATTCACTCATTCAATCAATCATTTTAAAGAATGAATGTAACCTTGAACAAATTACCGGCGTCACTTGCACTTCACGAATTTATTACCAGATTTATGAAATTGCATCTGTTGCGTGCAATCTGATACTTGGAGTTAATTTGCGTGTTCTCATAAATATAGTACTAAAGCGTTTTATAACTACTTGAAGATACATATGTTTCACAAAACAATATAATTTAATACAGAAATGTTACTTAGCAAAATTTAAAAATAAGAGAAAATATTAAATACCTTCCTTCCGTTTGCTTACGGTTATGCTTGTTTGCCATGTCAGTGGTACAATAAAGATCTGTTTGTTGTTTCAGAATGTCTGACGGGGACGTGTCGTTGATTCAAGACGAGGATTTACTGCGCCGCATGGTGAGATATTTATTTTGAATTCACACTAGTTCTAAAAGAAAATATTTTTTCAGTTTAATAATTTGAGGATATTGAAATCAAATATGCTGTTTTTCAAGAGCATAGACATGGTGTTTATAATTGAATTAGATTTGAAACGTTAAGTTCAAGCGCCTGATGAAATTATTAAAGCAATAAGGTGTAGCAAACTAATTTGTTACACTTAGAAATAGGTACACATACCTAATGTTGAGATAATTATTTTCCAGTCAACTGATGTAGAAATCCTAAGTGAATATTATCTTTTTAGTTTTTTAATATATAATTCTGTATGATGTGTTAACGTGTGAAATTTGTATAATGTATATGTATGTATAAAGGTTACAGCTAATAACAAATACAAAACACTTTTTGTGATTCGCAAATTCGTGTTCTGATTCTGAGTATTCTTTGTGTCCGTTTCATGTATGTTTGTAAAGTCCTACGTTTGTCACGGGGGACTTATATACCTAATTAGGGAGTTGTTTTTTTAAAAAGTTTGATTAAGTGCTTGATTCAGATAAATTCAGAATACGATTTCATCATTTTTTGTAAATATATACATGTTATACATAGAAAACATCCAGACTCCGAAACAAATATTTGCGGATCACACAAACATTTGATCAGCAGCCGCATAAGCTAACCACTAGACCATTAATAGCAGTCAAATAATAGTAATAACCTCATATATTCCACACAGGGCCGTTTCTCCTCCTGTACTCCTGTCCTGTACTATAATGACTAATAAATAAATGAAACTTATATAAAATTCCAGTGGCAGCAGACGGAGGATTTCTCCCGCAAGAAAGAGATTCGAGCCCACATGTACCGACTGAGGGAAGAACGTCTGCGCAACCTGTACTCACCCGAGCCCAGGCACGAGGGCAAAGGTACAAACCTTATTAGATTGCTCTTAGCTAACTGTACTTCTGATAAACTATTTTGTATTACAAAGACTGAACTTGATTCTGGTTGAATCGATGCGAGTTGGCTCCTAAACCCTGTTTTCCAATAACAGCACTAGAGCGCATTAATCGGCCAATGCTTAACGTTAAATGTTTCAACTACAGCAACTCTTTGCACAATCGAGCACTCTCAAAAGTAATGAGTTCAATCGACGACCATACCAACACAACACAAGTGACAGAAAATTGACAAGTATTTTTTCTTTAAGTTGGCATTGATCGAAATGTTTTATTCATATAATAACGTTAGTATGTACTACATATTTATTTATTGTTTTTTTTTTTTAAAGCTTTCGTATAGTAGCAGTTTTTTTAATAATTAAAGGTAATTCAAACTGTGTTAAAAAAAATATACTCATCAATGTTTTCGTGCAATTATCGTTAGCGCACTCTGCTGGTGCATTTGAAAACTAATCCACGTTCCAAATAAGCATCAGCTTAATTCGGCATTGTGCGCCACTGAGTCGCATTATGCTCTGTAATTGGAAAACAGGGAAAGATACATGACCAGAGGCCCTAGTGCGAATATGTTTCATATAGATACGCCTTCCAGATGGGCGCGTTTGATGTTGTGATTGGTGGAGATTTTAGTGACGACCAATCGCAGCGCCGAACGCGATTCTTGTGAATATACTCACACTGGGCACTCTTGGCGCGATGTATTAAAAAAGCGAGCTTGTATTAAAAAAACAGAGCAAAATTATCATTGCCGTCTCTGCCTACCAATGGCGGTAGTAAATCGTTAATGTTTGTATGTATGTAATATATGTATAGTCGTATGATGATGCATGACGTTGAGACCTTTCGTTTACATTGTTTTCTTAGTGGCATTATTTATTACTGCGTTAATATAAACGCGTTATTGTTTCTTATTAATAATAATAGTAAGTTCATAAGAATTTAAAAATATACTTCTTGTACAATTGTGTTGGAGATTATGTCTTATTTTTGTGTTAGTGTTATAGAAATAGATAATATTGTGTTATAAGTTCGTGCCTGTGTTATAACTCCAACGAGACAGTTATTCAGTCCTATCCTAAGGGTAACTAAGATTTTATGATTTAAGATATTTCAATTAAATGAAAAGTTTACTAAACAGAAACTCAGAAATCGTAGAAATACCTTCCGATCAATGCCAAATATTTATCCAGCATAGTATTTTTACGAAAATAGTCATTGTGAACCAAGAAACTCTAGTCTAGTGGAATTGTGCCGAAATTCTACAGGTAATGAGTTCACGGCGGCGCAAGACCACGTGAAGTCCTTCGCAGACCAGAGCTTCCAGTCCATGAAGAGCAAGGAGGTCCGCGACGCGGGCTCCCCACCCAAGGAGTTCACTTACCGCGGCCAAGGTGCACCCCCAAGCACGATAACCAACACTACCCTAACCGAACTAACGCTTATTAACCGGTAACGGTGTAAAACTTTTACTATTGGATGTTAATGTATGCCTTTTTCCAGATTTGAAAGCGCTCTCCAACGCCGGCTGGAATGTTGAGCAGGAGAACAAAATTACTGATGATGGCCGCACACACGTGAAGTGTATCAACGCCAACATTGAAGGCAGGTACGACGTCGACGGCGGCAAAGGTCAATTTGCTGCGGTTGATCACCATAAAGAGGCTGTCACAGAATATCAAGACGACAAAAGCAGCCTAAAACGCAACGAGACATCATCCAACACGGCGGCTCGCGAACACGTCGTACGTCAGACTGACGACGGTACACACGTCTCGTCAACAACTAACTCTTCAACATCGACCTCTAAGGTCCAACAAATGTCTTCGACGAGACATGAATCAGTGCCATACACACCCAACGATGACTATGACCTACGAAGGTATGATACTAACCGCAACGACACTGCCTCCTCAGTTACCAGGAAGCAAATTAAAACTGATGATTACGAGCAGAATTTGAGAAGCAATGATTATGAGCAGACTTTAAGGCAGAGTGATTATGAGACCGGAGAGCTCGTGTCGAGAAAAGTTGACTATCCTGATGATAACACCAGAGTGGTAGTAGAAACGCGTTGTCTGCCAGACGGTACTCGAGTCACGAGCACTAAGCGAGAGTTTCGTGCTCCTGTGCAGAGCACTCGTTCCGAGCAGGTACATCAGACCCGAAGCGAGAATAGATCCTACTCGACTCAACAACGATCAAACACTAAGGACTCCACGAAAGTTATTCATCACACGATAGACAACCGCGACCAGCGTCCAACTGATATCGTTGACTCTCAACGGAATGTTGATGATTATGATTTTAATAGACAAGTCGCTGATTACTCCACCAGAGATACAGATGATAACTCTAATACCCAACATTACGAGAGAAAAGTAAATAAGAAAGTGATTGATCATTCTAAATCTGACGATGATTATTCTAATATACAACGTGTAACTAAAATTAATAGAACTGTTGTCGATGATGACAATTCTAATATTCAACATAATGTGACTAAAATTAACAAAACTCTTGTAGACCATTCGAAAACTGAAGATGATTACTCTAACATACAACGCCACCATACTACAATAAATAAAAAGACCACAGACAATTCTAAAACTGATGATTATTATTCCAAAATTGGGCATCATGACAATAATATTAACCAACGAGTTGTTGATCACTCTAAACCTGACGATGATTATCATACGACGCATTCCGTGACCAAGATTCACAAAACCACTGTACTAGATGACAATAATGATAATTTACATAGACATCGTGAGACAAATCAGCGACAATATAATATTACAACGGATGATGACTTTCAAAAAATAGTTATTAAGCGTGACGAACACAACGTACACGAGAAAGATTACAAAGACGTAGAGCCAACAGGCATTCAACCGAGAGGCTCCAAACCCAGAGAGACATCGATTCCCAAAGAAAGGTATCCTAGGGACTCTCAGCCAAGTGATACGCAACCAAAAGACATTCAACCTAAAAATATCCAACCGAAAAGCACCGAAAAGATTATAAATATTACAAAAAATGAAAAGGTTGAAGAAGTATTTGAAAAGAAAACTAACATCGAACAACGCCAAACCACTTATCAGACGGATTTTACTCAAAAAAAGATCAGTACTGATTGGAGTCCCTCACATACAGCTTGGGCTAGCACTCTTCGTAGTGACACACCATCTACCACTCGTCCGTCTACTAGAGCGTCATCACCAGGAAGTAGAACCTTCAAATCAAGCACATCTTCATTGAGGAGCAGTGTAAGTCCTGATAAAACTAACAGAAAACCACCAAGTCGCGGCAGTAGCCCTAACAAAGTAGATAGATCATCCCCTACTCGCCCAGTCACTGACCACAAGTATGCTACTCATTCTTCACATTCTGTAACGGAGACAAAGTCGCACAAGTACTCCACACCTGACGAACGCAGACCGCCGACAGGTCGTCAACCGCAAGGCGACAGATACAGCCCCGAAAGGAAACCACAAGATCATCGCCAAAGACCGAGTGTGAGCCCAGAAAAAATACCTCAAGATTTGGTGTACAGAAATAGTCCGGATAAAAAGCCTACGCTCAAATCTCCTTCCGATAATCGACCTCGAACTGATTCTCCTGTTAATCGTGTGCATCATCATTCACCTACGAGGCCACGTGCAAGTCCTGAAAGAAAACTTCCTCCAGTTCCATCTGCTACATCGGTATACCCATCTTCCCCAAATAGATCCACCGTAAGCCCCGACAAAACTCCAGCTGACCATCAACCTTACCACCAAACTACAAGGCCTAGTCAAAGTCCTGACAGGAAACCAACCATTCAGAAGTCATCTAATGATCGTCCACAAAGTAAATCACCTACTCGGGGCTACCAGCCTGCTCATACTACTCCAAAACATGATCGTCCAAATAGTCCAACTACTGAAAAGTATCCTAAGGATACACCTCCAAATAGGGGAAGTGTTAGTCCTAATAGGAAACCTGGTTATATGACGCCTACAGCTTCAAGCCAGCCAGCAGATGTTCGAAAATCTCCAACAAAACATACATCTTCCTCCAGCCCTACTCGTACACCTTCACCATACAAAAAATATCAAGAAGATCACTATAAGTTTATAGATGAAGAAACAAAAATGTATACCCGCACAGATAAAACGGAAACAGATACTATCAAACGCATGCCTAAAGATTCTAGATATTCTTCTCCAAGAGAAAATAGTCCTTCTCCAACGCGAAAGAGCCCTGTCAAAGATACGGATTGCATCAAAGAAATACCTGGAAGGAGGTCCCCATCACCTAAACAGCCTCTGACTGAAGTTGAAAAATATGATCTCGTTGACACTACAATTAAAACTATTACTGACAATGTTACAGTTGCACACTCTCCGAAAAAGAATGATTCTCCTAAAGAAAGGACTGTTCCCAGACAAACATCGCCATCAAAACCTGGAGCACAAGATACAAGTAAGCCTCGTACTAAAAGTCCTGTTGAACACACGAGAAATACAAGTCTCTCTCCTACAAGAAAGAGTCCTGGTAAAGACACAGAATCTGTAAAAAAAGTACCGGGAAGAAGGTCACCATCACCTCAAGAAAGGACAATTACAACTGAAAAACATGACAGAGTTGATACTACCATTAAAACGAGTAAAGTAACTGACAAAGTTATTAACACACATCAGACTTCAAAGGACAAGGACTCGCCAAGAGAGAAGACCGAACCCAGGCAGCCATCACCCACAAAATTCGGAACGTATGATAAGAAGAAGCCTTACACAGATACCCCCGATGAAATTGAACGAGAGAACAGTTCCTCTCCTACAAGGAAAAGTCCTATCAAAGATCACGATGCCCCTAAAAAGTTATCTACACCAAAACATTTTGTGACTAAGACCGAAAAATATGACAGTGTTACTACTACACATTCCTCTCCAAAAGAAACAAACTCTCCACGTGAAAGATCTGAGCCCAGAGAAATGTCACCATCAAAATTCGGCACGTATGATAAAAGAAAGCCTTATACTGAAAACACTGAGATAATTAAAACCACTAAAGATGTTAAATATGACACCGTGACGCGTGAAAAGTCTCCAAAAGAAAGCCCAGAACAACCATTGTCACCTACACGGAGGGCTCCTGAACTACCGGTTTCTCCCACTAAAAAGTCACCTGAGAGATTTACATCTCCCAGCAAAAAGGTTCCTCGTGACAATGCTTCTCCGGTAAAATCTCCTACAAAGCCATCCAAATATAAACATACTACTGACTTCTTAGCCTCCGAGAGAACTATTGAGGAAGTTAATAAAAAGACCACGAAGGAACATCCTCGTCAACTGGTGACACCATCTTCCAGCCCTACAAGGAAACCTAAGAGGCCTACAGATACGGAACCTTCAACCGGACAGAGTTCACCAACAACTTCTGTGAGTGGGTTTGTTTACTTTAGTTCTCCTCGAACTGAAGAAGTCGTAGTTACGGATTTAGATGACCAAGAAATTTATACCGAAACACATTTATTAGACAAAACCGTTATAACTTCCAAGAGACCAGAGAACCTTGATGTGAAAAGATCTCCATCCCCTTCTAAAATACCCCGTCGATCTCCATCTCCTGAAAGACGCACTTCACCACTCAAAGAAAGTCTTCCACGAAAGAGTTCTTTAAAGAAACCTGTAAGTGATACTACTCAGACATCTCCAGTGGAAAAACCTCCAACAACTTTCCATGTTTCCCCAACAGAGGAGTCAAAAGAACCTCACCATAAAGTAGTGAAGAAGGATAATGCAGACGAACCAAAAACTAAAACTCCTCTGAAATCTAAACCACCCTTAGAAAGACGCGAAACATACGAAGATCGGTGCCGTAAGATATTAGGTATGACGGAAGACACTGCTGAAACTGTTAATAAGCAGACCTCATATTTGCAAGAACCAGAAACAAATACCAGTTCTTCAAGTATTTCTCCTTGTCGCAGTCCTACTCCTAAGGATACTCCGTACGAATATCCGACGACGAAGGCAGTTATCGAAAGTAATGTTGATGTAACTGACTTTATAAAACATGAACAAGAAGATATTGTCCATAAAACAAGTAAAACACCATATAAAACTTCACGCGACAGTTCTCCTACTAAACTACAAGATATAATTACAGTTAAAAGAACTGTAACAGAAAGCGATGTGTCTACTAAAGACGCTGAAGAAGTTGATATCAAAGAGACTAAAACAATTGAATATCCTGTAAAGAGGTCTAGCCCTCAAAGAAAAACCGAAGAAGATACTCCGTCCAAGATTACAAAGCACATTAATAAACATCGTGCTACTCCGGAAGGTCCTATTACTCAAAAGGAAAAAAACACAGAGTTTGTAAAGTCTTCATCTCCAGTCAAACTTCACTCAGGTAGCTCTCCTAGATCTAGTTTAAGCCCTGAAAGAAAACCTCATTATGAATCTAAAGAAAAAACTCCATTGAAGGAACCTGCAGACAAAACACCAGGTTACATTGAGACCACTACCACTGTTTTATCTAAATACGATACAGATGAGGATACTGAACACATTACTGTTACAACAAAGAGAACCAATAGAAAAACATCTCTTTCAACTGACTCACCTATGAGGAAGATAACAGGAGACACGATCTCACAACCTAAAATGGACCAACCAAAAGAACCAGAACACGATAAACTGAGCGATACTTTAACCAGACCTAGTATCTTGGAAAGTACCATTTCCATGGTAGCTGAATACGGTTCTGCTGAAGATATAGTAGAATCTACGAAAGAAACAATCAAAACACACCAACATTCACCACTGCCTTCTAAACCAACTACAGTTCAATCGCAAAAAATTCCAGGTCGAAGACCATCCCAGGAGCAGTCGTCTAAAGCTAGTCCTGAGAAAATTGAAAATAAACCTAAAGATTCATCACCGACTAGACCAAGCTACACAAAATCATCAGTGCCATCAAAGTACGATAGCGTTGCAAATAAAATCGAAGAAACTTCTATTTCTGAGAGTATTAAACATAAAAATATATACTCTGGCAAGGTTCTAAAGGAGTTGGATAACATTGAACCCAATAAACCTTCTGATAAAATTTATAGGCGTAAACCTTCCGATACACAGGATAAACCCTTACAAAGAAAAGCTAGTCCGGAGCCTGATGATAAATATCCTGAAAAATCTTCTCCAGGACAAAAGAGGGTTCCCGGTTATTTAAAAACAACCAAATCCACTGCATCCAAGTATGACACAGATACCAATGAGGATCATTTAAAAGTAACTACCCTGGAGACTGAACGGCATCAACCTATACAGTCATCTGAATCAAGTGCACGGAAAACTCCAAGGGAGGCAGATGATTTAGACCATCCTTTAGATAAAACCTCTAAACGTAAACCTTCAGATACTCAAAAGAAACCTTCAGAGAGCAAAATTAGCCCGGAGCAGAAACCTACTGATAAATATCCTGAAAACTCTACTCTTATTCATGGGTCACCCAAGAAAGTTCCTGGTTACTTGAAAACTACTAAATCTACTACATCCAAACATGATTCAATTTCCGCCGAGGATTATGAAGAAATAACTACTTCGAAAACTGAACGCCATCATCCACTACAGCCATCTGAATCACCTACACGTAAAACTTCAAGGTCAGAAGACTATCCTCACGAAACTGGAAGACCGCACAATACCGACAATGATTCCAATGACTCTAACTTTAGGCCTTCCCACAAGCCTATTCTTATTGCTAAAGAAACATCGCCCGATCGTTATAACTCGAAAAAAACTCCTCATTACATGACACCTATCTCTCCTCATACTCATGTACATGAAACTGAAACTACAACAGAAGATGAATACGAACAGCGCATATCTACCGAGTATGAAACACCACAACGTTCATATTCACCAAGTCACCTATCGACGAAAGAAACTCCACATTATATGCAGTCACTCCCACGTCACACACATGAGACTATTTCTTCATATGTTACTGAAGAGAGCCGTGCTCATGAATTAAAGACTCGTAAACCTCATGGTGAACAAACACCACATTATATGACCCCAATATCGCCCCATGTTCACAAACATGAGACAATTACTACTGAGGATGATATTGAAATGCGTACATCTCCTGTTGTTGAAGACAGACATCCATCACGTGATGAGTTACCAGAATCAGGCTATTCTCGTACGGATGAAATATCGACAAATCAAATTCACGAACGTAAACCGTCTTATCAGCAGCCATCGCAACCCCACAAGAATTTCACTGAGAAGCATCCTGAGGAGCGATTACCCACTAAAAATAACCATACTACAGATTCACCTGGATACAATAAAACTTCAACAACCATTTCAAAATATGACACCAGAGATGACTACGAAAACACGACTTTAACTGAATCCACCAGCAATAGGCACAAATCGCCTACACGTAAATCACCAGGTTCTAAACACACACCGGATAGTAATGAAACAAAATCACCATCTAAACCATATCCTTCTACACCGAAGGACATTACTAAGAAACATGCATCTTCCAGTCCAGATAGGCAGCCAGGTTATATGAAGCCCACTGCTTCAGTTACTTCAAAGCAAGAAACTGAAAATATTGAGACTACAGATTTTAAAGAGAAACTCGTCTTACCCCGATCTTCTGTATCACCATTACGTGATCGATCACCTGATGAATCCTCTAGGAATAGGCCTAGTTATTTGAAAGAGCCCAAGGAATCTCGACAACTGCGAACCCCTTCTCCATCTAAAAAAACTGTACATGTTACAGAAGTCAGTACAGACTTTCTCATGTCCGAGCGAGAGCAAGAAGTTTTGGATAGAGTTCAAAAATCACTCAGGAAGTTATCACCTGAACGTAAAGAGAAATCGCTGAGTCGTGAAAGAAGTCCAGAAAAAACTACAACCAGCTTACAAGATATTGACATAAACGTCACCACACAAAATGAAATAATATCTGAGGAAATCACAGAGGTCTCCAAGAAACATTCTCCCAAAACTGATATGATTCATACCAGGAAGATCAAAGAAGAAATTCCTAAGGATCAAAAGATGAGCCATCAAACTAGTAAGCCATCTTCTAGAAATACATCACCAACTAAAAAGCCTTCTGGCATTGCAAGTCCCACTAAACTCGATAAGGGGTCAGAGTCAACGTCAAAACCGAGAAGTACTTCACCCAAGAAGCCAATGTCTTCGACTGAGCGACCTCAATCTCCACTTTCCAAGACTAGTGGCATCAAACCTAAAGAACAAATATCGTCTCACTTAACACGTAAACCCACTCCTGCAACTCTCTCCACAAAAATAGAAAAGACAACGAGTGAATTGAAGAAGACATCAGGTGTTACTACAACTAAGCTAAACAGTTTTACTAAAGTGACCACTTCCAAAATGACTACAAAATCGACTCCATCACCAGTAGGCAGACCTAGTGAGCCACGAACACCTACTCCTAAAGGATTAAGAGAGAGTGGTATTCCAAAGAAAGAAATTGATACAAAGGTTACTCGTACTGTTAGTGATATTACCATTAAGTCTAAAAAGTTGTCACCTACTTCTCCCCAGCGAATGAAGTCAAAACCTGAAATACAAGTTAGTGACATGTCCACTTCAAAAAGTAAACTTCAAAAGTCTTCTTTAAAAGAACCTCAGTCCAGACTTCCTGGCAAGCCAAAGTCTGCCACTACACTGAATACTCCTAGTGATGAAGATGATATTATTATAGATGTGCAGCAATCAAAATCTTCCAGGGAAAACTCACCAGATCGTATTTGTCCCACTCCAGTTAATTTTGTAGATGATGATGGAACTCCTCGCTATCCTGATGAGGTCAAAGAGCCTGAGGATGAATTCCGCAGGCGAACTCATCACATTATTCATGAAACTGAGAGTATTGTTGATGATATTGTTGAAATTTGTGAAGACGATGAACTCTTTGTCAGGAAATCCGATATTGAACATCTTACTGAAGAAGATGAAAGTCTTCTTAGTGTTACCGATAAAGTCACCAAGTTTACTAAAGGCATTGATACCACTATAAAACCTAAAGACACTACAAGTATATTTAAAGACACCGAACGAAGAGTTCATTCTGATTTTGAAGAAGAAAATTTAAAATCTGATGAATGTTTGTTATCCGTTTCTGAGAAAGTTAACAAATTTGCGAAAGGACCCAGGGACACAAAAGATAAGAGCCCTGCTCGTAGAGTGGTCGATGAATATGATAAAAATACTGTGTATACTGATGATTACACAAAACTCAGTGTCCACGATAAAGCTCACTTATTCGTAGAGAGTGCAGAAAATGTCAAATCTCCTAAAACAAAACCTGCTCCTCAGAGAGTAGAACGACCGGATTTGACCAATGTTGATGAAGCTTTGAAGAGCGATGATTGTTTGCTCAGCGTTTCAGACAAAGTAAGTAAGTTTGTTAAAACAGCTGAGCAATTTTTGACAGAAACCCAAGAACTAGATGAAAAAGAGAAAATAATCAAGGAACAGCATGAAAAAATAATGAAGAAGATTGTCGACGACATTGATGATGATACTTATGAGATCGAAGAAACTATTAAAATTGAGGAAGGAGAACTTCCTGTCCAGAAAGTTCCTAACCAATCCGACGACAAATCATCAATTACTAAAGTAACTACATCTTCTTCAAAGGTTAAAGACTACAGTAGCCCCTACCTTAAAAAACCGACTGAAAGACCGCCTACTGTAAAAATAACCACTCTGAGAAGTAGTGAAGCTGTAAAGAAGGCTAAAGCTCTATTCGAAAACATTGCTTCTACAACACCTAAAACAAAAGATACTACTCATCCGAAAACAAGCACTAAGTTGACCGATATTGGTGTTATGAAAAAATCACTTAAAACTGACCCTATAGAAGTTGTACATCCGTCTGGAGAAGAAGTCTCATTTTATGGATCAGAAACGGATACTGAAGTTGATTCTGTCCCTATTCAAGCTAAAGAACGTCCTACTAGCAGCACTTTAAATCGACTACATCATT
Organism: Phragmatobia fuliginosa; assembly: GCA_932526445.1. Classification (NCBI taxonomy): domain Eukaryota; kingdom Metazoa; phylum Arthropoda; class Insecta; order Lepidoptera; family Erebidae; genus Phragmatobia; species Phragmatobia fuliginosa. The sequence continues at coordinate 22,202,880 of OW052067.1, read as the reverse complement.
CCCGCCCTGAAGATAAGCCAAGGGCGAGTCCTACTCGTCTTTCTGTACAATCGCCCGATGGACGAAGATCTAAATCTCCCATGCGCCACACAGCGGAAACCACCACAACTACCAAGACGATGTTGTCAAAACATCCCACAACTCAAAGAGCAGAGTCTCCAAAGAATCGCCCTGAAGGTGATAAAAACGTACCTGGATATCTTCGACCGACAAAAACTAGTCAGAGCAAGGAAGAGCCGAAGGAAGTTGATGAGAAGGAAGTGAGCAGTCGCAGAGGAAGTGGCAAGTTTGGGGTTGAACTTCGTAGAACGAGTGTGGAACGGTCGACGGTGAGCAGTGAGCGTCGACGCAGCATCGAACACCCTTGCATAGAAGACATCTTTGACCTGAACCTCCTGGAACAAATGGTCAGTAATCACAAAATCCGCATGTTTACACTTATTCTCTCTATCTCTACTATATTTTTTTATTTAATACTGACTGTTTTCTAATTTTCAGTTGGAAAAGGTCGTGGGTTACGAGCAAAGGCGACGCATTAGAGCACAAATCCGAATTGCTAGGAAAATGGAAACGGAACATGTCGACCATACTAAACACACAAGAACTACTAAACAAACTAGTACTATTCATAAAGAAAGATCCCCACAACGTCATCAAACAAAATCTCCTGACCGAGCTCCCAAAACTAAACCACACAAAACGGCATCTCCAGATCGCCAAACAAAAACACCGACAAGAACTGTTCCTGATCACGATCAGTTACTAAAACATGACCAGCATATACCAAATGGTCACGCTAAGGAACCGGTTCAAATCGTAAGTGAAAAGCAAAGTAGACCGCAAAGCCCTACGAAATCAGTTTCAAAGTCTGCATTAAAAACAAAGAGCCCCAACCGTCCAGCTAGCCCTGAAAAGAAGACCCGAAATCTATCTCCTACTAAAACAGCTAGCCAAAAACCTAAAGGAAACCGTTTCAATGAGTATGCTTTCGCTTACATGAAAAAGATCGGTCTAAACGAGGCTGATAAGCTTAAGTTCACTGAATCTAAGAAGAAGACTATTGAAGAAAAGCACAAGACAGTAAAACAAGTAGAAGAACACAAAATTACTGAAGAAATATCTACTTCTAAAAAAACAATTCACAGAACTCCTTCAGAAGAGATCATTGAAGTTATTCAAATGAATGGTAGCAAGAGATCACCGTCACCCGAGAAGAGACAGAGTCCTGAGCGTAAATCCCAAAGTCGTGAACGAGTACACGAAAGAACACCGAGCCCGGATAAAAAGCAACACACTCATCATACAAAATCTGTTCCTCTAAAGAAGGAAACCATCATTAAGACTGTGTACGAGATTGAGAAGAAGGTACCACAGAAGCAGACTCCGGAAATTAAGCCATCCTGGGTAACTGATAGGAACCTAAAGAAAATTACTTCTGAAGCTCGTACCTACAGTAGTAAGAAGATTGAGGAGAAACCAAGGTACAGAGCTGCAAGTCCTTCTAAGGTGATTTCGAAGCCTATTGACGTGATCACATCGAGTTATGGTCCAGGGCCTTTAGATGCTGAAGGAAAACCACTTTTCGGCATTAAAGCGCTTAGAAATGGCGCTAGTAATTATCAAGGTAAGCTTAAATTTTTGTCTGGGATGAAACGTGATCGCGTTTTGGATGTTAGTTTCATTCATTTGATTACAATCGCGTACGGTGTGACTGAATTATTGCTTATTATGGCAGATCAACGTGTTTAATAGACGCAATTGCGATTGTTCCTTGTAATTTGTTAAAGCCGTTTCTTTAAGACGCGTAAATACAAACAATATATTAACAGATATTTTACGAGCTCGCGGCTCCACTCGCGTTTATGTCAGTTATCGTGATAACCTATGTTCTGTCCCAGGCCCTAGACTTTCTGTGAACCAAATTTCATTTAAATCAGTTTGGTAGTTTTTTCGCATTTTTATATTAAGTAAGGATTTAATAAGTGTAGTTAATGGTTGAAATGAATAATTATAATCGTCATGCAAAGGTCTTTGAAGACGCACCATCTTCATTTACCAGTCTATTTCTATTTACAATTAAAACAACCCGTAATGGGAGCACAATGTAATTGTGTAATTCATAATCTTAGATGTAAATAGTCACGTACTTTATCTTGAATGATTCACTTGAATGTTTCACTGATCAAATATTGTCACAACTGAATTATTACAGTTGTAAGTTAGTTGGAAGGCATATGTGCCGTTGTAGACTTGACGTGGTTGTCGTGAAGTGTACCTAGAGACTTGTAAGTGGGCTATATATTTATAGGTTTTGTACTTAATATATTGTTCGTAACAGTGGAGTATAATTTATATGGTGTGCTCGTGAAGTAGTGTGCGCAATTGAAGAGACCTATGTCCAGCAGTGAACTGCGATAGGCGATGATGATATCTGTACTATTCTGCTCCTGCTTTCCATCAGGCACAGTAGAGTCATTCTGGCAGGGTCGAATAAAATAATAGAATTCCCAAGAGCTACTACTTAGGAAAAGAACTGAGAAATAATATAACTTTAATCTTTCTAAACAGTAAAAGGCACCGTGATTCGTCAAGAATATCATTCACGTAACGGAAGTGAACCTGAGGGAACTGTCTCCGTCACCGCCTACTCCACGGAACCTGAAGAGTTGGAGCAGCTACTCCAACGTCAGGGAGAACAGCCTTCCAGGATACATGGACTCGCAGCTATTACTACCACTAGGAAGTTCGGCGGAGACACGGGGACTACTTTAAAAGAAATTCATGGGGTAAACATAATGAATAATAATCACACACACACAAACACACACGCACACACACACACACACACACACACACACACACACACACACACACACACACACACACACACACACACACACACACACACACACACACACACACACACACACACGCACACGCACGCACATGTCCATCCCAAACTAGGCAACACTGAACTAGGGTGATCAGACGGCTGATGAATATACTTATATATTTCCCAACACATACACAAAACAAATGATGGTGCTCAACACACAATTTTGTCCTGGGTGGGAATCAAAACCACGAATTTGATTCGTTAGCATAATTTTTTTTTTTTTTTCATTCTATTCTCATGTTCCATTGGCTAATGTCACTCAGTCACGTGATCAAAATAAAATATTAGAAAATGAAAATTGTAGAATAGGAAATAGAGAATAGAATATACGAAAAACATTTGCAACTTGTCTAGGGGGGCAGATATAGATAATAAAATATATATAAAAATGAATTGCTGTTCGTTAGTCTCACTAAAACTCGAGAACGGCTTTACCGATTTGGCTAATTTTGGTCTTGAATTATTTGTGGAAGTCCAGAGAAGGTTTAAAAGGGGAACATATAAAATTGAATTGCATTTTTTTTTATTAATTATGGATTCTTTTTGTTTGTTTTAAGTTTATTTTATACAAAAGCTTGGGTTTACTTTTTATCGATTGAGGCAGTAAGAAGTCTGCCGGGTCAGCTAGTCTTAATATATATAAATCTCGTGTCACAATGTTTGTCCTCAATGGACTTCTAAACCACTTAACCGATTATAATAAAATTCGCACACCATGTGCAGTTCGATCTAACTTGAGAGATAGGATAGTTTAAATCTCAAATTATAGTCGCAATTTTAATAATCGCGGGTAACACCGCGGGATTCAGCTAGTAGCTTATAAAATACTACTACATGCTGTAGCATGCTGCATTAGTTATTGCTATTAAATATCTGTAAGGCGTTTAAAGTTACTTGTACGAAAACGTTTATACTTACTAAGTATAGAGAGTCAAATGAAAAGGAAGAAAACTACTATCAGTCCCATTATCTAATTTAAGACCCTGCTAAGTTGTCATATATTAGTTTACTTTCATTTCTTGTAGCTAGCGGCCAACCATAGCATTCATTTTACAAACATATATTGTCGCGGACTTATCTTTTTATTGTTCAAACATATCCCTACTAATATTATAAATGCGAAAGTAACTGTCTGTCTGTCACGCTTTCACGCCTAAACCATTGAACCGATTTTGATGAAATTTGGTATGAACATAGAACTGAACATGGGAAAGGACATAGGCTACTTTTTACCGCGATAACCAACATACACGCGGGCGGAGTCGCGGGCGAAAGCTAGTAAAATATAAAGTATTTATTTTTGGGAATAAATATATTGTTTCTGAGCAATAGAAAAACCAGGGTACCAGTTGACCTCACTAACGGTTATTAAAATAATTGTTTAGCTCTGGTTTCAAAAAGAGTATTATAATATTAGTGCTAGATTTTGCCCGCGGCTCCGCCAGCGTATATGTCGGTAATCGCGGTAAAAATTAGTCCTTGTCCTTTCCCAAGGTTCCATCTATCTTTATACCAAAATTCATCAAAATCGCTTCCGCCGTTTAGGCGTGAAAACGTAACAGACAGACAGAGCTACTTACGCATTTATAATATTAATAGAGATTAAATAAAGCAGCTAAACATAACAACTCTTGTCTATAACATTGCCCACCTTTGCAGAAGGAGGAGCGAGCTACAATAGACCAGTTCACTCACAGCGACCGCAAAGTCAGTGACACCAGAATCGAAGACATCACTGAGAGCTACAGTACCAGACAAGAAATAACAGGAGATACCAGACGCATTGAAACCAGTCAGGAGGAGATCGTAGAAGACGTCATCAGAGACAGGACTGATAGTAAAACAAATAAGATGCAAAAGAGGGTTGAGAAGGTGGAGAAAGTTGAAAGGAGAGCCGATAGAGTGGAGCGGAAAGAGAGACCTGATGATAAGAAGACCGTACGGCAGAGTTCAGTGAAGTCTCTTACTGAGAAGTACATCAAAAGTGCAAGTAAGTGTTTTATTTACTTAGCCTGATTCATCAACAACCCATAACGTCCCACTGCTGGCCTCGGGTCACCTCTCCTTAGAGGGTTAAGGTCATATGTCCCCACGCTGGCCGAGTGCGGGTTGGGGACTGGCAAGACACATTGTGGCTACGTAATCTTACCGTTGAATGTTTCAAGCCGCCTGAAGGCCTCCAATTTAGTTTCACGGCTCTTATCTTATGATACACCTATATACACATGGTCACCCATCTAGGTACTGACCGCGCCATCGTTGCTTACCCTCGTTGATTGTTTCGAATCACCTTAGACCACTTGGTTATGAGCGCTTTAAGCCCTAGCCTGATTAAAAGCCGAGTTTTTGACGATAAACTTATAGTGAAAAGTTTTTCTCAGAGTACTATATGGTTCATGTCGATAATGTGACGGAATGAATATATAATCGACTGCACGGACTAGTGGCTTAAGCGGTTGCTACGCCGCTTCCTACTACGCCAAGTGTCGTGGGTTCAAATCCCACGTAGGAAATTCCACGTAGAACAACAAATTGTTGTTCTGAGTCTGGGTATTCATTGTGTCCGTTTCATGTATGTTTGTAAAGTCCCCCGCGACACAGGAATTTATATTCCTAATGTGGGAGTTGTGTTTTTGAAAAAAAAAAAAATACATAAAAATAAAATAAAAAACGAGGTCTCCCTCTAACAACATCGGTCTGCCTGAAGACATGGCCAGTCCCACTTCTACTTCAGCGTACAGATTTTTTAAGCAGTGACTTTATTTCCCTCATAAGTAGTATATTTTCAGGTCTATTGCATAACTTACTCGTAATTACAATTAATATTCATGATTCGTGTATTTAAAATTCCAGTTATGTATATTCGTTATAAAAGCACTACAAATATGTATACATTGCAATAATCTTGTATGCAAATACAAAAGTCTACATAACATCACGGTAAACTGGTACTACGATTATACTTGTTTGATATACGTGTATTATATTAAACAATTTAATTTAAAATAATAGTCTAGTAAAACTAAACAGGAAACTGCCTTATTGGTCTAGTGGTTAGCGTATGTGGCTGCTGATCAAGAGGTCTCGGGTTAGATTCCCGGGTCGTATCAAATGTTGTGATGGTGGTGTTTTTTTATGGTAATATGTAGGTATTTACAAAAATAAAAAGTATGTTTATGTATTTATATCAGTTGTACCCATAATACAAGCTCTGCTTAATTTGGGACTAGATGGCGTTGTGTGTAAGATGTCCGAAATATTTATTATTATTAATAGGTAGGTATGTCACCTGGGCCAATATAACGAATCTATTGGTAATGCAGGCGCTATGGTAGAAATACATAGGTACAGAGATTGCTGGCGAGGGATGGGAAGCCACGGTCTCCTATTGTAAGGACGTTATGCTCCAGAAAGAGTCCGCAGAGCTGGATCGGGAAAGGGCCGATTCCGCTGGACCTTCTCCTGACTGCCGAGAAACAACCGGGACCTTAACGTGACCTCCGAATCACGGAAACTTTCATAACAGACCATGCCATAAACGGTCACCCATCTAGGTCTGACCTTCAGTTAATGTTTCCAATCACCTAAGGCCATGAGAAAAAATATAAACCTTTTTGCGGTGTGGCAATTTGTACTAAACAGTAGTCACTCAAGTTATGACATCTACAGGGCCTGTAGTTACCTTTCGTTGCAACACCGCTGTTGTTAAACATCACGTTTTTCTTCTACAAATAAAATAATCAACAGAAAGTGAAACCATTTGAAATAAGCGACAATAGATTTGCCGTCATGACCCAATTGTGACTGTCGAGACACTATTCACACTGCAGTTAGGAACGGTCGGCTAAGCATCGCTGTACTAAACCATTAAACTTATTGTTTTTTTTTATTATTTAATCCTACCAAAGTGATTCCACTCTGCCTGATGTAAAGCATGAGTAGTATCCAGGAGTAGGGGTCACCATCCTCATTGTGAGGCTAAGCAATGCAGCATGGTGGCCTGATCAGATGTATGCATCATTCTCCCGGCCTCTCGAAGCTGGGAGAATGATGGAGAATGATTGTGCCTCTGGTCTTACACTCATCAACAAATACGACAGTAAGAATGCTGTCATAATTAGGATGGTCTTCTGTCGAGGTTGGAACTGTCCCGGTTAAGGCGTTAACAAAACATTTGTTATAGATTTCAAACCCACATCATTTACTGCCTTGTTGGTCTAGTGGTTAGCGTATGCGGCTGCTGATCAAGAGGTCTCGGGTTCGATTCCCGGGTTGGACCAGAAGTTTGTATGATCTACAAACATTTGTTTCGCAGTTTGGGTGTTTTCTATACAGTATGATATGTACCTATGTATTTACAAAAAAAAAGACGTATGTTTATGTATTTATATCAGTTGTGTAGTACCCATAATATAGGCTCTGCTTAGTTTGGGACTAGATGGCGTTGTGTGTCATTCCTCCGAAATATTTGTTTATTTTAATATTTATTCCTTGATTTTTTTAGAAACAGACAAAATAAGAACCTACTTCTTATTTGATGTCGGTAAAGACAACTTAACAACACTAAAAATACATTGTGTATCTCGAGGCATAACAAATATACATGAAAGGTACACAAAGAACACTCAGATTCAGAACAACAATTTGTTTATCTCAAGTATTGAACCGTGTGGGAGTCGAATACGCAACACTAATCGCAGTAGGAAAGAGCAAGATGACGGCGTCGATTTCTATACAAGGGCAATTTGAGCTCAATTTTCCCAACGGTAACATATAGTAGGCCAAAACCTCCTTTCTAAGGAGAGGCCTATGTCCAGCAGTGGACTGTTAAAGGCTGTTGATGATGATTGATGAACATATAGTACCTATTAATAATGACGCTTACTTTGACCTTTAGATGTGTATTACAAAGCCAGCACACGCAACAGACACACATTGCGACTTCTTCAGCTATTAATCTATACATACAAATAAATAAAATTTGATGTGTCTGTATGTAATATGAAATTAACAGGTTTTTTTTACTAAATTCATATGAAAGTATAGACGGTACTTATATATAGTCGTTGGCTGTCTGTCTGTCCATCTGTCTTGTTTGTTCCGGCTAATCTCAGGAACAGCTATACCGATTTTGACGAGGTTTTAACTAGCAGATAGCTGAAGAATTTGTGTTTGTTTGAAAATTTAACACTCAGGAAGTACTGGTCCGATTAAAAAAAACACTGTTAGATAGCCCAATAAGGGCTATGTATCTAAAACCGGAAAAAATTATTCTTTCTGAGAGCTTCCGTTGCGTGCGTTGCGTAAACGCTTTAAAATTTCGCAAAAGTTTTGCTTTATCACTACATATTATAAAATAAAGTCATCCGCCGTGTCTATTTGTCTGTCTGTTCGAGATAAACTAGTGATATGTGAAGAGGGCAAAACAAAAACAGGCACTGTATAACTTTATAACACATGTAAAGATATGTATGTATATGAGTATGCAAGAGCGCGTCTCGCCAACAAGCATAACAGCTTGGCGAGTGTGTTAATTTATTGTCTTTTGTAAATCTGTTATTTTAAATTAAAAAAAAAAACCACTGCATCGATTTTAATGAAATTTTGCACCCAGATACCTAGTCTAAAGCTAGAGAAAGGACATTCGACATAGGCGCCTTCGTAGTCGCAGGCGAAAGCTCGCAAGTTCTAAAAAAAGTTCGCGACGGCATAATATGTCTATCTTACGGCTTAAATTAGTTGCCTCTGAATAGCATCACGCTACGGTCAACTAGTTTGTTTATAATTTGTCGTCCCCGTTACTGACCTGCAGGTTAATATGCCAAATTAACGGTAGTACGAAACTATAGTTATTACCACTAGAAACACTTGTAGGCTGTTATTTGAATATTAAACAACTATGAGACGCATGACTCATGATGTTGCACCTTATTAGGAGCCCCCTAACGTAGGTAGACCCTTAATTTTAAGATAAGTCTAAGCACTTAGATGTCTCTTATGTGTCCCTTAAATTTAAAAGTCCAAATTAAATGCACAATGTATTTAAGGTACTTAATTGGATAAGGATTAATACTGTATTACTTAAAATCGCTTCGTAAATAAGGCATTATATCTCGTAAAAAGAAAGAAATAAAAAAATGATTATTGTGGGTTATCCCTAAGAGTTAGACCAAAACGGACTTTTTTGTAGACCTTTTTAAGGTGTACAATACTGTTGTACATTATTTCGATCTATCTCGTAGGGAACAGCCAGCGTTTGCAATGTAAGCGTTAAAAAATGCCATTTACGACATCACATTAGAAACCTTTAAAGTTATCAATGTTTCTCTACTATATTGTGCATGTATTATACATACAAACCTTCCTCTTGAATCATTCTATCTATTAAAGAAAACGGCATCAAAATCCGTTGCGTAGTTTTGAAGATCTCAGCATTTATAGGGACAGACAGAGAGCGGAAGCGAATTTGTTTTATACTATGTAGTGATGACGGTGTGAACGTAAACTCTCACTATTATTGAATCAATTACATTTGATTTTTAAAGTAAGTAGTCAAACACAGGATAATTGTATCTAACAACAGGAAAACGGTAATACAATGACATTAATTTTGCTTTCTTAGTTTCAAGAGCGGATGCTTCTAGCTAAAGTACCGCGCTAAATTGCTACAAAACGTCATATTATTTCTATACGTATTAATATAGGTTTCACCTCTGTGGGCCTACTTGTAACATCGTTACTTCAAAAATAATTGACTAATTTTGATACAGCTTTGTTTGGTTGAAAACTGTCGTGACGGAAATGGTTCTTGGCCATATAATTTGTGAAGAGCTTAAACTCATTTCTTAGTTGATAAATGATAAAAGGATCTTACTAAGTTAAACATCTGCTAAATTTTGTGATTTAGATTTTAAATTCGATTTCATAATAATACCTTGGTGGTATTGTTATGAAGTGGTAACCTTAACTAGATGCTGCAGCAAAACCTTGAGTTGATGGTGGTGTGAGGGTGTTATAAAACTCTAATTTATTTTTATTTTTATTTGTATTAGTCTTCATTTTATCATATGTATTCATTGTTCTACTCTTAAGAGTCGCAACGATGTTTAATGAGACCTTCCAAAAGTGTTGGACTATGAAATTATAAAACGAATGATTTATTTCCAACGCCTTGTTTCATATCATCAATAGCTTTTAACAGTCAAATGCTGGACTTAGCCTTTTCTTAGCAAGCAGGTTTTGTCCTGCTGCTGGCCAGACGGGTTTTTATAGAGTTTTCTTCTTTTTGCATTGATGAAGTCTTGTGTAGTCGCTTCCTTAGTGAGGTCTTTTAATATCCATGGAATAAATAGCCGTGGAAATACTTCGCATTCGTGAACCGCCACCACTCAGACAATTTTCCTATTTAATATCAGTTTTCTGTCAATGGAAATTCAGTATACATCGGTTCAGTTCTTACTACCTAACAGCAGCCCGGAGTTTGAAAGTTTGGCGGTTATTCACGCCCGTGCCTCGGAGAGCATATAAAGCCGTTGGTCCCGGTTGCCATGAACAACTATGGCAATCGTTAATCGGAAGTCAGTGCCCTCTAATTTACTGAAAACTAGTTCAACCTTCGAATTTCAGTTCTCCCTTAGGATTGCGGAGGTGCCATGCCAGTCGCTCCGTGGAAAAACTGATATTCAGGTAAAACCGGTTGAACTAGTAGCCAACCCCAAATAATATCGGGAATAAGGCTAGGAAGATGACTTACAGAGATCCCTGCAACCATACAACAGTGTCGGTACAGTACGTTTTGAGTTCGGCATTCACTCGATCACTGACAACTGTCATGACATTTTCTGTCATGGAAAACATTGTCGTGCAACGCATAATGATAACGTAACGTAAACGCACGCGAGCGCGTTACCACGGGCCTCCTTATGTAATAACTTTCATACTTTCATATTGCACCGTTAGCGTTTGCGTTTTCAGTCGACGACAAGCGCTCTGACTCAAAACACGGAGCAGCGACAAAAGTGATATTTTTTTATTGTTTGTTTGTTTAGATATCGTTAAGAATTGTTTGTTTTGAAAATGGATCAAAATAATAATTGTGGATATAATTTTAAGTTGTTATTAAGTATTTATCAAAAGTTGGGTAAGTTATTTAATGTAATTAGTTATTTTTAATATATAAACAAAATTTGCAAACAGTGCATACTATTATTAAACTTAAAACTTAGTTGAACCATGCATGTGTGTGTATAATATTTATTTTATTTTCATGAAAAATAATAAATAAATATTATATTTAGTAAACAAATAACAGAAGTTGAATGTCGTATTTAATTTATTAATTATACTCGTAATACTAAAAATATGTAAAAATACGTTAATTAGCTTTTACCGGTGGGTTTGCTCGCGTTCATGTCAATTTGTTATTTTTTTTTAAATGTGAATAGTAGATGCTATATTCTAAACTATAGTAATTATCTAGATCAGTCTTGCCACTCTGACATGGTTGATTAATAAATATCTATTAAATATTCATTCACACAAACTTTCGCGTATGTAATATTAGTAATATATACATAAATGAACAAATTATTTATAGAAGAGGCAAAATAATCATTACTATTTTATTTAAACTTAAAAACAAATAAATTATGCTCAAAAATATTTAAGTACTGCTAATAATTAGTTAAAATAAGGTATTACACCAATCTCGAATAGGAATGTGTTTAATTACGATAATACCCCTATACAATTAACGTATATTAATACTGTTTTAAGTTTTTTCATTAATTTATCTATTCAGACATATGGAATAAAATTGAAATATAAATATTTGTTTGTAACTTCTAATTATCAATTTTTCATCTAAGTCCGACTTGTAAAAGTATATGTAAAAGATTTACTCAGACAATAGGTTTTGCTCATGTGTTTTTCATACCTGACGGGACGGCCGGACGAACCTTCATCACAGACTCACTCATGCGCACACACGTCCTTGAAATTAGAATATTATAATAATTATGACCGATTTTTTCTATAACGCACTGTATACCTACGTCATAACTTTACATACCTAGCATATGTATAAAGTCTGTGATAACAATACATAAGGTACCTACTTAAGTTTATACTCGTACTTCATTGATTTTATTGTGGCGGAGTCATGTTTTGTCATGTAGGGATCAGCCCCCTATCCAAGTTGCAAAAATTTTTCGTTCTACAATAGCTGAAGCCTCTATTCTCTTGTTTCATTGGCTAATATTTTGTTTTGTTCACGTGACATTAGCCAATGGAACAAGAGAATATAGGCGTCACGGATTGCAGCATTCAAAACGTTGCCTAGGAGGGCAGGTTCTTGTGACACTGTGATATCATTCCTGTGGTGCTGGTCTATTTTCGGACAAATATTTTTATTTCGGACATCTTACACACAACACCATCTAATCCTAAACTAAGCAGAGCTTGAATTATAGGTACTAGACAACTCATATAAATACATCAACATATTATACATAGAAAAACACCCAAACTCTGAAACAAATATTTGTGGATCACACAAACATTCGGTCGTATCCGGGAATCAAACCCGAGACCTCTTGATCAGCAGCTACATACGCTGACCACTAGACCAATAACGCAGTCGAATTAGTATAAATGCTCATATTTGCTCTATGTATTTTCATTTCTTAGCTATTTATCTCGTTATCCACAAACCTTATCGTTACTATCGAGATGAAAGGTACATATTTACCTGATATTACAAGGTATTCGACGCCCGTGAAGGTTAAACAAATGTCAATGTCAGTTTACAAATGAAATGTGTAATAGTAAGCAAGTAGCGGATAACAATATACTTATGTAAATATTCAATGTTATTTAACAATTAGTAGGTCAAGTTACTAGTTATTTCGGTGCGGCCAGGGGTGTCGTCTAAGGCGGGTTGATGTTCCGCTTCTTACTATAAAGAGCGGTGAGAGGCGCAGCAGCACCCTGCCTCGGGGGTGAGTCCAGTCACCCCGAGATGTACCCCAGATTAGGAGTAAGGCAGGGGGGACACCAGAAGCCGCTGATATGATCCTGGTTGATGTTCCTCCCGACTGCCGAGGTAGGACGCCGTGGGGTTTAGTGGGTGGACCGGTTGCCCTGAGTCCCACACACGTGCTTCGCTTGCTCCACTAGTATGGGTACGGTACGGGTATGGTAAAATTTTTGGATTGGAAACAATCACCGAGGGTAAGCAACGACGGCGCGGTCAGTATCTAGATGGGTGACCGTTTGTGAAATGATATGTTATAAACGTTTCCGTGAAGTCACGTTAAGCAATCGATCCCGGTTGTTAAGATAATAGTCGTGAAGCTTAGTTAAAGGCGTTCGAGTGGCTTGACCGTTTTTACCAACGTTCCCCAAATTTAAGGGGCCAATTAAAGAGAGTTAAGTAACACTTGAGTGGTTAGATATCTCTAAAAACTTAGGGCAAAGTTAGGGGGCTTATAGTAAGGAGACGGCTCAAGTTAGTTGATAAAAACAGGCATCAATATTCCAAATGTGTCACCGGACATAATAAAAGACCTATATTTTTTTTTCTGGATACTCGTTCCCGGTTCATATCTCATTCGATGACATTTCTCTGATATCGATCTTTTAGTCCTTCATAAAGGGATGTTAGAATAAAACCAGTTCCAAATATTTTACACGTTTAGTCATCTCGTTAATGAGTAAATGAAGTTCGTTTACCTCAGTTGACTCATCTTCACCGTAAACATTGTTGGGCAACTCATTCAAAAGGAAAATGCCGCGGCGGCGCTAAGTACTACACTGTGTCATATTTGCATCCTTACTAATCACTACATAATATAATATATGTATTATAAAACAAAGTCCTCTGCTGTGTCTGTGTGTCCTTTAACTTAAACTACTGCACAGATTTTCAAGCTGTTTTCAGCAATGGATACATTGATTCGTGAAGAACATTTGAGTATATAACTTATCAAGTTTGAAATGTTTTTAAATACCTATCAATCCGTGCAAAGCCGGGGCTCGCCTCTAGTATAATATATGCATATGTTTGTTTGTTACATTTTCACACTCCAACCACAGCTCAGAGAGTGATATAAGCAGGGCCGTAGCTAGGGTAGGGCATCGCAGGGCAATGCCCTACCTTGAAATCAGAATGCCCTACCTTAAAAATATCAAAAACTAAGATATTTTTTTATAATTGAATTATTTGTAATTTGAGATAAAAAAAATGAAGGGATAGGACTCAAAACTTTTCTGAACATACCACAGTTTGTATATTCATTTCATATTATAATAATTCTTTGCTCTGTGTATGGCATTTGAAGCGGCATCACATGAAGCAATGGGTCTATATAATTACAATATCTGTGTAGCAGACGGTACTCCCCGTCCCATAGATTGCAATATGGGCTACATTACAGTCTATGGGAAGGGGAATCCTTTTTTTAAAATAAAACTAGCGTACATGTTTTGCGTGCAAGTGCACGCGTGTCAATTTTCATATATTTATTTCAATGAATATTTTTGTGTCGTTTGCATACATTTTTTCACTTAGGACCGACGTTACGACGGCTAATAGTGTGTCTTCTCGGAGGAAATCGATTTGAGTGCCTCCCACTTTTGTAGGTGATACGGTGTTCCTGTTTCTTTTTAAAGAACGTGTCTCCAAGGCAAGATCGGTAGCCACACATGTTCGTAAAATGTCTTCACCCTCTTTGTTGCGAATGCCATAACCGAAACCACCATGAACACGCTTAAACTCCACACAACCCTCACCCACATGCCCATTTAGATCACTACCCGGAACGATTCCCTGCTACAAAGGAATGCCGCGAAGAACCTCCCTGAGTTGGCTCCAGAACGACATCTTTACGGTTTCGCTACAACCTGCCTGTGGCGCGTAAGCTCTTATCAGATGGGTAATAATTCCATCGATAAGCACCCTTACGACCATAAGACTGTCGCTACATCAACTCTAAAATGCCAGTCTGAAGCCACCCGGCAAGCACCACGGCCACTCCGTTCTCTCCACCAGGTGCCTCTGTGTATATCAGTTGGTAGCCATTCCCAATGAACCGGGATCTACTGCCCTTCCACCGAGTCTCCTGCAGGAACGCTACGGCTACCCTCCGCCTAGAGAGTAAATCGGCTAACTCCCTCGCACGACCGGTTAAGGTGCCAATGTTCCTGGTGGCAAAGCTTCTTTAACCCGCCCTGGACCCGGTAGCCCTCTTCTACTTGACACAGGAGTCGGGCGAAGCTCCTGCGCGCCGTTTTCCGGCGGCGCCCTATCCGTGGCACTAACAGACCTATTGATCAATGCTCATGTTCTGCTAAACAAATTATTTGTCTACGAGGAGCTATTGAATGTACATCACTGACCTAGAGGTCAGTGATATACGTGGTGCTTGATTTAGCAGCCCGAGCTTCGGAGCACATTTATTTTATTTTAAACTTAATGCGCATGTAGCACAAAGGCGGACTTAATGCCATGTGGCATTCTCTGCCAGTCAACTTTCAGGTGATGTAGGAATATGATGTGGTCGGTGCAGGCTTAGGATATAAAACCTGATAAGGTAGTTATAAATGTAGGTATCACCTTTATTGTAAACCATTTTCATTTATTCAAATTTAATAGTTGTAAGTAATATACACAAATTTACTGTTATTATTACATTAGGGTTTATAACAGTGGAGGAAGATACCAGACATGTATATAAACATACGTATATATACATACACACATAAATCCACATATACACAGGCATACATATATAAATAAATGTAATTATATATATTGCGTATCTAAATACTCAGTCGGGGATCGTTCTGCCAATTCATTCCGGAGTAAATCACGTACTTTCATTTTGAATGTGAGGCGGTTTGTGGACATCCTGATTTCAGTAGGTAGCGCATTCTGACTGCACGACGAAGGAAGGGAAGGGAATTTAGAGGTGCGAGGAGGGTAAAGGAGAAGCATATTGTTCCTTGACCGAAGGTTTCGGTCATGGTTTGAGCATAAGAGACAAAAGTGAGGTACGAGGTACTCAGGTAACGATGGGGAGAAGAGGAAAGAAAAAAGAGAAGTGAGTGCACGCAAACTGCGGCGCTGTCTAATTGGGAACCATTGCAGCTGGGAACGTAAAGCAGACACATATTTGAGAATTGAAACCAAAACGAATTGAATGCAGTTATTGAGAAGGGGTTTATTATAGAGGTAGGCAGGTCAAAATAACACATCACCATAATCGATTAGGGGATTTATTAGGGACTGCATAAGCGTAGCCTTGGTTTTAGCGGGAAGGAAGTTTTTAAGACGGTATAAAGCGCGAAGACACGAAGTAACTTTCTGGCTGACATGTGTCACTTGTGCTCGCCAATCAAGTGTAGAGTCCATATATAGCCGCAAGTTATTTACTACTGCACTCAGAGCTATCTTCTGGTTGTTGTAGACAACTGGAGGAATGACTGCCATATCCGACCTACTTAGCATTTGGTTTGGCATATGACATGTCATATGCCATTGAGAAAATGAACATTGGACTTGGTCAACATAATTATCCTCAACACTTGACTACGTACAATCTGGCTAACTTTGATTCATTCGGGTAACATTGACAGTGTGACCATGAACTAGTTTCGATTTATTTTTCATATGATACCAATACAATTTACAAATACTTCTTACAGTTTTACATTTTTAAAGTAACTCCGTAAGCGCACCTTAAAAATAAATAGGCTTTCATACAGGGGTAATGTCAAAACTTATTTCTGAAATTTGCGCCCGAGTTTATGCTATTCGAACAGTGTAAAACTTTTGGAATATTTTGTGAGAGATTTTGTAGAATCATTTGTAATGGAATTATCGTATTTTAATATAGCATTTGCCTATAATTACGCCTCTTTATCTAATTACTATAACTACTAATTTTTATACAGGCTAACTTTGACAGTGTTTTGAAGTATTTTTTTACATAATTTGACCTACATAATTGACGACGATTTGCTCTATATGGAGTGGGGTGAATAAACATTTTATGGTCAAGTGTTCATAAATTATTATTATTTTCTAATTATTTTAGCTTCTTTTCTATTTAGTTACACAAAAAATGTTGCCTTAAACATGTTTTTAAAGGTTTTTTGATACTAATTAAAAATATGTATAACAATGCCAAATGTCGTAGACTGATTATTGATTATTTTATAAAATATAAGACAAAACTGGAAATTAATGGTTTTATTACGTCGGTTATACCCATTTAGAAGAAAAACATAAACCAATGTTACCCAGATTAATACAAAATATACCTAATAATTACTACTTTTCTATGAATGGTTCTAAGTGTGTCAAAGTTACCCATGTAATGACGGTAACTTTGACAGACTAGAAAATCAGGTTTTCTTGGACTGATAATTTTTTAGAGAATTTAATTAATCTTTACGGGTGAAAAGTGTTATGAGAGCACTAACAGAGCAAAATACAGTCGTGTTGTATTCTTGAATTTTATAATATTGTGTAAAATATCGCAATTATCTGTCAAAGTTACCCAGATTGACTGTACGTCAATTATGATAATTTTTTTACTTCCGCCCTACCATTAAGCAATGCTGCCCTACCTCAAATTCGACTCTAGCTACGGCCCTGGATATAAGCTACATCTTACCGCGAAAATCGATAAACACGCGGATAAAATCTAGCTAAAAATTAAATTTACGTTTCACCCCAATTGTTTACAAATATGTTTTGGCTAGTTTTCCTAAATAATTACGTTATTTACTAATTTGCTAAAATGTGACAAGTAATACTTAACCTAAACCCATACAATGATTTTAAATATTTAAACACTTTCAAGCAAATCCGACAACCACAAAAAAACTTGTTATTTAGGGCCTGTGACACTTACAAATAAAGTGCCTTTCCATTGCTACAATATAAAATAATCTTTACTAAACTAAGTTGATTTGATGATGTTATTTTAACAATTGTATTTTTCTCGTCAGATGAGAGCTCCAAAGCCGAGCGGCCGTCATACCCGAAGGCCGGTCTGATCCTCCGCACCGCCACCATGAAGGACAGTGTCTCCAGCGACTCCTCAGCACATGCCGGTCAGTTCAAAACATGCATGATAGGTGATTTCAGCAATGATGCAGGATCACTTCTCTAGATAGCCATAGTGATGGTCACCATACTCTAAAGTCTATATTCACAATGAGGTGCTTTCCACCGGGCACAGTAGAGTCACTTTGGTAGGCTTAAATATAAAGAAAACATACACTTGCTGACTGCCTTGTTGGTCCAGTGGTCAGCGTATGCGGTTGCTGATCAAGAGGTCTCGGGTTCGATTCCCGGGTCGGACCAAATATTTGTGTGATCCACAAATATTTGTTTCGGAGTCTAGGTGTTTTCTATGTATAATATTTATGTATTTACAAAAACAATGTTTGTGTATTTATATCAGTTGTTTAGTACCCATAATACAAGCTCTACTTAGTTTGGGATTAGATGATGTTGTGTAAAAGATGTCCGAAATATTTATTTATTTAATTTATATTGTCATTTCACCAAAAACCCATAACGTCCCATTGCTGGGCTCGAGAAGAAAAGAGAAGTCATATCTCTATCCTTAAATTACCAGCCTGTTCTGCCTACCTACTTCCTTCTTACGAAAAGACTCATTTTTACTGTAAGCCTAACTAAGAGACACCCAAACCAATTCCATTCATGACTGCCTTGTTGGTCTAGTGGTCAGCGTATGCGGCTGCTGATCAAGAGGTCTCAGGTTCGATTCCCGGGTCGGATCAAAAGTTTCTATGATCTGCGAAAAAAAATTTCGGAGTTTGGGTGTTTTCTATGTATATTATTATGTGTGTATTTATATCAGTTGTCTAGTACCCATAATACAAGCTCTGCTTAGTTTGGGACTTGATATAGTGTGTCAGACATTCGAAATATTAATTTAATTAATTCAATAGGCCTAGCCCGCACAGACAGTGAACACAGCCTAGGTTCAGTGGAAGACACAGTGGTGAGGAGGGAGAGGTGCGAGGGGGGCGTGAGGACCACCACCACCACCAGGAGTCACCACGGTCACGTGACACACGCACACCACCACACCGACTCAGAGACAACACACACAGAGAGGTCCTTCCTCGACAGCAACACCAAGGTCAGCGGAGTACAGGATATCTTGACCAGAATGAAGAATGCTGATATAGGTTTGTGACTTATTTATACTTACTGCTCCACTCTCAAAGGTCGTAGCGTGAAGTTTAGCTTAGAAATACTCGTAGTTATATAGATAGATAGTTTATCGATTTTCTGGATGTTTCATTTCTATGCAGTTATTATTTGAATTATCTCTTTAATACTCTGCTAGAATCACAGGTTTGCTTTAGAAGATGATTGTTTGATATACATATTTATGAATGATCTACATTTTATAACTGGTTCCCTGTTCGCAAGTCCCGACAGATGGCGTTACTCATTTAGAAATTGTATTATTTGATCAAAGTGCTTAAATAATCTTAGTGTTAATAAAGGCTAGGAAGATCATGCAATGGTACCCAGATTGTCGATAAATAATAAATGACTGCCTTGTTGGTCTAGTGGTTGACGTATGCGGCTGCTGATCAAGAGGTCTCGGGTTCGATTCCCGAGTCGGACCTAATGTTTGTGTGATCCACAAATATTTGTTTCGGAGCCTGGGTGTTGTAAAAGTATGTTTATGTATTTATATCAGTTGTTTAATACCCATAATAAAAGCTCTGCTTAGTTTGGGCACTAGATGGCGTTGTGTGTAAACATGTCCAAAATATTTATTATTATTTATTATATTAGTGAATACATAAATGCAAAAACTTTATACCACTTTTTACGAAAATTGTTTGGACGGAGTAGTTTGAAATTTCGCATACTTACAATTTATGTGAGGGAGGAGTGTAGGAAGCTATTTTAAAACAAAAACATTAAATCAATTAATAAAACGTCACACACACTACCACGTAATTGACACACACACGCTTAATATATTATTGTTAACTTATCATTGTAGCGTAACTTGGCGAAATCCGTGTTTATAGAAGTTAGACTTTGAGAACAGAACCTTAATAATGTTGTCACTTATAATTCAAATAAATTATAGTTCACTAGTTACATTAAAGATACATGTACAAAAGAAATAATCCTGCTCATAACACAAGCATCCATCCTGGGTGGGAATTCAAGCCTGATACTAAGAGTGGTGTTCAATCGTGCAGTGATCCAGGAGGGCGACACGTCGGAGGACGCGGAGGCGCGCGCGCTGCTCAACAAGTTCCTCGGCGCCACCGTGCTGATGGCCGGCATGCAGTCCTACGTCACCGAGAAACCTTCCGGCAAGGTCGTCGTCAAACAGGTCAGTCTCATCATCAACGACTACCTTGTTGTTTACTGCCTTGTTGCTCTAGTCATCTAGTGGTTTGTGTAGGCGGCTGCTGATCAAGAAGTCTCTTGTTCGATTCGGAGTTTGGGTGTTTTCTATGTTTAATATGTATATGTTTATAAAAAAAATATGTTGATGTATTTATATCAGTTGTTTAATACCCATAATACAAGCTCTGCTAAGTTTGGGATTAGATGACGTTGTGTGTAAGATGTCCGAAAAAAAAACCTTTTAAATTAGTTGACAGTAGAACATAGGCTACTTCCGAAAGGTCTACTAAATTTATAGGTATCCTAACAAGTTAAATTCTGCGTTTATTGTTGTAATCGCGAGTAACGCCGCGGTGAAAAGCGAGTAAAAAAAATAGCCGAAATTACTTCCAATGCCATTATACCGTCCCGTCAAAATACGTCCATTCAAGAGATTAGCCGTAAAAAAATAATAATAATGGCACATCATTGTCTTCCGGATATCCGTATAAAGTGCTTTGTTACCATTGAACAGGTTTATTTTTTAGTTTTTTAAGCACCAATCCCGCACTGGGAAGGAGGAGTATATCCAATGTCGCATGGAAATTTACCAACGTACACAAAAACTACTACAAAAACTACCCAGACTCAAATTTGGTCACACAACATGTTGGTCTCATGTAGGAATCAATCAAACAATATTAAGCATTGTAGGAGAAGGCGTGACGACCCGCTCAAACCAGAGCGCCACTCGTGTGCTAATTATAAAAACTCTATCGAATCTAACAAAACACTAATAAAATCTTATTGGATTAGTAACGGACATCTGATACGTCATTATCTTCCGGATATCCGTATAACTTGCTTTGATTGATTTTGAACAGGTTTCTCATAATATGAACTTAATTACTTTTATGTTATTTAAATACACACAAATTCTATTTATATTGTAGTGAAAAAACTCCGTATTTAAAAATAGTTTGTAACTAGTTATTAGTATTAGATGTAGTCATAAATTACCCTTTCAAGTAGCACTTGGAGCGTAATGCACAGCGTAGTGCAAGGCAAGTTACGAAATTTCAACTAGGTATAGTCTCATGATTCTATTTGATATCCGAAATACCGTGGTCAGTTCCTCCTCAGAGCAGGACGCCTAAACCGGCCGTCGTTGTGGTATTTAGTGGTTCCCCGAAGAACTGGAGATCCGAAGGCATTTTCGTGAGCGCCAACAAAAAAAAATAGGTGTAGTCTTCTAGGAAGCGATGAGACGCTCGCTTTAGAAGCCTAGCAAAGACTCGCTGTCTTTTCAACAAGCTGTATCGCCTGTGTATATATCGTATTGCATGTGATGCAAAGCAACATGAGACCCGCTGCAGTGTCATGTGAACATGCAGCCGCGCTTGGCACGAGACGATGGTGAATCATACGCGTCTTTATTGTAGCATTTAATTTATAACGCGTTGTTTCACGGAAGTGTTGAAAGATTTCTAGGAAGAACACATGTATGTTACAGAAATGTGTTTTTGTAGAAGATTGTTTAATTTTACATAGAGATTGAGTTGATCAAGTGATATTGAGTGATAAACATGCTTACGACAGTTACGGTTTTTTACGGTTTAAAGTGTGTAAGGTTTTTGGAGTATTTAAAATATTTCAATATTAAAATTCTTAAAAAATGCATAGGTATCCGTGCTTCCATACTAATATTATAAAGAAAGTATCACTGTATATCACCGTATGTCTGACTTTTTCGGTTTCACGGCTAAACCACCGTTCGATGGAACTGAAGAACCGGTTCCGATTTGACTAAATTTCGGCATAGAGATAGATTAGACTTTAGAGAAAACTATAACCTGCTTTTTGATACGATAACCGACATATAGGTAATAAATATTATACGTGGTTTTATCGGAAATTAACAAACAACACACAGGTTGGCAAGCAAAATAAAACTGATTCGGCTAGAAGGTTCACTATTAAATTATGACGGATAAATCATGTTTATTGTGTTAAATACTTTTAAGCGTACTTGCGTTCAAAGCTAATCTACGTAAACATGTAGATTTGTGTTTGTAGAAACACCTACAAAATTTGTCAACCAAACCATCTTTATCGCGCCAATATGAAACTGCATTTGATATCTTTCTAGTCTAGTTAAACGACAATTTTGACAATAGATGGAGTTATGAAGTTTCTTGCCGGTTCTTTGCCATGGACATGACATTTTGGAACAGTGCAACTAGAGTCAGTAACGTACCGGTTTGAAAATGCCTGTGCGCACTTAAAAAGCTTTTTATTTAATTACACAGCTGCGTATAAAAATCGCAATTTCAAATTCCAGATGTTCCCATAAAATTTGCTTTTAAACTAAATATAATTTGTGCCAACCCTGACATCATCTACATTTATAAACACGGCGAAACTCCTTTTAGGGTCATCAGTTGATTATAAATCGCAAATGTAATGTTGATCTATCTGCGCAGGAGAACGTACTACATGCGTAGATCTGAGCGCGTGGCGTGCCCACGCGCACGCTGTTTAGTGTTTATTTATCAATATACGCGTTAGTGAGCAACGTTGGGCAATGCTTTGTTGTCTAGAATTTTTTCCTATCTGTTTTATCCCTATTTAAAAAAACAGGTAGAGGTTCTTAATGCGGTTGTATTTTTAATTTTGTTGTGTCAGAACCTCTTTATTTATGAACCTATTGGTGTTTTTATTCATAATTTGCTGAAATACTGACCCAAGTAACTCTGCCTCCGTCCCTCAAAAATAAATTATTTTCCTTTTGCATAATTTCCATTGCTTTTTTCTCGACTCCTATTTGGCTGATGGCGTAGCATTACTCTAGAAAAAAATTCTATCCAATATTATAATTTTTCTTTCAAACCAGTATTTCCTAAGGTTGAAGCGTTAAACCAAACAAATACGGTCTTGTGTCATTTAAAATTACAAATTAAATTTAAAAAATCCGTTGCGAAGTTGCCACAAAACAGACAATAAAGTTTATTTCTTTGTTCTGTTTTCGTTCCTTGATAAAAAATTTTTTCACTGTTGGCGGGAAAAAGTGAATCAGTACGACCATTGCCAGTTTTCGTACCAGTCCCTATTAACAACGATTTAACATCGTTTATCAAATACAATTGCTACATTACAAAATATAGTAGTAAGAAAACTTTACGGTAGACAAGAAAACAAGATGAATAATTGTACCTTGGTATATTGTAAGTAGGTTTGTGCACTTTAAAAATTCCAAAAGTTTTACACCAATTATGTATCGAGCTTACACTTTCATACTACAACTAGGGCATCGAAACTCGGTTCAATTTTGAAAACCCGGGTTTTCGGGTCTAAGAGTAATCAAAACCCGGGTAAACCGGTTTTTTCGAGCATTTCGATCTTTTTATTGTAATTTTTAAAATACACTAATCTGCGTTTATGCAGAGTGTCCCAGAACTCAACGTCAAGCCGAAACGAGGTGACAGGATTGGTTGTAACCATCATGAGAAAAATAAAAATAAAAAAACTATCCCATGCAGTTTGAAAATTTGGTCAAACCATTTTTAGGTTATTGTGGTTAATTTATATTATTTTAGTTCATTTAAACTTTGGGACCGTAACCCTAAATAACATTCTAGAATCACAGTCAAAAATAATTACACAATTGCCCCAAGTTTGCTAGAATTAAGACTATTTGTTAAACTATGCATTTAAAATTTTTAATACTGTGAATTGAAAGACTCCATAAACGATGATTCGTTCTTAAATTCGACACCTTTGATTTCACCACAATTCGATTGTCTCTAGAATTCGGGTCGTCGTTAAATTCTACAGTTCGCAGTCTTTGAGCCAATACCGATAAAGGCAAATCTTCATCCTCGTCAAGTTCGGCAAGCTGAGCGACGTTTTCATCGAAGCCGGCATTGAGTTTGTACATTACGTCCACAATTGCCACCTGAACGGCATGAGCAAAGCATAGCTGATGGTATGACTTAAGGGACTTCCCTAATGCAACCATTAGGCCGCAACCGACTGTGGTTTGAGCAACGATGTCATTTGTTAGAGATACCCCATATTCGTCCAACTTGGCCTCAATCAGTTGAACGCATGACGCTGCATTCATGGACCCGTGAATGCGTATGAGACCTAGATTTCGAAAACTGCTATCCCTTGCCAAATTTGGTGAATGTAAAGTGAGCCCTATATATCTTCTATTTTATTGGATGTCCATTCATCGAATGATATCGAAAACTTCTTTTCATCTGACAGTATAATTTTTATCTCCTTGATTATTTCTAGCTTCCTATTATAAAACTCTTTGAGAATTATGTTGCGAGCGGTATCAGCAGTAGTGGGTAATTTGTTGCCGGTCTTTTCAAAAAGGTACTTTAAACCTTAAGATTTGAGAACGTTCTAAGAGGAATTCCATCAACTGCAGCCATACGAGACACCATAACTTGCATACTTGGGTTTGCATCAGTCTCAAAATAGTGTGTCAACTTAGTTTTCCTTTTTTGGCGCTTCAGGATTTTCTTTTGAAGAAGATGCACTACCTTGAGCTATTGCTTCGAATGTTGAATGCCTTGCAGCCTCTATATGAACCGGTTGAATATTCTTTAAATGTCTTAGTAGGCAGCTAGTACTACCACCAGCTGATTTCAATACTTTTTGGCATGTTTTAAATTTAGCTTCATTTTTGTTTTTGTTTTTACTTATTTACATATACATTCACTTAATATTGCATTTGAAGTGGCTTAAACTTAATAAATAACAATAACAAAAGTATTAAAAAAAACCCGAAAAACCCGAGTTTTAAAAATCCAACCCGGTTTTTTTTGTAATCCTAAAAACCGGGAAAACCCGGGTTTTTTCGGTCCGGGTAAACCCGGGCTCGATGCCCGAACTACAACTCATTTGAAAGACTGTTTTTATTTATTTTTCGCTTCAGACATGTTTTTCATATCTCATACACGCAACCACATGTGCCACAGTGAGGCGTAGCAGAGTACAGCTACTTTTTTTTTGAATGATAATGCACATTGGCATTCTTTGGCGGAATCATTTCTTGTAAATACAAGAGAAAAGAACTGCCTCAATGTCAATGACAGCAGATTGTCGTTCCATTTCATAACCGACTTCAAAATGGAGGAGGTTCTAAGTTCCATTTTGTATGTATTTTTTACTTTATACTTAAAAACTGCCATGTGTTTTGTTATTTTTAAGAATCACGAGTGATTCTGATGTTTTTAATTACCTCTACGTATTTATTGTGTGATTGAAAATGTCAGGCTCTGGACTGGACCGAAGTCAGACGATATCAACGAATTATCTTGTAAACAAAGCTGTACAAGGCAGAAGCGTATTACCGTTTAAAGCCACGCGTTGTAGCGCGGAAAACGACGAAAATCCTATGCAAAAATAACACGCCCGGACCGACATTTCACTAAACACAATCTAAAAAAGTTGTATCTCACATATTAGTTTAAGCAAAAACTTACCTTACTATCTCTTAAAGAGGAAGAGGAATAGGCGAGTTTCTCCTGCGCTATTTACAGGACTATATTTGGCTTCGTGACGTCAGAGCAGGCCGCGCGCGCAGTCTGCCCCCGACTCCCGCGCAACCGGCACGCTGCCGAAGCCATGAAATTTTACATATTAAACTAAAATGAACCATAATATTATGGTATTATAATATTAATTAGTGCAGTAGTACCGAACCAATTCCGGTTTAAACTAGTGTTTGGATTAAGGATTTTTGAAAATTTTCTTCTTCTCTACTTTTTGTGGTGAGTTTTCTGTTTTAAAACTATTTTTTTTAATAATTGTAAACTAATTGACTAATAATAAAATGTGTTAAATACAACAAAATAACTTTAGTACCTATTTTGCAATCTAAGCGGGAGTTGAAATCCGTCTATGACGTCACGGCGTTATAACTTTGAACTCTTCCAAACTGAAATTCATATATTAACTTTAATAAATACTCTTGATTTTTCCCATTTTTATGTTAAACTAATTTTTACCCGTGTCTTCACTTACCTATAAATAATTAACCTGAAACAGAATATTTCTCTGTATTCCTGGCAAACAATGCAAAACTTCGTAAATAATGTATGAACATCAATTTCAACTTTTACCAGCTAGTATTTATGCAGTACTAGCTGGCACTGAAGGTGCGACATTGTACTTGTATAGATGAGAAATACGGAACAAACCAAAGGGTGGATAAAACACTCTTTGAAAAGACAAAAATGAGCTTAGTTTATAACGAACTTTTTAACATTTTCGCAACGTACATGAACACACGTAGCTGACGTCTTCATTACCTAGGAGTATAAAATATAGTTTACGTCCTATTCTCAGACCTATTTAATAAACACAAAATTTCATAAGAATACATCAGCCAACCAACCATAGAGGAGTATTTCAACTAACATTGAACATAGAAAAATTAATTATTAAATATCCACCAACAGATAAGCTTTTGTCATTGATAAAATAACTCTTTTTTTTGTTTTTTTAAAGACAAGTTCCGCATTAGGAATATAAATCCTGTGTCGCGGAGTCTTTACAAACATACATGAAACGGACACAAAAAACACCCAGACTCCGAACAAGAATTTGTGAATCACACAAAGTGTTATCCGCTCCAACCTCTAAAACCACTAGACCAACCGTGGAGGGAAAATTTTATTCGCCATCGACAAATTCTAGAATGATATTTCGACACAGTCCCAAAAGATTTAGATAGATAAGAAAGATTAATTTCGAGACGACAGCATCTTCTCGAGATAAATCTCCCTCGTACGTGCAATATAGGCTAGTGCTAATATAGGTCGTTGGCCTACAAATACCTCGAGTGTACCTCTTTTACGTACAGTATTATCTTACAATGTTTTGATGCTACAAATACTCGTATAGGATAAACTCTCAAACTATAATTAAATACAACTGACGTTAGTTTAATACATGTTTGTGTTGCAATTTTCTCATGAAAACAAACTGCTCTTAAATATGTTTCATAAATGTAATGTACTCTGTTGAAATATTTAACCGAAAAATCGTTTTTAAAGTATGACCTATGGAAAATTAGTTATCTAACTCCGATGTAGTTAGATCGATTTTGATTTAGTTGTTTCTCATTGTTTTAAAGGTGACTTGATATCTCTTTGGTTTTATTTCGAGGACATCAGGGGTTAGATTACAATTCAAATATGTTATTAATTTATACTTCTAAAGAGTTCAGACGAGACATAGAATATCTCTACTGATTAATTTAGGTTTGATGACGATGATGAAATAATTGAGTCTTATAATTTAATATTTTATTACAAAAATATTTGTCATTGTTATTTTTGATCAATAACTTTTATTATTCCATTACTCTTGAACTGTTATTGTAGACTTAAACTTTTGTGTCCATCAAATCTCCAAAAAATCTGTATTCTCAAATTCAAATTCCTGTCTTAGAAAATAATTTGAAACTTACTTACTTACTTACCTTAACCGTAAATACTTACTTACCTCTTTGAATTTAGACTATCATAGCAATTCATAAACCATAGATTTCCATAGACTACAATCTCCATAAAAAACAGTCAGTATGTGACTCATCAAAACTATGTGAAAAACGGAACGACCTACTCGCTATAAGTGGATTGGCCTGTCATTTGTGACATTGTATCTGTCAACTGTGCGTCAAACTGAGGTCAACGTTATGACAAAGCTAAATATTAAACAAATAAAATTCACGTATATTTTTATTAAATTATCAGTTTCAAAAAGCTTAGAAGTATTTTTCCAGCCTTGCATTAGACAGATCCGAATTAAAAATTACTACTGGACATTAGTCACTCCTTAGAAAGAAGGTATTAGCACACTATACCCAGCTGTCCAGACGGGTTAGTATAGTGTTTATGGCAAGTTTTCCTTCTCTTTGCAATGCTGTTATCCTGCCTCACCCACAAAATGAATAGAAATGACACTACACGGACAAAACTATCCCAAACATGTCTATAATAATGTTGCCAATATATCTTGTGTGAACACACCTTTACAACTAAAAATTATGTAGTTAGATACAAGAGTACAATTTATTTCTTGCGATTCCTATTGCTTATAATAGCGGTATCAAATAACACATTGTGATATCTCTGCGTATTACTCAACAAGACCACTGTAATTTGCGGTGAAAATTTATAATGGCGAATTATTTCATGAGTTATTGCAACTGCTATTGAGCTGTGGAAAGTTACTATTGAATCAGATAATTATAGCTTCATGTATATAACAAGATTTCTAGTTATTTTATAGTCAGAAGTACCTAACAGAAGTAGTGAACACTTATTTAGACGAAATACGGAAAGAATGCCGACAAAAATTATATTACATCGATCGGAATATTTTATCTGCCCTGGTAACCAAACTATAGTGTGATTCAGATAACTAAGACAATGCCATCTATTGAGTGGCAGGTTAAAATCTTTGTAATAATTTAAGACAAGTACTTTGTATAGAAAGTTTTTCAGTTCTCCCTTAGGGTTGCGGAGGTCCGATGCCAGTCGCTCCGTGGAAAAACTGAAATTCAGGTAAAACCGGTTGAACTAGTAGCCGACCCCAAATAAAAACTTGGGAATAAGGCTAGGAGGACTTTGTATAGAAAAAAAGTATACCATTGAACCATATAAAAAAGTTGCATTAACATTCTAACCCATGTACATACCATTGATTTCAATTATATATCCTTGTTTCACCTAAAACTTGCGCAATATTATCCAAACAAAACTCTCTTACGAAGTCTCAAGTGATGATAAGCATTTTTATACAGCATACACAATTTGATAATGGGATAGAATGCGCACTTTCATCTATGATGTAATATTGTCACTTCTATTATCTATGGTTATCTCTTGAGAGGAATGTTCGTATAAATAAAGATGTGAGTGCAGATGCAGACGACTTTGAGAGTCAAGTAACAAATCAATTAAAATAATTATCTAAGCGACGCAAGACAGAAAAACATAAGTGTAAGCTCACTCGTATTTTGATAGCTCATAATATTTTCTATAGGTAGCATTAATTGCACGTGTTTCAAATAACATGAGATGTTGTCACTGTTCTTGTAACACTATTATTTTTCTTGCTTCATAATATTCTATAGTATGTTGTTGTTTTTTCTTCTTTTCCTTCGGACTTCTCCTTTTAAAAAAAAGGAGAAGTCCTTTAAAAAAGTGAAAGCTATTTTCTGTTTTTTTAATGAGTATCACGAAAGGAGACCACCGCCTGTCTGTGTATCGGGATTATCCCAGGCATTTTGAAATCACAGAAATCAGATGAACACGCGTCTTTTAAAATTATTGATTGTCATTTATTAAAGGGGGGGGGGTCCGTAGCTGTCATTTATTAAAAAAATATATTACCAATACTCTTGTGATCCAAACGAATGTTGTTTGACAGCCAGTAAAAAAATTAAAACAATTACTTCGTGACGTCAAACTATAACGGGTTGTATTCTAAAAACAAAATAGTTGATCTTCTAAATCGTTTTCCTCAAAAAATCATCCTTTAACAGTCCACTGCTGGACATAGGCCTCTCTTTGAAAAGGAGGTTTTGGCTTACTATACCACGCTGGCCAGACGGGTTGGTATAGGGTTGGTTTCAAGTTTTCCTTCTCTTTGCGTTGATGTTGTCTTGCGTAGTTTATCCCTTAGTCGCCTTTTACGACACCCGCGTGGGATGAGTTTTCCTTTTTTCTAAATTAAATATAAGCGTCCGATTGACACGTCCATACCATAACATTTAAGTTGACAACTTGACAAATTAAGAAACATTGGTTTGGTACTTTTTTTATAATTCTTTTTAACATACGTCTTTTGGCAGTGTATATTTTTTCCGTCGACGTCAACAAACAGTAGAAATTTAAATAACATGAACAACAACATTCGTTTATCACAGGGGATGTCTGTTTAAGGAGCCCTACACTTTAAATAATTATATTATTAGTAAACAAGCTAATTATTTCCTTTTTCATTTTGCAGTAAAGGCAGCCATAAATACATAAACTTATTTTTTTTTGTAAATACATACATATTAAACATAGAAAATACCCAGACTCCGAAACAAATATTTGCGTATCACACAAACATTTGAACCGACCTAGAAATCGAACCCGGGATATCTTGATCAGTAGCCATCCATCATGTCTTAGTATAAAACTTAAAAATAAATACTTAATATATGTATGTATGTAACTACGGTGATGAACACATATAGACCAATAAATAGGTATTATAATGTCAAGTACCCGGCCTCGAGGAATGTTTGACAGTAAAATCTGTTACAAATTGACATTATTGAGCCATCGATTACATGGATTGATATTGAATGAATTAAAATTTGCGTTGCTTGCCAAATAATCGGCCGGTATCGGATACTGAAGCGAGTTGTATCTAGCTTATTAAAAAGTCAGGTTATCCAAGTTATATCCTGGAGGGCTTTATTTTTATTTAACAGTAATACTTCTAAGATATTGGACTCTGTTATGATAGAAATCATCACGTTTTCAAAGTGCTTTATAACATTCGGTTTTTATGTAGTCACTTGGCAGAAACTGACATGATAAATGATAAATAATATTTATTTTGTAAGTAAATTTTTCACAGATATTTATACACGTCGTGTTTTACAGCTAGAAGGCACGTTTAAATGAGATTCGTTGAAAATCTGAATGCTTTATTAACCACACAATATAATAATGTCTCATGTTGTAAAAACTGTAACAACAGTAACAATAAGTTGACGGTTTCAACCAATGGTCTAATGCATAGAACTCATGTCAGTTGTTTGCTCTGAGTTCATTTGCCTAGAGTTCGGTAATAATACCGAACTCAAAGCAAATCTCGCTTCTGCCTGCACGCTGATCTCAGCCTATAGGTTGTTGGGCCATTCACCTCGCCAATTACACGCCTCGACCTGAGCCAATACAAGTGGGTCAATAGACTAATTAATGGGTACTAAGTATAAACCGAGTGATGCTTATTATAATGTCAGGGAAACGGCGACTGCTCTGTCATTTAGAGTTGGTACGTAATAATTAGAAGCAGTGATACCTAGTACATGAACATCTGGATCTTTTAAGATGAACGGTACACCTGCATCGTAACAATAGGATGGATGGTTTTGACGAAACATAATTACTTTCCAACAACAATGGCTTTATGCTGTCGTAATCCAAGGATTAGGAACCTTATGGCGAACTGCATTCAGAAAACGAAAAGACCTTATAGAAATAACCTTATAGCAACTTCTTCAGACTAAGGCTGATGATATTATAAAACAACCATTTATGAGTTGTAATATTTACTTACTGGCGTCATCATCAGATCAGCTCCAAGCTTCAAAATCAAAACGACTTATATAAATATATATTCATGTACGTATTTATTTACAAGTGAAGTGAATACTGAACTTCCAAGAAAAAGTTTTTCTCTGCCAAAAATAACAGATTTTTCCTTTAAAATTGCTCTTAAACACACACTTTTTGGATCATTTCCCTTTGAATTTTCCCTTCACACATATATTTATGTCTTTGTTCATCCAGAAATATCCGCATGTGACGTACATATGCGTTTGACTAGTCACCCCACGTGTTGCGCTCGCGCATCTTACAACACTACATGTGCAATATTTGAACTAATTTACTGCTGGTTATAACCACTTTTATAATTATACTTACTTCGTTCCTTTGTATGTTTGTCTCATAAAAATGAATGTACTTAACTGTTTCCTGCCACTTACAAATTCGATAACACTGAATTCGGGACATTTAGTTATCTTGAAGTAGCGGAAATTAAGAATAAAAGTCAAATGAGTAGATTGTGTTAACTAAACGATTATTTTCCTGAAACGAAAGAAATTAAAGTGAAATGCCACTTGCTAATTTGCCTAACGAAAATAGTAGTAAATATTTTCCGTTTTAAGTTAATTTTCCGATTACCTGAACCTCCTGTCTTTGTTAATCTTATTTTATATGTTGTAGAATAGTGCATATTACATTCTCCCATTCCACCATGAAGGTAATTTGGACTTCCAGAAGTGTAATAGGGGAGAGAGAAATCTAGTGCTTCACTAATTTTAAAATCAAGCTCAGTTGGGTTTCGCTCTGGAATATCTACTTGCTACTCCATCCTCTACCTTGCAGACATGAATGCCAAGTGCACATTCAGTACTTCATTACACAAAAAAAAATACTTTCTAGCTAGTAATATGTTAACTATTTTGTGATTGTTACGAGTCGTATACATAAAAATATTTACGACTAGACCGAAAAACAGTCAAATTGAGAACCTCCTCCATATTTTGAAGTGTGTTAAAAAGTGGGTTAAAAAAACAATACTTAACACATAATTTACACCATTAGTTTCGCAAAACTAATTAGCCGGCTTTTCAGTTCGAGAGAAATGATGTAGACCTTGTCCCCCTTTACTGGGAAGAGTCCAGCCGTTCCATATATAGACAAGGGGAAGACAACTGTAAGGTCATTAGCTTGTGTCGTAGATGCGCAGTTTGGCACCACGTCAATTGAGACACGCGGCGCGCACGCGTTGTATGTTTTTGCTCAATCGTATTTTTAGTGAGAACGCGCTTAGTAAGTAATTGTTAGCGTCTTGTACAAAGCTTTTGTTTTGAAATTAAATAACAACGACATTCAAGTACAATGAGTACAAAATACAGCGTCATCTAGCGGTGAATAACTGAACTAGGTAGTAAACACTAATGTTGTATCACGCAATAAAAGTTTTCGGTCTAATTATTACCCAAACTAGTCAGTGGATATCTGTTTCTTACCTTGTGTGATTTTTACTTTGTTATAAAAACACACCAATAAGTTGTTTTTTTTATTGAGTTATTAAAATAATTGAGATATAGGTATGTAAATCAAAAACAAACTTTCATTGGCCGGAGACTATCAATCATTTTATGACAATATTTTCCGTCACTACAATGTACATTTTACATTCAAATCGTTAATTGCAAAAACACAATATCTCCAGGATGTAAACTGCAATAGATCTAACTCAAAAAGACACTTCTCAATTCACCATCGAAAACTCAAATATGAGGTAATGATATCACAATAGAGTGCAAAATCTATTATTATTTTTTCTCTATTTTATTAACTTTATTATACTCACGCAACCATATTTAGATTTCCTTAGTTGATATGACCAACATTCCTTTTATATCAGAGGGTTTATTTCTAAACACCTGAATCTTAAACATATCTCTCTTATGACATGATATTATATCTGTAAAATGATACGTATCATGACGTACTCAGATTAAATTCCTACATAATTCTAGCCTGATTCTGATTTTGTCATGATCATGTCATGTCATGATATGAATAAATAAAAAGCACCTTTACCTTTACCTTTATACTTTTTTATGGAAAAACAGAAACGAAAACTTTGGCACTACAAATTAGTTGTATTAGCCAAACCGGCCAATCATCGTACCGCACGTGTATTCCTCAACAATATAAACGTGCATTAATATTTCTTATGATTAAAAAGTTCAAGTGCTTCAAGGTAGTATAGATAGTAAAGAATTTTACTATCGTATACTATTTTTACCCGACATCTGTTGAACGTTTCAACACACGACGCACAACAGCTATATTACATAGATAATTGAAAAAAATCTTGTACAAACACTGTTAAGCGCCAATTGCTATCAGGTATTCGGAAGCTTTATATCTTCACGAACAATTAAACGCACTAGATTCATATTCATATTAAATGTATAATGTTTACTGAAGTGCATAGTAATCAGTACAAAGAATACATATCTCTAATAAATATTAAGTTAGTTTTACAGACTATCAACGTAGTAGTTCAGATCTTATTAAAATTGTCGAAGACATTGCATAAACTCACCACTATAAAATGATTTTTAATCGAATTTTGAATAACGGTGCGGCGAAAATTAAGTGTTGTTGTCAGAAGAAAGCAAGGACTATTCAAAGTTCATTGTAATCAAATTCGTCATTGTCGTGTTATTTCAAAGTCAAATCGAAGTTCATCGACATTGCATAAAATTAATTCAAAGATTTTTTTTTTAAATATTTTTAAAGTTCTACAAACTATGTACAATTTCATGCCTCATTCCCACAACTAAAAATAATATAAAATCACACAAATAGTTTGTATTGTGAACGTATGCCAACTCTTTTATCATTGTTAAGATCTCGATTGTTATCTAGTTTTGGTATTTAGACGTCTCCCATTTGTTTAGTCTCCTGTTCATTGACTCCAGATGGTATCGTGGATGTAGACTGGCGCATCTGTCTGGTGGTATTCTTGTAACTTGCTCATCATACAAACGGGGAACTCACTGAAGTATTTAATTCTCCCAGAGACGTTATAATATGAACTAAGTTACTAGGTGTACTGTAAATGATAAGACAAATCAAAAAAGCGGCCAAGTGCGAGTCGGACTCTCCCATGAAGGGTTCCGTATCAGCAAGTAACATCATATAAGAGTTCTTGTAGTTCGTTGTAACTTTCATCGATGTTTTTATACTAGTGTATTGACTGGATGAAAGGTAAATTGCGTGTTACGATTTATGACGTATTAAAAAAAACTACTCACTAGAATTCGTTCAAACCAATTTTCGTTGGTAGTTTGCATGGTAATGTATATCATATATTTTTTTTAGTTTTATCACTCTTTTATTTTAGAAGTTAGAGGGGGGGGGGACACATTTTTCCACTTTGGAATTGTCTCTCGCGCAAGCTATTCAGTTTAGAAAATATTAGAAACCTCAACATAATTTTTGAACACCTATCCATCTATCCATAGATACCCTTCACGTATAGGTTTGATGAAAAAAAAATTTTTGAGGTTCAGTTCCAAGTATGGGGACCCCCAAAATGTATTGTTTTTTTTCTATTTTTATGTAAAAATCTTAATGCGGTTCACAGAATACATCGACTGACCAAATTTCAACAGTATAGCTCTTATAGTTTCGGAAATAATTGGCTGTGACATACGGACGGACAGACAGACAGACTTGACGAATCTATAAGGGTTCCGTTTTTTGCCATTTGGCTACGGAACCCTAATCATCTTCAGCTATTTACCTTTATTCCAAGAATATGTAGTTGTTTTGTTATGTGTGTGTCTTTATTCCATTCCTCTTAATCACTCGTCAATTGACTTCTTGCCCTTTCAATAGAAATATCTGTTTCACATTTCATATAAGCCTGCCCAAGTGACTCTACTCTGCCTGATGAAAAACCATGATTAGAATCCGAAAGTAATTATCACATACACATTGCAACAATGCAGGCATTGTGACCCATATAATGGCCACTTGTTGAGATGCTTCTGTCAAATTGAGCCACCGTTCTTATACCAACCGAGAGGGCCCGTAGAAATCAGCATCGCACTACCTCGACTATTTTCTAAAAGAAAGGAAAGGAAAATTAAATGTGTTATTACTTCCTTAAATAAGTTTATGTATATTGTATTATATACCTAAGGTCTTATAATGGAATCTTACACATCTCAAAGCTTGTGTTCTGATATCCAGCCCGTTGCCATCAGGCCTGTTGATATCAAGCTTAGACACTGTATATTTATTTTATCTATTATCTTCTTACAGCTAGAGTTCTAAATATATGTATTCAAAATAGCACATCGTAGCTGCACCTGACAACAGCAAAAAATAACGCCTCTTTGCTCATCGCGTGCTTCCCTAGCGGATATAATATAATTATTGTGTATCGAGGTACTGTTATAGTTTCCCGATGTTAAAGAAAGTCATTAATAATCGATTACTTAAATGTCATGTCATCATTTTAGAGCAGCACTGCCTCTCCGCTCCCGCGTTGAGTCAGTCTCGCCCCGATCTTAGAGCCGGTACCATCTCCTCATCCATCGCGTGTCTGCCAGTTTTGTATTTGTATCAAGGTCAACCAATAAACCATTTCATTTGTGTAACCAAAAGTGTTTTTTTAAAACCTCGTTTACGTGGCCTCGCGTAACATTGGTGGCAGCTTAAGGGATTTTAAAAATCCTCGGATCGCCTCAATTCAGTTAAAATTGTGATTGT
This sequence comes from Phragmatobia fuliginosa, assembly GCA_932526445.1. Classification (NCBI taxonomy): domain Eukaryota; kingdom Metazoa; phylum Arthropoda; class Insecta; order Lepidoptera; family Erebidae; genus Phragmatobia; species Phragmatobia fuliginosa. The sequence continues at coordinate 22,166,462 of OW052067.1, read as the reverse complement.
GACAGTGAAAGTGCTATCTCTGTATCCTGTCGCTGTGCCGCTGTATCCTGCTGGTCTCATTAGACCCTCACGTGCCGTATTGCTGTAACGGGGTGTACCCCGAATATCTATCACTCACCTTGGGTGATCTCGCCGGGCTACGAAATGATTCGTGTTGCCGTCGCAGTCGCAGTGTTCCTGTAAGTAAATCCAGTATACTTCGAAACCATACGTGTGGTGAAAATAGTGCCAGTGATCTAAACTACAAAGTGTCATCGCATAGTTCTAAATTAATTCAAGGTTCAAAGTGCTAATTTTAGTAATATTCAGTTAATCATTTGTTCAAAAATATTATTCTATCACTCATCTCCGAGAATAGTGCAACATCCGTTCTTATCGCAACTCCGTACCTCACGCGTTATCTTTTGTTTTGACTAACTTGCCATGCCTAAAGACGAGCCCAGTATCATGTCTAAGGACACAAAAGAAATCGACATGAACTTTATAAGCAAATTTATTAATAAATTCGACGGGAACCGCGAAAAACTTAATGCATTTTTAAATAATTGCAGAAATGCAATAAGTCTTGGGTCACCATCTCAACAAGATGTAATATTAAAATATATTCTGAGCCAACTTGAAGGCCGTGCCGAAAGTGCGTGCTCCATTAAGGAATTTGAAAACTGGCCACAGTTAGAGGAATTTCTCAAAAACCAATTCGGCGAGAAAAAACATTACGCTGCACTACTCTCGGATCTCCAGGATTGTTGCCAAACTAATAGTGAGACAGTCAACCAGTTCGCACTACGCGTAGAGACATGCCTAGCTAAACTATTAACTGAAATAAATATTTCGATACCCACAAGAAAAAAAGGTGAACTGACTGGCCGTGTCGCTGCAATGCAAGACTTAGCATTGCATACATTTATCAGTGGCTTAGACTCTCGATTATCGACTATAGTCAGATGCCGTGACCCTGAAACCTTAAACGAAGCTATTGGCTTCGCCGTGTCCGAAGAAAAAATATTACAGACCACCTCTAAGCGTAACCCATCAGCAACCAATACTAATTCACCTAATCAAGGCCGTTGGTCGCAACGTCGATTCCAACAGAACCGAAACTCTACACAGCTAGGTGTTTCAAACGAGTCTAATAATCAAAGACCATCTACTTCAGGTCCCCCAGTATGCCGTTATTGTAAAAACGTGGGCCATACTATTGAGGAATGTAGGAAACGGGAGTTCAATAACAATCGCTTTAGAGATCGAAATAATCAAAGACCATTACCAAGGCGTTACCAAAATAATCAAGCTCAAGTTCACGCGGTAAATAGCAATGAAGACAATGACTACACGGAAGATACTCAAGGTAAACCAAGTTATGGTTTAAACGAGTAAAGGGCTCACGGTGGTGTCTCGTGAGACCCAAGCATCAAATTCTAAAACACTTCTATATCAAGGACACCAATACTACATCCGCTATATCCTCTGTATCCCCTAACGATAGGGACTCGCGAATAAATCGCACCGCTGTATCCTCTGTATCCCCTAACGATAGGGACTCGCGAATAAATCGCACCGCTGTATCCTCTGTATCCCCTAACGATAGGGACTCGCGAATAAATCGCACCGCTGTATCCTCTGTATCCCCTAACGATAGGGACTCGCGAATAAATCGCACCGCTGTATCCTCTGTATCCCCTAACGATAGGGACTCGCGAATAAATCGCACCGCTGTATCCTCTGTATCCACTACTCCCGCTGATTGTCAAATAAATCATCCTGTACATGCCAAATCCACTTTAAACTCAATCGCTCCTCGCCCAGTTCCTGAAACAAAAATTTATGAAATTAATATTAATCCATCTAATAGACTCTTACCTCATATCCATGTCCATACCCCAGTATCAAACACTACCATATCTCTTCTTGTAGATTCTGGCGCAACTGTGAGCCTTCTAAAAAATTCTTCTATACAAATACCAGTTGATATAACACCAGACACAATCTTTTTGAAAGGTATTGACCCCATTGATCAAGCCTCACCAACAATAGGCCATTTCCCGCTTAAAATAAAAATAGATGATAAAAATAGTATCACGCATAGATTCCATATAATACCTCGAATACACTTACCTTATGATGGTGTAATTGGCACTGATATGCTAATCGCTTTTGGCTGCACTATTGACTATACTCGTGAAACCTTAAAAATAGGTAAATACGAAATAAAATTACATTTCAATACGCCTACTTACGTAACTCCTCCCAGAACCGAAACTGTCGTAGAATGCTCCGTCACCAACCCTGAGGTTAAAGAAGGACTCGTACTAGATCAATGTTATCACGAAGATTTACTGATCGCCAATTGCTTAGTCACAGTCAAAGAAAACAAAAGAATTAACTTATCAATAATCAATACTTCTGAAACTCCTATAACCCTTAAGTCAAACTTGGATATCACACTCATTCCCTTAAGTTCTTTAGTCAAACCCTCTGTTCCAGTAAATGCTCATACAGTTTGTCATTTCGAGAGCACCGACTCTTACCTTCGAACACAAGAAGTATTAAACCTTCTCAGAATCTCCCACCTCAATACTGAAGAAGCAAATGCTCTTCATGATGTCTGCTCTGAATACTCAGATATATTCTTCATCCCTGGCGACAAACTTTCCCACACAAATGCACTTAAACACAACATAACAACGAGTGTTCAAAACCCAATAAATGTAAAGTCTTACCGGTTCCCAGAGATACACAAACAAGAAGTCAACAAACAAATAGATCAAATGCTTGATCAAGGAATCATAAAACACTCAGAGTCTCCTTGGTCTTCACCAATATGGGTTGTCCCAAAAAAAATTGATGCATCAGGACAACAAAAATGGCGTATAGTTATCGATTATCGAAAACTAAATGACATCACTATTGGAGATAGCTACCCTATACCGCAGATATCCGAAATACTAGATCAACTGGGTCAGAGTAAATATTTCTCAACCCTCGACCTTGCATCGGGGTTCCACCAAATTTTGATTAATGAAGAGGACGCTCCTAAAACAGCGTTTAGTGTACCTCGAGGACATTACCAATTTACAAGAATGCCATTTGGCTTGAAAAATGCACCCGCTACTTTCCAACGGTTAATGAATACCGCTCTTACAGGTCTCCAAGGCATACGGTGTTTTGTGTACTTAGATGACATAGTCATATATTCTCACGACCTAAATTCTCATATTGAAAATCTTTCGCTAATATTCCAAAGGCTTCGAAACTACAATCTAAAACTCCAACCTGACAAGTGCGAATTTCTCCGACGTGAAGTCGCATATCTTGGCCATCAAATAACTAAAGATGGTGTAAAACCTAATCCCGAAAAGATAGAAGCCGTGACCAAATTTCCTACTCCTAAATCCCCAAAGGACATTAAGTCCTTCCTTGGACTCGTATCGTACTATCGCCGTTTCATCCCTAATTTCTCGAAAATTGCCAAACCTCTGACTCAACTTTTAAAGAAAGATGTCCCCTTCCTATGGGAAAACCAACAAAAAGTCGCCTTTGATGAACTCAAGCACAAACTTACCTCCGCTCCTGTCCTCATTTATCCGGATTTTTCTGCCCCTTTTATCTTAACTTGTGACGCTTCTAATTATGCCATCGGTGCCGTACTCAGTCAAGGTCCAGTTGGTAAAGATAGGCCAATAGCCTATGCCTCTCGGACCCTCAACAAGGCCGAATCTAATTATAATACCACCGAAAAAGAACTCCTCGCTATTTTGTTTGGCTGCAAAACCTTTCGCCCCTATATCTATGGACGAAAATTCCTGATCATTACTGATCATAGACCATTGAAGTGGTTATTCAATCATAAAGACCCCAGTAGCAAACTACAAAGATGGCGCTTGAAACTAATGGAATATGAATATGAAATCGGTTACCAGAAGGGAAAACTTAATGCCGCTGCAGACGCCTTATCCCGATATCCTATAAATCCAATTCAACCAGATTGTGATCCCATTCCATCCACTTCTAACCAAAATTCAGATGATCATCCCACACCTCGATTCAGCCCCCTCACTCTTGAGGATCTTGATATCCAACTACCTCCTGATTTCCTAGACCTTGACGATAAACTACCATCCGTAGACCTCTTAGAGAACGACGATTCACCACCGGAAATCGATGATCCTATAGCACCTACCACATCTAACAAATCCCCGAGTCCTACAACAAATCCTTCTCGTGACAATAACTATAGCAAATGCCTGAAAACAATGAGCAACAAAGACTTTAATAGCAACGCTAAAATCATAGAACACAACGAAAGCATCTTGAAAACTAACTGCAAAATCATGGTAATACCTACCTCCATCGATCTCGATGACTCCAACCCTCACGTAGAAGAAATCCTGAGCAACCTTGAAGACTCAAAGGAACTCCTTGATAGGGAAAGAACTCTCTACTCTTTTATCTCATTTAATCATAGAGGAAAGACAATATATTTCCTATTCACCAAAGTATATCACTTTCATAATAGCTCTTATGAGGACATTTATAAAAGTATACTAAACCTTTAATCCGATATACTACGTAATCCAACTGATTCCAATCTGAATTTAGCCATTACTGACTTCCAAAATCCTTTCGACAAACATATCTGGGCTAAAATATACAACATGTTCTGCTATATCTTTAACAATACTCAAGTGTCAGTTCATATTTATCACAATACAATAATTTTTCCTACACCCTCGGAGATATCAAGAATACTTCGCGAAAACCATAACATTCCTATTGCCGGACATTTAGGATCTACGCGAATGTTTAATCGAATAAAAGAAAGGTATTTCTGGAAAAATATGCGGACAGATATCGAAACATATGTAAGAAATTGCTCCCAATGCCAAAGCAACAAAGCTCTAAGACAAATAAATAAATCCCCAATGCAAATAACTACCACATCCACAAAGCCTTTTGAACGACTCAGCCTCGACCTTGTAGGTCCTCTTCCAGAAGCTGGACTTACTAAGCTCAAGTTCATTGTTACACTACAGGACGACCTCACCAAATATTCCCTCGCTTACCCTATTGCTAATGCAACTGCAGAAGAAACATGTGAGTGTCTAGTGCACTTTATTTCTGTTTTCGGCATCCCGAAGTCTATTTTAACCGATCAAGGCACAAACTTCACCGCAGATTTATTTAAAAGAACTTGCGATTTCCTAAAAATTAAACAAATCTGGTCTTCCCCATACCATCCTCAAACTCAAGGTGCACTTGAACGCAGTCACTCCACACTTAAGGAATACCTTAAATCTTATGTCAATGAAAATCATTCTGATTGGCACAAATATGTTTATACTGCTATGTTGGCGTATAACACCTCTACTCATTCCACTACCAACTTCACGCCGTATGAGCTTCTCTTCGGCCAGAAGGCTTTTATCCCGGACTCCATCTACGAATTACAATCAGACTTTACTTATCCAGAATATCTCAAATCCCTGCACCATCGTCTAAAACTTTCACGCGAAAAAGCTATCGAAAACATACAAAGATCTAAAGAAAGATCCAAACAGTATTATGACGCCCGCTCACGACCTGTTCAATATAAAGTAGGAGATTACGTATATCTCAAAAACCATGTACGTTTGCGCAAAGCCCTTTCGCCAATCTGGAAAGGACCATATAAGGTTGTAAAGGTCAATGGTAAAAACACCTTAACCTTACTCATAAATAGGCGTCATGTGACGCATCACTATGACGAGGTGAAACTAGCCCCTAGATCTAAAACATAGTCTTAGTTATAGGTATATACTCAATACTAATTTTAATTATATCTTATTACAGTAATTCTGCGCTGGGTCAAGAGTTCACGCCCTTGACGAACAGTCCTGGCATCTACTTCGACCCCTTAGGTTCTTTAAGTTTAATAGATAATCACCTTAGTATAGTTATTCCTTATGATGTGTCCTATATTAACCCGCATATCTTAAACCTCCGTCTTATCCTCGATAAATGCAAACAAATATGTGACAATGGTAAAGTCTTTGATTATTTAGAATGTAGAAATCTCTTTGAACCATTGAATACTCGTTATAATGATATAGCCCATGACAATGAAGCTATTTTTCACCTTACGTCTCGCCAGTCGAGAAGATCTGCACTTCTAGGATTCGTAGGCACTGTATCAAAGAAAATATTTGGCACAATGGATGAGGACGACGCCATCCGATACGACAATGCCATTAGAGAGGTAGAAACAGACCAAAAGAAACTAGCCCTTCTGATGAAAGAAAATATATTAGTTACTGCTACTTCACTCAGATCTTTCAATGAAACTCTACATATGATAAAACTAAATGAAAAACATCTGAAAAAAGCAATGGATGAATTGTCCCTAGATATTCTAAATCTGACTTACGTTTCAAAAGAATTAGGTATCAGGTCTCGTATGTTGGAATTAATCTCCATGATAGAAAACAGTCTCCTAGCCTTATCCTTCAAAGTTGAAGACATAATTAACTCGGTTATGTTCAGCAAATCTAATGTCCTGTATCCCACTATATTAACACCTAAAGAACTTTATACCGAATTGGTCGATAACTACAGATTCTTACCAGCATCTAAACAACTTCCAGTTCCCTTAAACCTTGATAACATGCATACTATTTTAAATGTATCAGAAGTATCTAGTTACTTCAATAAAGAAAAAGTAGTCTTCACAGTAAAAATCCCTCTCATTAACCCTATACACTTAAATGTATATCATAACTTACCTTCGCTGGTTCCTCATGATAGAAATAATCCAAAGTCATATTCAACTATCATTCCATCCTCCAAATATATTGGTATCAGTAGAGATAAGTCAATGTACTGTAAGCTAGATAATCTAGATCATTGTAAAATAATCAATAATGATCATTACCTTTGTGAAACATCAATATTATACTCCTCTTCTGCGACGCCTTCCTGTGAGACAGAAATCATCACAAAAGTACTTACCTCAATCCCTTCGATTTGTGAAACCAAATTTATTCATGGTCATGTTAGCATCTGGCAGCCACTACGCAATAGTAGATGGCTATATGTAATGTCAGAAAAAACCAAAATAAGCATAGAATGTAATAACTCTCAATCTACTGAAATAGAATTTAGTGGAAATGGTGTATTGTACTTACCTTCTGAATGTATTGCCTATTGCAAGGACACTCGTTTAATCCCGCATGGAAATCGTAAAATTCAACTGAAAACTATTGTTTCTAATTTTAATATTTTAAATGATTCATGTTGTAACCTTGTAGCATATAATAACATTGTATCAACCTTACCTGTTGTTAATCTTAAGAATATTAACTTAGATTCCTTAGCCTATGATAATCCTGAAATCTTGAAAAGTCTTAACAATATAATTAAAAGACCACATATTGTTTTATATCAAAAATATTATTCAAGTATTACAATTGTAACTATAATTTCTATTATGTGCTTTATTATCTATAAGGTGTATAAAACTGGCATACACAAGAAAATAGTAAAACTTAAGGAAAATAAGACCCCTGTAAATAATGACCCTGAGTTAGATGACACTGAACTCTCAACCGTTAACGCAGGACCCTCTCTTCGAATCGGTTGACTCATATATCACTAACTTAAACATAAACTTCACCTTGAAGGGTGTAGTTTACTTTAAATCGGGGGGCTGTTATAGTTTCCCGATGTTAAAGAAAGTCATTAATAATCGATTACTTAAATGTCATGTCATCATTTTAGAGCAGCACTGCCTCTCCGCTCCCGCGTTGAGTCAGTCTCGCCCCGATCTTAGAGCCGGTACCATCTCCTCATCCATCGCGTGTCTGCCAGTTTTGTATTTGTATCAAGGTCAACCAATAAACCATTTCATTTGTGTAACCAAAAGTGTTTTTTTAAAACCTCGTTTACGTGGCCTCGCGTAACAGTACACTGATTAGTTAAAGATACCTAATATAGTTTTTGTATCTTTATTATGCATATTAAGCTTTACACGGTTGTAGTTTCTTCTGAGTATACATGTGTATTTGTATGTTTTGTCACTCCATCGCGATCAATCGTCAGGATCTATTATGATAAATTTATTTGCGAAAGTTGTTGATATTCTTTCTGATGAGCAATAACACTTTTATATTTTCAAAATATAGTTTTCCCGTGGAATGAACAAAAAATATAGAATTCGGGAGTAACACTGAGGGGCGTAGTTAGTTGATTTTAAGAAATGTAAACTACATGTAAATGTACATGCGTAAGCATGTTAATTTACTATTTATTAAATTTCATTCCAAAAACCATAAAATTCAAAGTTAATATACAGAGTTTAATCCAATTACGATCTCCAATATCTCTTAAAAAGTTTAATAAAAAACGGTTTCATTAAAAGTTTTATGTGTCCAGTTTATTACAACGTTATATTAACATGTCAATTATTGTCGACAATCCGTACTTTCTATATTAATACTTAAAAACTTATATGAGGAAATCAGAACATGTAATATAAGAAAACACTCACTTGAAACAATTCTCACACCGTGTAATATTTTATTAATAGCACATAAATAAGTTTTGATACTCAAACCCAAAATTATTCCTCGTACTTAATGATCAGAGATCGGAATTGGGTGTGTGAAAATACCTAAAGTTTGCAGTAAGTTTGCAATAATAATATGGAGCTGTTACAACCACTGTTCTTGCTATTGAAATAAATGTGTTTAATTTATTTTTTTATGCAGTGCAGGTTTAATAATTTAAAAAAAAGCCGACTTCAAAACTATGTAAAGACGCGAAAATGTTCGTTTTCCTTGCATCAACCTGTAGCAAAACTTTTTAACTTAAGATACAGATCAAAAAAAGAAATTAAAACCGCATTAGCATTTTGCAGATATATAAAATTCTGTGTTTGACCGACAAAGAACAATTGGGACTAAAAGACCGAATTTTAACCGGAAAAGTACAAAACAAAAAAATATTTAGAACTGTATTAGCAGAAAATTTATTTAGAACTGTATTAGCAGCTTGTAAATGTTTATAGTTCGGTGTTTCAAAGGTAAGGAACATGTAAAAAAAACAAAACTAAACCGGTAAAATTCAAACCCGGTTTAACTTAAGTGGTTGTAACAGCTCCATATTATGTCCCGCTGCAAACTTTAGGTATTTTCACACACCTAATTCCGATCTCTGTTAATGATTCATAGATGTACCTAACATTTTTCGAACACTTTTCTCTCACTTTTTTTTATAACGCCTGCCAAGGTGACTTTACTATGCCTGATGGAAAGCATGAGTAAAATCCACAAGTGGGGGTCGCCATACTCACTGCAAATGCAAGCAGTGTAACAGTATTTTTCACGTTTTATAGGACCACGGTGTCGTTTGCTTTCATGAACAATGATACACTTTTTAAGGTCGCTGCGTGTTTTATAGCCCATATTAAAACTCAGTAAATACTCTATTGAATACATTAAACTATCAAAGTTGATTATTTCAGAAATAAGCGTGTTAACTCGTAAATAAAGAAAAGCCTATTACTCAAGATAGATTCTATCTCTAACGCAAAAAATTGACGGACCTTCAGGCGTATTTTATCTATCTATTTTTATCTATTTTTAACCACTTCATCATGTAGGCATATTCCAACGGCTCCATAAAACCACCACAGTAACTCCACTTCCCGAACAAATATCCCGTATCCACTCTCACTAGAAGCTGCACGCGCATCTCACGGTATTTTTACATAGCGAGCGCGCTGGCGTCAGCGCGACCTGCCAAATATGCGCCCCACTGATCTTCTGAAATAAAACGCGAACTATTATTAATGCTATGGTCGATGTGGTTCAAACGCCGCCTCAATGTAGGTCGAACTACATTGTGATATTTGAGAACGATCACAAAATTTATTGCAATAAACTTGGAAGTCTATAGGAAACTAGATGCGGTTCGTGGTTCTGGGTTACCGAAGGCGCCACTCTCTGCTCTTATATCTACTATTTTGACTAATGTCTAAGATTAGGTATGTTAAAATAGTAATTACTACACCTAGCCATTCGTCCGAGCTTCGCATAGTTACAATACGAGTATTTTGTTCGTTAAACATACTTTGGTAAGCCTCGTATTTTCAGCAATCATTGGTTAGTAATCCAAGATTTGAAAATATTCAAACTTAACCTTAAGAGATACTAACACGACAACTCTCTAGACTGTCGAAGTCACATCAAAGAAACTACACAACATACTGGCACGACCGACTGTGATGACTGACCGACTCATACCAATACAGCACATAGTGGGCATGTCAACGCCCGCCTACCAATTTATAGCGTAGATGTCGAATGTCAATCATTTGGTCAATGACTTGATATTTAGATGATAGATATATTTGACGAGATGTAAATAAAATTGATCTTTTGGTACTGGCATTGTGGTAAAGAACCATTAATTATATTTAGAATATAGATCAAAGACTAAGCGAGGTTGGTATGAGATATTAGTCAAGGAGAAAAAAAATATAATTATGTTCTTTACTTACAATATGGTGTTATAGCGTAAATTGTTGTAAGATACAGTCCTAAATATTCTGCAGATATTAAAAATTTAGAATATTATCTTTATGTTTGAGCCTGAAAGCTGAACATACCATCGAATATATAGGGAATAGGACTTTGCGATGAGTGTTCTGGGCTCAATTCGTAGATGGAACAAGATTTTGTGTGATCCAATTATTGACCAAGTTTGGATATTCTTGTTGTCCATTCCAAACCAAATCTTACAGAAAGTACAATTATTTTAAAGCTCCAAAACAAACACGGCGACGTAAAATATTTCAAGAATTATCATTAGTTTCTTTGCATTCTCCGACAAGGCCACGACGGCTTGAATTAGATTCGAACCAGCACTCATCTTAAGTGAGGAATGCAATAAGAGTTTGTCATTGGACATACCGGCAGCTGACATTTGACTCATGGTTTAAATATAGATACACAGTTTAAGAGAACTATATAGGGTTGTCCAGACGTTTGGCAGACTTAATTATTGATAAGCCAAATGTGAATAATTCGGGTCCCAATAACTTTACGAGTAATTATATAAATGATTGTTTGTAGCACTGATAGTGATGTGAAGATTGGTGAATGATTTGTAATCTCTTATCCGAGTATAATTGTATCTGATGTGTATTTCATTTATATGAATGTTGCATTTGTGGAAAAGTCATGATTTGACACATGGGGGACTCTCTCTGGGCCGAAGTAAAAGCACTACTGCAAAGAAACCGGTTTAACATTGTTATTCTAATATTTATTTCACATAATAAACTAACTGAAGAAAAAGAATTTAGTAGTATTGTCTTGTTTTGTATTGAAGAACTATCTTAACATGCAATTTATAATATCACAGTAAATTCTGGCCACTAGCAGTAATCCTCAGTTTCTAACTGATTCATATATTGATTAAACAATCTATTTATCTATTCAAAATTCGGTTTTGCGAGTCATGTACGTACATACATAGAACTGTAAGAAAATTAAAAGTAAAAATGGACAGAGCGTCGCCGTCGACGGATACGTCTGGGATGGGAGGACATCGTTATCATCATCAAACAATATATTTGTTTCTGTCGTGTCTACAAACCCTGTACAAACACTGTGTATTTTTACATATATGAGACTGCCAATTTTACTCCACACTGGCTGATGAAAAGCATGTGTAAAATCCTATACTTATTGCGTATGCAGACACTGCAGTATTGTGACCACGCCATGGCGGTCTTTTGAGATATTTCTGCATCATTGGCCCTTCGGTCTTGCACTCATCAACGAATCACGACAGCACGAATTCTATCATTTTATTTTAACCTTCTCTAATAGGGTAGTAACTAGTACCGTCCCGGTCGAGCCGCCCTATTCGTGCTCAAATCAGCGTGGCTACTTTCTACTTCCTCGTATGAAAACTAGCATGACTGTGGAGTGGAGGAACGGGTGTCGTATTCCTCCAACACAAAGGGAGGATCCTCCGACCAGGCGAGGTTATCGTGCCTGACGGGCCACTGCTCAACAGTTGATGTTGGTATGTTGTATATAATATGCTAATCGGCGCGAGAATTTCTCTTTCGCGATTCAGGATTAGTAGTTACTCCGTATGGATCGTTACGTGTTTTTCTTCGTAGTTCAATGTTTCTTTGGTAGATGGCGCTGTTGTATGTTATTTGCTTGCGCTGTATGTGGAAGTCGCCACAATGACCAAAGATAGTCTCACAATGTCTTTTTCATCTCCAATAGAACAATACAAAACTAGAGCGACACCAACATCTGCTTATTTAATACGTCTTATATAAATCACTGCAACTTCAGATAAGTCGTATATCATCCTATTAATGCATGTGCGTCACAATATTAATAACTAGCAGTTCCGTGTTGGATCCTCGCCCAACCGCTCACTTCTGCTGGAATAGTAATAAACCAACATACAGAAGTCCTAATTATAGTTTTATATGTAAACATCATGATGTTTCACGATATAGCTCTAGATATCCATACAATTTGATGAGATTCGCCATAGTAAATAAATTTTGTTGACTAGAACAGTATATTTGATGTCAGCTACCAGTTCAATAAGTTTTACATAAATATCAGTTTTTTTATACCATTTACGATTGCCATAGATATTGATGACAAATGGGATCGACGGCTTAACATGCTCTCCGAGGTACCGCCATTTTTCATACTCCGGGATGATGCTATTAAGAATTTCTTGTAAGAAAAAGCCAACAGCCCGACCCGGAAATCGAAATCTTGATCACCAGACGCATACGTTTACCGCTAGACTAACTAACTAACTATTTTATATTATAAGTTTGGCAACAATTTAATTATCATAGCACAGATTGTGAGGACAGCAGGACCAGTCCTGCTTGCCATACATCGCCATGCCATACATAGAACATCTTTGGCAATCGTTGTGGGTAGTTGAAGTCTGACAACAGTCTATCTCTAGAATATCGATATCACGTAACACTTGGGTCGTGGAGGTCTGATGAGAACTCCACCTAAAAATTCGAAGTTATGCTCGCGGGAACGGTTAACATAGTGTGTTTCTTAGTCACCCTTTGATGTACCTCAGTCGGCAGAGGGGACTCCAGAAGTCGCTAATCCGTTCCTGGAATCGCTCTTAGCAGCTGAGGAAGGCTGCCGAAGGGTTTAGTGTGTAGACTGAATCTTTGGGAGTCCCTACACGCTCTTCGTCTTCTCCATACACGGTGCGAAAAGCATTACCCGCGTAAATAAAGAGACTACTTAGCTTAGCTCAGTGTTAGAAGTGCATGGTTATTATTTTAAAGACATTAATAATGTATTCCGCTATTTAGTGTATTTATAAATATCAACATAATATTTTCTACTTGCAATAAGTAAATTAGAAATTCACTTACTCTTTTAAAATGTATTCAACGAAGAATTTAGCTAATAAATCGTATTAGAAACGAGCGAAGAATGGCAGTAATAGATTTCGTGTGTTATTGCCCATCTCTAAGAATATCTTTACGGCGCTTTGTACTAACACAAGTGAGGTAGGGCTGTCACAATGATTTACTGTTCTATCTAATTACCGGGAAGTTTGTTTATAGCGTTTTTAGATTCGTATGTGCCTTTGAGTTGATTGTTTTGTCTTCCCTTTAACATAAACACTACAACATGCATATTGTTATTTATATGTTGCAGTTTATCTTTATATTCTCAAGAGTGTTTAGCAATCTACGCAAATATAATTATTAGAATCAAAATTGATCTAACTATCCACACAATCGTTTTAAATGAAGTACATTATTCACAATGACCTTGTACTCATATTTTCCTCACTTTTCTCCACCCAACTCTATTAGCAGACTATCAATGAATTTTATAACGTAACATTTTTTTTTTAATGCAATAAATTGTAACAGCTGCTTTTTTACATAACATGTGATAAATTAAACTGCTGACATTGTATTTCTTATCTAAATTACGTTAGAGAAAAGAATTTACAGCACAGAAATAAATATTTGAAAAGTTTTTCGATAGAAAACGGTATTGGTTTAATAAATGTCAGTATTTATTTTGTATTTTCAATTAACCGTGAAACGAAACGCACTTTTTTTTCTTTTTAACTAAAGGCGCGAATGTTTATACTATTCGGGTACTAGTAACATTTTAAACAGATCATAAATGGTTGATATAAATCGTACTAATCCTATGCTACATAAATGAACTAGCTGAGTACCGCGGTGTTACCCGCGTTTATTGTGGATAATCGTGGAGCGAAGCTAGAGTAAAAAAAATAAACAAAAAAGTACTAAACCGGTGAACCAGTTTGAATGAATTTCGTGGTTGAGATAGATAGGACCATGGAAAAGGACATAGGTATTTTTGGTGCTATATCCGATATACACAAACGCTAATAATGTATTCCTAAACTTAGCAACAATTGGTTGTTATTTAGACATCTAACAATATACTCCTACTGCATATTAAAAATTTATAGCACCTTCTAAAATACGTTTCAGCCAATCTTTCATCGTCTTCAAACTACTAACATTAATTATCCACTGACAGACACGCAAACTCTTGAGTAAGTGGCGCCGAAGGTTGACCTTTCCAACAAGGACTGTCTATTTTCACTTTCAAGAATACATCTGCTTTAAATGTGAACACGGAGTTGTGTTAGCTAACGATCTATTCCAGTGTTTAAAGTTTCGAAATCTTTCAGAAATATTACTGTAGTTGAAAGTTGCGTGATGTAAATTTACATGTGTTTTGTGTTCATGGTAATTTTTACTACAGAAATCTGTACTCTATTCTATTGTAAAAAGGCATTGTAAGGCATCCATGTTGAGTGACTAAGATTTAAGTTGTTATATTTCTTATCAATTCTTGAAAGTTGAAAAAAGTGTTTTTTATAATTTAATGAAAATTATTTCAATTTAAGAGTAGTTTGTTTAATGGAGATTTTCAGGACACTAATTAATCATAACTAGCCTGCTGCTCTAATGGTTATTAAACCTGAAGGTAGAGGCCTTGAGTTTGATTCCCATCTAGGCTAAATATTATATAATGAACAAGATCAGCAGCCTGATTTCCATAGAACAAGGTCTACCTAGTTATGAATCAGATGGCCGTACGTATCATGTACTCCATTCAAAGCCAGTCGTCAAGAAACATCGATCAAACACACTTTTGACCTAGTTTTTAACATATGAATATATCTGACGTTCAATTATCTTTGTCACCAGGAGACAGTTCGCACAAGCAGTAACAGCGGCGGGAAAGTGACCAGCTCTCAAACCCGCAGCGTCCAGGAGTTCGACATAGACCAGTGCTGGGACGAACGGGTCCTGAGGAAACTTGTGAGTAGATTACACACTTCAGAAAAAAAACTATTCAGCAAATTGCGACAAGTGTGCCTATGATATTTGAGGAGTTCTCTCGATTTCTACAGGATCCAATCATCAGATCCTGGTTTCCTTTACCAAAGTTCTGAGGTAACAAACATAAAAAAAACGGTCGAATTGAGAACCTCTTCCATTTTCGAAGTCGGTAAAAAATACAGTTTTATTGTGTTAATATGGTAACCAATGATACTTTACTGCGACAAACATGCCCCTATCTAGGGCATGGATGTATAAACTGTCCTTTTTAAAATAAAAGGAGCTAACGGTCAGATTTTTTGACATTTACACAATCAAATTATGTCTAGCGGGGCAATGTGTATTTATGCCTCCTTCTCCTCTTTTTATTACTATTTTTTCATGCGAAAATATCCACGGATACCACATGACGGCGACTATGTCAAACTCGAACCGACTCAAACACAACCGTCTTGAGTACTTTGAGTCGAGGAACCAAGTATACCTTCGAAAGGAAGGAAGTCCCTGGAACGCTTTACCCTTCTCCCATAACATGCTGGTTAGGTATTGTTTTTCTATGAAGCCCGTAGACGCCAAATCATACCTCTCATACATCTACGGATTTGTCAATATAGTTAAATTCATCACAAACATCAATTTTATTCCTACATACGATGTCAGATTGCTGAGTAAGTACTGAAAGGCAGCAACGAAATTCCCACCTGCGCTTTGTTACATTGTTACGAAGCGAAAACAATTAAGCCTTCCTGGACAGACAATAAACAATTATGATTTTGTACATTAGATAGACCTAACAACAGGCTACTTTACTCTATGATTGTAATGATACTAGAAACACAATACTATGATAACGAACAGGCCGCTACGACAGTCTATTACAAACTTGGTAAATATATTTTTTTTGTATTTTTTGGAATATTTTATTCCTTTTGCATATTTTTTCACATTTGAAAATGGGTAACGCATAAACGCATGGCGTGCGGTATGACATACGCAGCATAGTCTTGTATATTTTATTTTTATTTGAAAATGGAATAAGTTTTATAAGACAATGCATAATCTTTGATCTGCCAAATATCGATTCTGCATCATTTAAGGTTACAAAATCAAATTGGGTCCAAAGTTTCCTATCAATTTAGCATACCGTAACATTTAAACACATTTTCGCGCCGATAAAATTTAAATTTTATATTTTTTATAACTATCTGTTGCTCCTGGAACAGGTTTAGGCGAGTTTTAAATAATATAAGGGCTTTCTCACCGTGTTATTAAGCCATATTAACTACCATAATTAGTTACTACCTTTATTTAATAGATCCAGCGGATAATTTCTATGAAAGCTGTCTTGTGAGTTTACCATAATGTCGAGCTTTCTTTGAAGCGTGGATTTGCCATGGGTATGGTTGCTATTACCGATGATATTATCGCCATCAACTCATGTTAAGATACCAGCTAACATAATAGAGAGGGATGTATGTACTGACTGTTTAGTTATGGATCATCTTTACTTGTGCCGTCGGTTATGGTATACATAATCTGTTATCTTGTTTCATTGATAAAGTGAGTAAAACATCACTCTTTAAGACTCCGCTAATGGAGATATATCTCTGTTTAGCTAATCAATCAATCAATCAATCAACAGCCTTTAACAGTCCACTGCTGGACATAGGCCTCTTCTTTGAAAGGAGGTTTTGGCCTATTATACCACGCTGGCCAGACGGGTTGGTAAAGGGTTTGTTTCAAGTTTTCCTTCTCTTGGCAGTGATGCTAGCTGCTTATTTTGTTCCTTTAGTCGCCTCTTACGAGACCCATGGAATGAATAGGGGTGGTGACACTTTGTATTCTTAATCCATCACCGCACTAAACCACTAACGTTGTGAAGTAAATAAATAAATGGTTGAATTGGTATTTTGAGTCTACATTACCGAACAATCATGTATAAGCTTCAAGTATATAGCTTTAAATATTTATTTTATTCTGTTTTTAGTATTTATTGTTATAGCTACAACAGAAATAAATCATCTGTGCAAATTTCAACTGTCTTATTATCACGGTTCATGATATAGAGCATGGTGACAGACGGACAACGGAGTCTTAGTAATATAATCCCGTTTTACGAAAAGGTACGGATACCCAAAAATGGTAAGGTAGAAGAGGAGATATTGAGACATTTCAACATCTATAAATATTAAAAGAACACAAGAAAAAAAATCGCTTGCTATTAATAACGAACAGGTAGACCCTTGAAGTATGCCTATATGTAATGGTACAGAACCCTTCCTACGCGAGTAAGACTCACACATGGCCGAATATTTTTTCTTCAACATTTAAGTAGTACTCAATGATTGCAATTTTTTAATATTCTAGTATGTATATAAACTGTCAAAATTACTCCCCTGCTTGATGAACAGAATCCAGGAGTGGCGATCACCGTCCGTCACTTTAAAAAAACACCAAACACTAGTTGTAACTACTTCATATGTAATCAGATATCAGTGACTCATCGATAAGTTAACGAATCACTTTCATTCACAAGTTGTCCCGTGTCGGGCAGGCAGGCCGGCGGGCCATTGCTGAGTCACCTGGTTCCAGCAGCCACCTAACCACAGACGAACATTGTTACGGTTGTTATGTATTATTAACACCTCAATGAGAAGCAGTCCGCGTTATATCTAGAAATATACCACGCGTGGGCTTACGTTTACGCTACTTACGCAACTTTATATCGGTTTATTATATCTATATTTGAAGTGGCCATTATGGTTTTTAATGATTAATATAAGAGTTTGCAATATTATATCCCACTATATACATGTATACGCTTGCACTAAGGGAAATCTCGAACCCAGCATCTTTGAAATTGCAGTCGATATAGCTTTGTCCGCGAGTTTTGTTGCTTTTCAATGAGACATTTTTTTTTTAATATTTCAGACATTTTTTACACACGATGCCATTTAGTCCCCAAACTATAGCAGTGCTTGTATTATGGGTAACTAGACAACTGATATAAATACATAAACATACTTTTTTTGTAAATAAATTCATATTATGCATAGAAAACACCAAAACTCCGAAACAAATATTTGTGAATCACACAAACATTTGATCCAACCCGGGAATCGAACCCGAGACCTCTTGATTAGCAGTCGCATACTCTAACCACTAGACCAACGAGGCAGTCAAGTTGTCTACAATGTCCTTGGTTTCAAACAAGTTTTCGCGCAATCCTATTTTTTTCTAAAATAAAAGCAGCCTAACTTACTTCTTTTAACATTAACTATTTGCCAGCGAAAGCCCCGTGCAAACCGGTCGTTAATGAGATTAGCCGGAACAAGCAATCATTTTTTTGCAGCAATTAAATGTAATTAATTAAATACTTCATCGTGTGACATCGACCGCAGTCAATATTCTCTTAAAACCTATCTGTAAATAACACAAAGTCATTGTGTGGAAAGTACGGCAGTGTGTGAGGCTTTCTCGTGGCGACGATCGACCACTCGTGCGCTTGTCATAGCGTGACACTTCTACCAACACTCATGGGTATAAGTAATAAGTTATCAGCGACACTAGTTCTCGTAATTTTTAAAAATAAAAGTCAATTGTATTTTCATTCCACTTATTTAATTAACGTTATCCTGTTACCTATCCCAAGCCCAAAATTTTGGGAAGTTGGCGATGATGATAATGTCACCTTAACACGTTTTTAAAGGTTACATCGCTTCTGAAACTTAAATAGGTAGAAGTTATATTTAACGTTTTTTACTCTGCTCAAAATTATTCTATCTCTAAATTAGTAATGAACCAAGCCAATATCAATTGCAGAAAAAAATTGAATGAAAATTTTGTAAATATTCAAATTATAAAAGTCAACTCTAGAGTTGATCGTTTGAGCTAATCACAGCAATAAATAATACTAGCTGCCTAATTTTGAGGTTATGTTCTGATATGCGAAAAAAATCCCAGAACTTAACCATAACGCCACCTACCGGGTCCAATTGCGAATCTAAACCATAATCGAACGAACTTGAACACACACAAAAACCTTTTTCGAAGTCGATCGAACCGTTTAGAAGGAGTTCAATTAAAAACGAATAGAACATAAGATATACAGCCATCTAAATCAGTACCAATAACACCAATCAAACACAAATATGAAACTTGAAAAAACCTTCTTAAAATTAAAACGGAATTACATTAATTTATTTTAAACCATTTCATAAATCGCTTTAGTGACATGACTTACGGCGCAAGTTCACTGCGCGGGCGCATCAAATCTGTTTGTCATCCTCAGTTGTCTATTAGAATGTATGGATAAATGTCACAGCGAAAATCGATATCAATATGTAAATGGCTATCTGAAATAAGCAAATATTTGTCAGTAGTAAGTATTAGTTTGACGAAAGTGAGAATACAAACATAGATGATTTGACTCAATTTGTAATTAATTGACGAAATTTTTGTTGATTGCCTATCTTATAAAACTAGACCGTAATGATACCGTGGATTGCCTATCTTATAAAACGAGGCCTGACCGGAATGATATAACAGGGCCTCAAAAAACGACTAATTATTGAAGTTTCCAAACTATGAACGCTAGACTTAAAGGTTGAGACTTTCATTGGACCCATTTGCTCATTTAGCTTTCTATCACACCAACATCTGTTAATAGTCCACTGATGGACGTAGGCCTGTTTGAAAGCAGGTTTTGGTCTACTATACCACGTACTACACTGTTTCACGTACAGTACTGAACAATAATGCACATCGACCTCTAGAAAGTGACAATCGGCTAATGTCAGCTTTGTGGAGCGTCCCTTGTGTGCATTATTTCTTACCTAGTAATGTATGTTCAATACCGGGTTCAAATCCCGGGTCGGACCAAAAAGTGTTTTTGGGGTTTTATTAGAACATTCCTAATAGCAGCCCCGAGTTTGAAAGTTTGGCGGTGATTCAGAGCCTCGGAGAGCACGTAAAACCGTCGGTCCCGGTTGTCATGTACATCTATGGCAATCGTTGTTGGGAAGTCAACCTTCGAATTTCAGTTCTCCCTTAGGGTCGCGGAGATCCGATGCCAGTCGCTCCGTGGAAAAACTGATATTCAGGTAAAACCGGTTGAACTAGTAGCCGACCCCAAACAATATTGGGAATAAGGCTAGGAAGAAGACTGTACGCCAGACGGGTTGGTATAGAATTTGTTTCAAGTTTTCCTTCCTTTTCCTAATACTATATATCCTGTATAGTATAACATAGTTGGTTCTTATGACACCCATGAGATGAAGAAGACTGGTGACACTCTGTTATTTCTCGTACACTTGCCCCTAATTATACGATAATGAAGTAAACAGTAAGTAAATTATAATGATGTCGTTGGAAATTACCTTTGTAAAAGTGATAGCACTATGTCTATTAGGTACAAAGAATAAATATAATATAGAAATAAAACAAATACATAATGTTGTCAGCAGCAATAATTGCGTCGTTCCACTGTGGAACGTTCTTGGCATTGAAATGTTTTTAATTTAGACTGTTATAAGCTCGACAATTTATAGTTTGATGATATGTATATTTCTACTTTAGATAACTCGTCGTTCATTATTGTAGATTAACCTATGCCCGTGGCTAAGTTCGTTATATTCAAAGAGATTATTTGATCTTCACTTATAAATATAGTGTATATTTTAGGCCTTTAACACGCTTGTAACTCCATCCTCCTTAGCCAAATTGCAAACAAGAGAATAGAGAAATAGAAATAAGAATAGAAAATAAAAAACGTTTGCAACTTAGCTGGGCACTGGTCTTTGTGGGTAGTGATCATTTTCATCTGATGACGTTAAGTTTCTGCTACACATTTATGTCCCTTTTCATGAAATCACTCCTTTAAATTGTATTAAAGGAAAGATATCACCCATCAAAAACATATGATTTTTCCTTTTCCCGCGGCTCCGGTAGAAATTTATCTGGTATTTTAATGTTTAAGCTATAATACTCTCAAGTTTCATTTAAATCCGTTTTTTTTTTTGCATAAAAGAGCCACGAATATCAATGAAAAGAGTGCAAAACTTTCTCATTTATAAATCACGTAGAATTTCCTTTGTGCCTATGACCCATAAACCAATAGAAGGAGCACTTAAATGTCACTCATTGCACAATCATTAGCGTGTTGCTATAATCGACAAAAATTCGTTAGACCATTTCATCGAAACACGGTCTGTTGAGGTTTGTCGTCGGGTCATACAACAAAAGCGACAGCACGCTTCCTGTTTCCGGTGAGAGAGTGGTTCCGGTACACGGTTACTGTAAAAAACGTCACTTATTGACAATTAGACCGCTCGTGCAGAAATATTAGGGTAGGTCTACACTAACTTCGCAATTTGTTTTTAAACAATCAGTCATCACAATTAGCTGTGCCAATATATGCAGATATTGTGTAGTTTCTTTGTTCTTGAAAGCCAAATACGTGGTACATATTACGGTCACGTTACTTTTCGTTAAAAAAATAGGCGAAGACAAATTCTTGGTAATTTGTTTGTTAATATTTAGTGATGACAATGAGGACAAGCAATTGTTTGATGAGCACCATATAGTAGGTCTCAATATAATTTATCTAAAATTATATTATTTGTCATACACTGCTGGACATAAAAGCCTTTGTCCAGCAGTGGACTGTTACTGTGATGTAGTGATGTATGTATTTAGATACGCTTATAAAATTTGGTAAACAAACTTTGCTGATAATAACAACAATAGTCGTTTTGATTGAGACTCGACCAATTGAAAGACCAGCCCCCTAGTCAAGTCAGTAGTCCCAGCCATTGAAAAGTCGGTTCGTTCAGCAATCGCTGACGTATGTATTCTCTTGTTTGATTGGCTAATATTACTCATTCACGTGATCAAAACAAAATATTAACCAATCAAACAATAGAATAGAGACGTCAGCGGTTGCAGAATGAAAAACGTTTGCAACTTTGCCAGGGGGCTGGTCTAGTGATTAAATCTTCGTTACACTTAACGTCTTGTCTTAACGTCTGGTGACGTCTGTGACTGCTCGTTTCAGTCTACTGCTGGATATAAGCCTGGTCTGACGTTTTTATATATTTTAACAGTGTGTACTAGCCCTTATCTCATTACCACAACCGCAATGCAAATAGGGTCACAATGCACAGTTTGTAGTGGCCGGCAGCGTCGGCTGGTGTGCACTCGGGTCAATAATAGCTTCGTGTATTGTATATCTTGACTTTCCGATAGCTTTTACGCAATGCTAGGAGGATTTCAGGAATCATATGTAAGTGTGTATTTACACTTCTATGTACTGCTTCAGTGTATATAAAAACATTACCCTCCTGACGCAGTTGGGTAAAAAGAAAAAGAACGTATAACTATGTCCTCAGTTTGTCGCTCATGGGTAACCAGTTTCGTGGCCACAGATAATGCATTATTTGACAACAGACTGAACAAAAGAAGCGATAGTTAAAACACTTGATCAACCAAATTTCTTTAAGAGAAGTCCATGTATTGACCAAGACTATAATCTATCTCCGTGCCTAATATTCATTCAACAGATCTGGCGTAATTGTGTAACAAACATACATCCATCCTCACCAACTTTTGAGTAAATATTAATGAAATGTCGGTGTTGTAGTTGGACGAGTGCAACGACTACGAGCAGCGTCGACGTCTGCGCGCACGCATACGCACTCTAATGGCTGAACAAGAAGGTATGTTAAACAAAAAATGATCTACATAAACCCCTAAGAGAATAACATACCTTAGGTTAGATAACATACTGTATTAACATAATACAGTAACTTAACCTCTTACACGTTGCAAACTTTTATCCAACTTATTTTCAAATCAACATGCTACATGATGTACAATTGTGATGTAACAACAAAAAGTTATTCCTTTTCCAGCATGCGCGAGCGCAGTGACAGAGGCGCTGGCGGCGGCTGGCGAAGTTCCAGAGGACAACAACGAGGCTCGCGGTGAGTCCCTACTGTTACCACTGCTGCAGGGTCTACTGGGAGGCGGAGGCGAGCGCCTACTGGCCGGGCTCGGCGCCGCACCCGCCGATGTTGTCGCAGATGTACGACGCTCCCTTGCCAGGCTTAGGGCTGCCTTAGCACCACCGGCAGCACATCCACAAGCGCGTGCATTACTCGCTTTAGCCGACAGATTAGAAGACGCCCTTGATGCTGCTGATAGACTAGACGGCTGCAGACAACGTCGGCCGCGAAGGCGTTCCCGCGCTGCCAGACACACTGTGGGTGTTACTAGAGGGGAACTGGATGAAGCACGGAGGCTGGTCGATAATGACGAACTTACACTTCCTGGAGATCGGCATGGCTCTAGCGCCACTTCTACTGGCTCCGTAAATACCACCAGTGCCGACGAAGCCTTAACCCCTGAACGTAAACAAAGCGTTGACGAGGAGGTCAGTTACCATGACGCTATCGCCTCGCGGCAGAAATCAAACCCTATAGCTCATTCTGTCAGCTACGAAGCTACTCCTGCAGTTAAAAGGGACGCTCATGTCGTTGTTCAGAAACGCAACCCTGCACAGCGTAAACCAGATTTTTATAGGCATTCGGTGGCTGATGTCGAAACACAACGGCCCAGACTCCAGCAATTACAACAAACATGTCCACCACAGCAACCAGTTCATCAACCGCATCCCGAGCCGCCACCGAGGCAGGTGCAACTGCCACAGCCCCAACCACTCCATCAACCGCAGGCATTTCCCACTGCTACCAATTATGCGTCACACGTGGTACATCAACCAAATCCGCGTATGGATCGCCGCCCCTCTGACTCTAAAAGTAGTATAGCTGCAATAGCGAATAAGTTTGATGCCCATGCCCGCGATACTTCTAACGATAGAAAGGAATATGTCTCGCGTCGAGCACCTGTTGAACCTCCAGTTCAGCAAAAAGATATCAAACGCGAGGATAAACATACGTTTATGCCACTTCCACCCACTTACAATTTTGCAGCACCTCCTACCACTCAGGACGACTCTAAACCACTTAACCGGTTCTCGAGTAATAAACGGTTACGTATGAAGCGCGCTAATACAATAGACATAGGACGTCCACTTGCGGGATATCGGATTGACGCTGAAGAGGATGATAGCCCAACACAGCCCAAGGTACCAGAATTTCGACCACAGACTGAAAACGATCGGAAGTTCGTCGCTTTTATGAAAAAGAATGAAGCTACAGAAAGAGAAACTGCGGGCACAGTTCAAGCAAACTGGAGTAATCGTTTCGGTAACATAAAACACGCGTTTGAGAGCCGTGAACGTGAGGATAACAGTCGTTCGTCTAGTGCTTCGTCTGCACGACGCTTCTGGCGTGGAGCAGATGAAGTTACAATTAATCCGGGTAACGGACGACCGAGAAAATTCTTGTCTGAAAACTCTGTGAATATCATTAAGCCACCGTGGGTGACAGAGCGACGAGAGCCAACACGCGTAAATATACCACGACAAGTGCAACAACCACCCGCGCCGGTACCTTTACCTTCGCGCGCGCCTGTACTGCCCACTCGGAAGTCTACATCTGTACATGCGCCAGTGAAAGCGGCACCTGTACTTCCACCTGTAACTTCAACGGCACCGTCACACCCGCCAATACCACAGTCTCCTACTAAACCACTAGTTGTCAAACCATTTGCTGCTCGCCCTATCCCCGTAAATCAATTTTCACACGCGCCAATGTCCGCGTTTAAACCGTTAGCAAAAGTAGCATCACCTACAACTGCTCCTGCAAATGTTTGGAGCCCGCCGTCTGTTATAAATAATATTACATCTCCGACGGCAGATATCCCTTACACGGTACCGTTCGACTCCTCGCCCACGACAGCACTCAGCCCTACCGCATCTATAGCACCATGGGCTACAGTTGCTGAGACTGATAAGTCACGAAGGGTGGCTGGCATTGCTGCGGCCAAATTCAGTCAAGACAAGCACGAGACGGTCCCGTACAGACCGCCGGCGTTCCAACCCCCACCGATGACTCACGCGCTCCCGCAAATACAAAACTATGCAGTCAAGACCATACCTAGCCAAAACGACCTCGCCGCTCCGGAGCTAGTGCGTAAAATAGATGATGCCAAGTATCCAACTCAAGACTCGTTCGTGCCGAAAGTCGACGCACAGCGTCTACAAATTGAGTTTTATGAAAAGCAAATACGTGAAAAAAATCGTCGCGAGCCTATCATGAACGGTCACCGCGAGCCCACTGAACGTAAGCCTAAAGCACCAGCTTACACTGTCACGGATTACACATCACCCGGTAGCGTATCTACGTTTGTTCCGCTGCAGCGAACACCCGACATAGAGAAAGCACGAGCACACAAAGTAGACTACCTGCCGGACGTGGTTACTAATGATACTGACCGACAACGCAACGCAGCAGGATCCTCACCCCTGGCGCCTCGTGCACCCATTAGCCCCCTCTCACCGAGATCTACTCATCCATTGGAGACGCCACATGCATATCAGAACGGAGATGCGCCTTACACAAACGGAGTAGACAACGGTGTTACTACGGAGCATAACAGGGTAGTAACACGTGTAATGCGCGGTCCCGTACGTGGCTCTGCAACTATAACAACAGGTGTTAGAACCCGCAACGACGAGGGCCGCCGAGGCTCCGCAGCTGATAATCTACGTGGTGCACTCGACAAGCTTTCATCTCCAAAGCACGAAGTCATCTCGCAAATTGAAAGGAAAAAGCGAGAGACGGCGAGGTCCCAGGTACGGGCCCCTGTACATAATGGACGTTCCCCCTTACCCGCACCTGCCCCCCCGCACGTCAGGCCTCCTACCATTGACCTTGGCGGCGCGTCACTTTCCCCCGGTACTCTTGTAGCATCTCGTGAGTCCGTGTCTAGCGAGTCGGTCGCCAGCTACGGCTCCAGTCCACTGAGTCGGTCCGACTCTTGGCATCAGATAGCTGCTAGCCCCAAAGCAGCGTCACCGCGACGTGTAGTCGCGCGAGCCAAGTCAATGCATCTTCTGGCCGTGCCTAAAATGTTCGAAGGTGGTATTGCACGTGAAGAAGTGACAGAAAAGAAACGAACTGTGGAGGCATATTTCTCTCGGGAACAACAACAACAACAGCCAAGGCCAGTGGCTACCAGCAACCGACCGCGCTCCCTGCGTCAGTCGCACAACTCGTCGCAGTCATACTCGCTGGGGCGCAGCCGCACCATGCCCACGGTGTCAGAGTTGCAGTTCCTGGACGAGAGCAACGTAGACGACGCATTCGAAGACCTGGTGTCGGCGCTCGGTTAGCGCCGTGACACATTCCACTAGTTAGGAGCGGGAGGCGAGCGAGACGCGCGTGAGTCGAGTGTGTGTGACGTCATGTCGCTTGTGCCGCGCCCCCCGCATGCACCCACCCCCGCGTGCCCGTCTCTGTACATATGTGCTCGTAACACCTGATCATCATCACTCAGCGCCCGTAACAGTGTTATTTGACTAATAGCTTATAGGTATCGTTGTACTGTCTTGCTGGTTGTTTTCAAAGTGTTTCGAGTTAGTGTTCACTTCTCAAGAGTCACAGACAAGATAACTTACAGGACTATGTTTTATTTACAGAGGAAGAGGAAGTAACTGTGACATCGAGCGTGAGGAGGAACTCGTCAGAGAAAACCGTTAGCAGTAGCACTACAACCACTAAAACTTCTAAAGGTTAGAAGATTACACAATATTTTAAAAAAAAACTTAAAAACAAAAAGATTTTCGTAATTATTCTTATGTACATTCCACAGTGATAGACAGTGTGAGCAGGCCAGCGCCTAAGCCCGTGTCGCCGTTCGCCAAGTTCCGGCAACTCGAGAAACAAAACTCTACCAATAGTCCCAAGTAAGTGTGAACCGCAAGCACTACCTGCCCACATATATTTCAAACCAATACAAACCAAACCATAAAGACTTCATATCAGACATAAAAGTACTATATTCTATGTATAGCTCCTGTCGCTTGATATGTTATTTAATGCAATATATTTTATTTATTTGGCAGCCATATCTGTGGATACGAATAAGGATAGATTCAAGTAAATATTAAAGTTCAATTTTGCATATCAATAACATGTATATTAGACGCTTATACGAATCATTTTCTTCGAGGCCAAGTACATACGCGCGCAGATATATCGATACCGACGCATATGTGCTTACCTCTCATGAGAACATTAAATCACAAATGTGAATGATTTGCCCCTAGTTGACATGACTTAGCACGCGTTAATAATAATATTTTCTTGTAAATAACTGCGATCCCAATTAATGATACTTATTACATTTGCACTCGCGTTTCGTAGCACACGATGTGACGAACTAATATCTAGTATGAACTGCGGCCGCGTCTGCGTCTGTACTCTGTACATGGCGTATGTCGGAGACTAACCTTCCCCCCGGTTGTAGCTCGGCCAGTCCGAAGAGCCCGGGCTCTCCGGCGCCATACTTCAAGTTCACGGAGCCCGCGCTGCAAGCGAGCGCTGTCACTATAAAAGAACGATTGCTGCAGTGGTGTCGCGACAAGACCCGGGACTACGAGGTACAGACCACACCTCCGCCCTCCCTCCCCCAGCCCTCTTATGCACCGCACTCCCCACTACGTACAAACGTATTTCGTCTAGACACACTTGATCTAAGTACCTAGCTGTTAGAAGCACATTGTTTTGTGGTCATTCACTATTTACCTTTTATAGACAAGAAAAAGAAACACGTATTGGGGAGATTAAGGTTGCAGCAATAACTACATAGGCAGGTGCACATTTTTTAAATGATTTTATAATTCGAGGGTTTGCTACAAGAAGCAACTAAGTACAGTCAACTTAGTTTTGAATTTGCGTTTTAAAAGTATAATACTCACTTAGTTTATGATGTATTTATACTTTTTGTGAAGTCGTAAAAACAGAAAAAGAATGTTCACAACAAACTTTGTTTAGCACTTACAAAGCAAAACTAAGTTGCACTGAGTTGGTTTTCGCAACAAACCCTCGGTATCACGTATAAAAATGTGCAACTGTACCTCCAGGGCGTTCGGATGTAACGGACTTACGCGTTGTCGAGACGCATGTTCTTAGCGTTTGTTGCGCACACGCATCAAGTTCTAACCCACACGTCACTGTCACCACCGCTCATTGTACACGCTTCTCTTATCGCTTCACTTCGGCTGCTACTCATCTATATATGTATCACTTGTGTACGTTTTGTGTATTATTATAATCCATTTATGTACAACCGAATTATATGACTTTCGTTTCAAATCTTATAAAATACTTTCTCTAAATATTTTTCAATATATATTTAATAAATTATTCTCTGTATAAATATGACATAAATAGAGTATTATGTAACAAATGAGTGACCTTACAATTAACTTGTTTTTAATTTAAATTTTGTCAAGATGTGAAAAGCATGGATTTTGATTATTTTTTAATGTCAAGAAACCACAAGTAACAGCAAAATTAATAGGAATACGCAATAAACTGCATGATTTTTGTGTGTCAATAATATGTACAAAATATTTTAACTGGGTATCATTGATTGAAAAATATTGTTGAATATGTGTTTTTTTCTTTCTTACAAAACTGGGAACCACTTTATGTAAAAGGTGGTAACTTTGAAAGAGGTCTGTTGTATTATTAACTCGTTAATGTGTCCCCAAAACATCAGTGCTATGTCTATTCATTTTGGTCGTAAGTACATAGACAAACCATAGTTTAAAAAATTAGTAACCTCACAAATTGGTGAATTGACTACAATATTTAAAAATTTCTAAATGTTGGGAGGTCTTAATACACAAATAATTATTCGTACCGTTAATAGGCACATTGTACGTTTTCCATGTATTGTTGTGAACCCCAAAAGCACAAATAGATTAATTTCTTTTCACTTAAGACGTAAAACTTACTATGCACAGTAGAATTCAGACCATCTAAATCTAAACTAATAATCTGATGAGTCTTTATGAAGAGTCGTTTTGAACGTATTTGGCGGGGTGTTGCACAGAATGTGAAGCTGGAGAACTTCTCCACGAGCTGGGCGGACGGGCTGGCGTTCTGCGCGCTGCTGCACCACTTCCTGCCCGACGCGTTCGACTACTCCAAGCTGAGCCCCGACACACGCCGACACAACTTCACGCTCGCCTTCAAACTTGCCGAGTAAGTATTTTTCATATTTTCTTAAATATTTTTATTTATTTTTCCATATTCATGTGTAGATATGGATAGATGTCATTTATGTATTTTGTCCGTGTGGGGACGGATTAAGAATACAGAGTGTCACCACCCCTACTCATCCCGCGGGTGTCGTAAAGGGATAAACTACGCAACGCAAGACAATATCGATGTAAAGAGGAGGAAAACTTGAAACCAACCCTATACCAACTCGTCTGGCCAGCGTGATATAGTAGGCCAGAACTTCCTTTCTAAGGAGAGGCCTATGTCCAGCAGTGGACTGTTAAAGGTTGTTGATGATGGATGATATTGAATGTTATTTTCTTCAAAACTCAATGGGACTGTGCATACCAACACTGTCTCTCCGATACATTTTAACCCATCCTAAGGTTGTCTGGAAGAGATTGCTTATAGCAAAAAGACCGCCCTGTGTACACTACTTATCTGTCATTTAATGAACTCCATTTAATGAACTCTGTAATATTCTATTGTATTCTATTGAAGCCTAACAAAATGACTCTACTCTGCCTGATGGAAAGCAAGAGCAGAATCCAGAAGTAAGGTCCACCATCATCCTCATTATGGGTGCATGCAATGTAGCAGGATGACCCACACCATGGCAGCTTGGTGAGATGTTTCCACATAATTTTTCATGAATAATGCAGAATGATTGGGTCGTCGGTCACGCACTCACCAACGAAAGACAACAGCAAGAATGCTGTCATTATTAGGATGGTTTATTAGAATGTGACTGCCCCGATCGAGCTGGCACATCTATACTAGCTATCTATTTCCCATCAGATCGTTCGGTTACTCTTACTACTGTAAGTAACTAATGTTTTCCTAATTCCAGTGAGAAGGCGGGCATCTATCCCCTACTTGACGTGGACGATATGGTGGCGATGCGGAAGCCGGACTGGAAGTGCGTGTTCACGTACGTGCAGTCCATCTACCGCAGGTTCAAGGACGAATGACCGCCACCACACCGCCCACCCATCACCGACACCTCACCTACCGACCCACCCACCGTCCGAGCAAGCCTCGACAAGTAATTCATTAGCAGAGTCTAAGATCGCGATTGCTTTTAGAGAGCTTCCGTTATTGGTGTGAACGATAAGAGGTTAAACTTGAGATTCTTTACACTATGTTTATACTTAATTAGTCGTGATATAATCTGAAGTTAAAACGTCCGCGCGTCGTTCGAGGGGGGGTGCGGGCGGTAGGGGCGAGTGCGGGGTAGAGGGGAGGGGGTGGGGGCGCAGCGGCGAGTTGCTGTACGTCGTAGTCACAAATGTTTGTACGAAGTGCGTTAGTCCAAAGAGCGTATGTTGTTGTTTGTTTGTTGTAAATGTTTATGTCAGTGTCCGCCCAGCTCGTGCCTCGAGCGCTGTCTCGACAGTCCTCCTATTTATTGTAATCTCAACATGTGATTTTTTTTCTACTTTAGTTTGTAAGCACTAACATTAATGTACCGACGCGAGGTCGTGCCGAGGATCGCTTACACTTATACACGCAACATAAGAGGGTCGAATCCTCTCCGTACAGTGTACAGACCGACTCACGAACAATATTAACACTTTACATTTGACATTATTATTAATAAACAGCGGCTTGATGTATTCGCCTACTGATTTTATAAATTTGATATTATTGATTATATTATGTTAATTTATATTGATAATAATTGAATAAATATTAATTAACAAAACATTGGTGTGTTATTTAATGATTTATTTTAAAATTTAATTACAAATTTCATAATTTAGATACCTGCATAAATGTATATAAAAAGTATTGAAAGTAATCAATTCACAATATTTAATACTCCCAAATTAGTAATTATAATAAAGATTGGCAAATATTATTACATTTAACGAATTTCTTAGTTGATGAGAACAGTTTTCTCACTCGATTCGACTTAATAGCACCGATCGTGGTCACAGGCCGAATGCACAGAGTAACAAAACCCCTTCATAATAAAAAAAACTGCAGCTACAAAGTGTCAAAATTGAAATTTTTACCTCTACATATAGTTTACAAAAAGAAATATTTTACCTGCAATAAAATAGCATAGTTTTTATAAGGTTCACCGTCCGTAAAATTGGCCGTCAATTCAGTTCTATAAAAGACAGTCTGCGTTCGATTGAGACGACTGTATAAAAACATATGCAAACAGAATTACGAAAGTAATAGCAGTAGATGCCACGAATACCATGAAAGAAATCGCCATTACTGATGCTTAATTAAAATGTTACCAGTTAAAAAAATACTCGTCGTTCTGCGATTAATGATCAGTCTACAATACTCGTCAGTATCTGAAAAGAAAATTGTGAAGCATATTAAACATACTATAATTGTGCAACATAAAATTAGTTATGAAACCTGAATAATTTATTTCGATAGGATTTCGTTATATGTAGGGGGTGTACAAGCAGGCTGGAGCAATGAGGGCTACCGCGAGTGAATTTGCCAAAAGAGGCGCTAGCTAGTGTAGAATAAGTCTGAACTGTCAATTTAAATTGTTAATATGTTTATGAATATTTTGCCATACGCGACAATAATTATGAAATATACAAATTATGACTCAATGAATGTCTGTACTTTGAAAGCGGAGCAATATTAAGCGGTCAAACTTTGACAGCTAGGACCTCACTCTACAGTGGCGCCTACTGGCGAGCACAAAACGGTGGCCCTAATTGTTTGAGTACGTGTTTGAACAAGTACTGATAAAAACTATATATGATATGGCTATGCATATCATGGACATCCAGGTTGATAGCTACCTGTACGTCAAAGCTGTATATACAGACTTCATGATTCGATGATGAAATGAGTAACTACTCTATTTTATTATTTGATTTTATTTGATCGAATGAAGACATTGCAGTAGTAGCCATAGTGGCTGCCTATTGAGGTGCTACTCTATCATTGGGCCTCCGGTCTCTCACCGTCATTTCATATCTATGAGAGGGTAGTGCTGACCTGGTCGACTCGGCTGAAATCAGCGTGGCTGAACAAGAAATCAACATATTTTACAAAATTATGATGGTCTTATTTAAAAAAAAAAAAAAGTTATTTAGAAGTAGCTTTAGTTCCAAATGCAATTTTGTAAAAAGTAAAAATAAAAAAGTTAATAAACAAAAAAGAGCATAACCTCATACCAGGGATCTGGCAGCGTGTACGGGAGGGCCACCATAAACGGGTCAGCTACGTTGGTGCTTCTATCAGACGTCGCAGTTCCTGAATCTCCTCCCACCACCGTAGTGTCCGAAGGGTGGGGAGTCAGGGTATTCTCTTCGTCAGCGAGAGTCACGTGCACGTGTAGGGTACTGTCGCGCCACGCTTGCCAGGACAGCTGGTGTTCTTGTATTTTCAGCAACATCCAGGTTGTGAGCAGACCATTCAGTGCACCTGGAATGTTGGTCAGAATTTGTTAAGATAATGAACTATATGTTTACAACTAGCTTTGTTCATTCGGTTTCTTATACTATTTTATGTCAACCTTACAATTTCATGGCAGACATTCATCTGATTAAAAACAGATAGAAATACAATTTTTCAGCTTTGTCAACTTGAATCCCCTTCTAAGATCCCCTGGGGAATCCAATTAGAATTTACATCCAGGGTATTCATTGGGAAGAAATTATAAACACAACTTCACTTGGATCCCCTACATAAAAACCACATTGATCTTCTAGAGGGATCTTTTCGCATTTTTGTGATACAGAAAAAAATCCTCATATTTTTATTTCGGATCAAAATAAATGATTGACTAAATAATGGATTCCCTTAGAGGCATTTTTAGAAGCTGTCAAAGTTGCTTTACCTTCACTGGTCTAGAAGTGAAAAGGGGTAATATTCTAGAGACCAAGTTGATGGAATTTGAGTTCATTGTTAAAGAAATCTGTTTGATATACTGATGATGATGATAGACTTTTATTTACGAGTGTATGCATAATTAAAGGTGCACTTTCTGTTTCATATATCTCATAATATCGTGATCAGGCACAAGACCAACGGCTTTACATGCTCTCTGAAGGTTGTACCTAAGAGAGCTGAAGCTGTTACCCCGGCTTCCAAATTCTGAGCTATTATTAGGTATTCCATAATCGGAAATACTCAAATAACAATTATTGACGCGACTGCCTCGTTGGTACAGCTGTTAGCGTATGCGACTGCCAAACAAGAGGGTCAACTACTGAGTGATATTGAGCTGATATCATCATCATATTCATCATCAACAACCAATAAAGTGCCATTGGTGGGATCGGGTCTCCTTTCAGAACAGAGCTAAAACCATACATCCTAATGGTGGCCGAGTGCGGATTGCGGACTAGCAAGACACATTGTAGCTACTGAAACTTTGATGTTGTACATTTGTTTTGGATGATGAATATTAGAAGCAGTCAGTTCGAGGGTATGGACAGAAAGCTTGGTTACCTATGACCCCAATGAGGAGAGAGGAGAACAGGTTGGCGGCGAGTGCGGCCCCCCCACCCCTGCGCGCGCCGGCCTGCAGCACGGCGTCGCAGGCGTGCAGCGCGCGCGCAGTGCCAAGTACGCTGGCCGTGCCCAGCGCCAGCGCGCGCCACACGTCCGCCGCCAGCGCGCGGCCCCGTCCCGACATCGCCCACTCGCACATCGACCGCATCCACGACCATCTGGGGACAGGCCACGTAATAGACACGTGCCAGACGTGCCGTTCTACGTCACGCACTACACGCGATATCCACACTCGTTTCATGGTGGTTAGAGATAGAGACGGTACTATGGCAACCAGACTGCTGATAACGCAAATACGAATAACACATGAGATAACGTGAGACTACTAATAGTTCTATTATTAGCCTCACGTTATCTCATGTGTTACACCCGCTTTTTCTCAGACCTTGCTCTATGCAGTAGTTGTGAAACGCAATATAATTATGACTTTACCATCCAAACCTGAATACGGATCATTTAGCATTCATACACCATTCAAATATAAAAACTCGCTCTGAGTCATTAACAAAATGACTTACTTATGACTCCTAGTTACAATATAATGGTGCCGGCATAGTTCGCAGTACGACGTGGCAGCCTGAAGCAGCCAGCGTTCCAGGCAGGTGCGATGAACTGCCGCTATAGTCCCGCGGCAGGAGCACGGCCTCACCAGGCGCTCGGCAGACTCCCCGCCGAAGCAGATTCGGCAGATATTGTCCGAGCGACGGCTGCCCGTGAAACTGGTCACTTCTTTTGCAGCTTGCGGACCCTTCATACAATATTTTATTCTACGCAATTGGTAATGTACGTTTCCGTACCTTAAATATATAGGGAACACTACCAAACAGAACGGGTGCGGCACTTACTATACATAGCATGTTATCAACACAATGATTATCATAGTAATATAAATGCCTTTGCTCCTTTTTTTGTTTCTGCATGGGAGATGTGAGTCTGAGACCGAAGTCGTAATCTGCATTTGCAATTCTGCATCATTATCTCGGCTTCTAGAGACTGGGAGAATGATGCAGAACTATCTGACTAGGCCGCCATTGTATGGGTCACCATGCTGCATTGTCTACCCTCACAATGAGGATGGTGACCCCTACTCCTGGATTCTACCCATGCTTTCCATCAGGCAGAGTAGAGTCACTTTGGTAGGCTTAAAGGTTAGCTAGTTTATTCGATGGCCACGTACCAGAGTCTGAGTAGCACAGGCTGGCCTGTTGGAATGTTATTTAATAATTTTCGGAAATCACAAAGAAAAAGTACAACATGACATCGTTGTACAAGGATACAATGGCTACCTGCTTGTGGAGTAACAGGGCACAAACCGAGCCCAGTATAGACATCGACCTCCCGCCACCGGTCTGCAATAAAGAAGAGGCTGGCGACGAGAAGGTCAGTGAGTCGGCGATACGGGCGCGCAGCACGCGTTGTTCCTCCGAGTCATTTGCGGCTGCTGTAGAATTCATGTTACAGCTATAGTATACTATATATTGACTGCCTTGTTGGTCTAGTGGTTAGCGTATGCAGCTGCTGATCAAGAGGTCTCGGGTTTGATTCCCGGGTCTGACCAAATGTTTGTATGATCTGCAAATATTTGTTTCGGAGTTTGGATGCTTCCTATATCTTTATATATATAATTCTTCGGTGAGTGTGTATGTCACTGAACTTCTCTCAATCGACTGGACCGATTTTTATGAAATTTTTTGTGTGTGTTCAAGGGGATCTGAGAATGGTTTAGATTCGCAATTGGACCCGGTAGGTGGCGCTGCGATCAAGTTCTGGAATTTTAAAGTTGGGCGGTACGAAGTTCGCTGGGTCAACTAGTATAATATAAAAAATTATATCTCTCTAAACATTTTTTGTAGGCTACAATCCGAGCCACGTGGTAGTTTTTGTAAGCCGCCGGGTAACGCCGAAGGGCGACGCGAGTCAAAAAAAAATTGCCTTAGTTACTTTATACATATAATATCGTCAATGGAATTCTTGTCAAAATCGACAAATCCGTCTCAAAGATAAGCCGGAATAGACATGGACAGACAATTTTTTTGATGGAAGTACTGTATAGGTATGCTGTTAATTTTAAATTACAAACAAACTATTTAATAGATGACTATGATGATGATATCTGTGTCATGATCCAATGAATAAATCAAGTTTGTGTCATGCGTACCTGGCGAAGAAATACCGGGCGTATATCGACAGCTAATGTCTGTCTGCTGTGCCGTCGAGCGTAACTCTTTCTCGCGTTGTTGAGGTGGCGGCGATGCCTAAATAAATTGTAAGGAATCATAAACCTTGTTTTTAGCACACCTTGTGCTAAAAACTAAATTGATGGACATATTCCTCGCTGATCTCAGAGATAAGACGTTGTAACCTATTTATATCTAATGATAGATAAATTTTAAATTCTCGTGTCTCAATTGTTCTTATGAAATTTTATGTGTTCTCTAGGTCTGATAATAGGACATAAATTATTTTTGATTATTATAGGTATTAAACGATGAAACTGACGCTAGCGGAGCCGTGGGCATCAATTAGTATGTGTATAATTATAATGATGATGTATGAATAAGAATTTATATGTATTTTTGCCTTCACAAGGAAAGAATTTCAAAAGTATATTTCAGCTTTGGCTGGTATCGTAAAATAGACAATCCATTAACCATCCATGACAGAATATGCAAAATAAGTACACTACAGCAAAATGTATGTAACCGCTTGGGATAGATAAAACAATTTTGTGGGTAACGTGACCAGGTGGGCAAGTAGGCAGGCACATTCTACTATTTCAGTGTACATAATACTAACGGGCATGTGCAAAGACGATGTGCTGGACGCAGACATGCTCATTGTTGCTTTACTGTCGGAGCGCTCCAAGCCCCAGTACATCAACAGAGTTTCCCCTTCGCCAACATCACACTCCTGGAAGGAAATATTATCTAAATGGTTTAAACAAAAAATAATATAAAGCAGAAGAATTTGGAAGACATTCATAGATAGTTGCAGCAACATTCACCAGTAGATAGACCTTCGAAAATGTGTGGAAACAGGTCGATTTATCCATGAAAAGAAATAAAATTGGAGACTCTAATAGAAAAATTATTTCAGTATTAGATACTACGTGTGGTGACGGATTAAGAATACAGAGTGTCACCAGCTCTATTCATCCCACGCTAATGTCGTAAAAGGCGACTAAGGGATAAACTACGCAAGACAACATCAATGCAAAGAAAAGGAAAACTTGAAACCAACCCTATACCAACCCGTCCGGCCAGCGTGGTATAGTAGGCCAATACCTCCTTTTCAAGGAGAGGCCTATGTCACTACCACACTACCACTAAAAGGAACGGAGTATCAAAAAAAAATAGGTACAAAATTAATTCTTTTGTGAGCTTACGATAATGCGTAGGAATATTCACAAAAACAAAGTATGAGAGCCGAGAGATTGTTTTCCTTAAAAAGTTCGAGACAAAAGCCGAGAGTGGCCGAACACAATGACGGCTCACGAACAGCATTAAAGCATATCTTTAAAGGTACTTGGTATAACCTTTTTTATGGCAAACAAATTTGTCTAAGCTGTTATAATATAACGGTACGTACGGGCTTTAATACGTTCACAGTCCTATAAGCCCACTTTGGGCTCACGTCATGTGTATGACTCCAAGTCCGTGAGCCTACATTGGGCTCACACCTATTGAGTAACTGGTTCTGAATTTTTTTTCGCGGATGTACCAGTTAGGCCTTTTAAGTTTTAGGACTTGTGACTAAGGTATTTGTTGTGTGAA
Source organism: Phragmatobia fuliginosa (assembly GCA_932526445.1). NCBI lineage: Eukaryota > Metazoa > Arthropoda > Insecta > Lepidoptera > Erebidae > Phragmatobia > Phragmatobia fuliginosa. The sequence goes on along the minus strand of OW052067.1, from coordinate 22,128,594 downwards.
AACCATCAAAACATTCAATACAAATCAAAACAATACATAGTCACTATTTGGACTTATGTAATATTGTATGGGGACTGTGAATGTGTTAGGAAACGAGGACGAGTTTGGGTCGGCTAGTTTAATAGATATGCCAGTGTTTTATAGAACTAGTCTTAAATTTAGTAATTAAGCTATTTCAAAAGCAGAGAACGTTACTTAATATGAGTAGTAAATCACGAATTAAATAATGTACCTTCTCTAAAATACGCATTGAGATATTTCTAGAACTTGCCATTGATTAGGTAAACATAAATAAGAAAAAAAAGTACCCGAATGATGTTAGAATAACTGCAAGTCCTGTGAAATTTGAAGTTGAATCTTTGTAAGGCTTGCTGGATCCTCGGAGAGAATCCAATGGGAGCAAGCACAGCCCGCCTGAGTTTCTGGATCACATCGCTTGGAAACGGTTCTATGTCATTGGCATCCACTAGACAATTTATAGTTACGTATTTACGCATCATTTGTCAACATGGCGAAAATAATTTTTTTATCATTTCTATATTTTTTTATACAAAAATATTTGACGTTATACGAGATTCCTACTTCATAGTGAAATCTAGACGGTTTGTCATTTTCTTATTTGTCAAAGTGAAGTTAAATGTTTTTTCGTGTTTATTGAAGTTGTCTAAAAAAGTTCGTTTATACAATTGTGTAAGTAGTATTAGAAGGCACATCAGATAAATCAATAGTAGTTCCGAAATTAGTTTCAGAATGCTGAGTCCTACGGTGATACTAGCGGCTATTATTGCAAATCGCGAGTATCCCCGCAGAACGAAGCCAGTCCAAATAAAATTGCTTAGGTACCAACGCAGTCAAAAAACGGTAAGCGGCAGAAAAACAATAGAATTCATGTATTTTATTTTTTTATTTTATGATTGAAAGAAAACGTACAGCAAGGTCATTACAGTAAACAAACTTAGCACAAAAAGAAGGCCAGTTAAAAATTGTCACAGATAGAACAATTAGATTTACGTAAATAGAGACAATACATACTCGTATAGATATTTGACTGCCTCGGTGGCGCAGTGGAAACGTATATACGACTGCTGTTGTTGGGGTCCCGGGTTTGATTTACGGGTTAGAACAAATGTTTGTGTGATCCGCAAATATTTGTTACGGAGTTTGAGTGTTTTCTATGTATAATATTTATGTATTTACAAAAATATATATGTCAGCTGTCTAGTACCCATAATAAAAGCTCTGCTTAGTTTGGGACTAGATGGAGTTGTGTGTAAGATGTAAAAATATTTATTTATTTTATAGTTACATTCACACAACAACACAGACATGACCAATGTAGACATAATCAAGAAATAGTTATCACTAAACAACATAACAGTCATCACTTTTAGTTATTAGAAGCAGGGGGGTGTCACTCCGCAGTTTAGGTATAGTCGGCCGGCTGCCTGCCGGGTCAGACACGCCGGTCCAACAGACATCGTCAGAACAGTTCAGAGTTACACGATAGAAAGAGACGCAATTGTAGGTAAATATAATCGTAGTGATTCGGCGCCGTGCGATCTGAATTGAACTTAATCTTTTGACACCGAGGGTATCTTTAACTTTAATTTACTTTTCGGAGTGAGTCTTCTGTACTGGTACTATTATGTATTCTGTGTTAGAAGCGAAGAAGAAGTCAGTCGGGGTATTCTTGAGTCTTGAACTTGAGCCTGAACATTCCAGCATGCTGCATTGAACAAACTATAAACTCGTCAGCGGAATATCTATGAAATATGTCAGTTTAATTAAACTTTTGTTAGAAAAAATTGTAAGTTGTTTTGAAAGCGAGTAGCCTGCCCCCTGTGTACAAATATATACAACACAAATATGCATTTTGTATGTAAGTCTTGGTCGTTTGCATCGCAATGTTTTAGTATGTAACCCATAGCACCATTCCAAGCTATCAAAACGCATCCGCCTAATGCCTGATTAATACTAGCGTAGTTCCTATGCCGTCTCCTCACAAGATACCTGCCGTCAAACAACTCACAGATATGTTATCAATAAGCCAAGATTCCGTTAAACAAATTATATCAAACTTATTATATAACTTATACCGTTGCATAACAAGAGATAAGCAATTTTATGCATTGGAATCCAAAAGATATACCTAGTATGTTATAAAAATAAAATAGATCCAAAGTGCTGTGGGATATATAAATAAAGAATTTATTTCATGAAATAGATTTATCATTTTTTGTAAACTGAATACATTTTTTGCAAAGCCGTAAGGTTTATAGTTCATGTAGACAAGATGTATGAGTGAATAATTAACAGGTGTCAATCTAAAAAAAGCCAGTGCCTGTTAACTTTTTCTGCTTAGCCTTATTCCCAATATTATTTAGGGTCAGCTACTAGTTCAACCGGTTATACCTGAATATCATTTATTCCTTGGAGCGACCGGCATCGGACCTCCGCAACCCGGTGCCTGTTAACTACGTAAAAAAAAAATACCTGTGGTTTTCAACATAGCGAGTCGCAGCTCAGCTACTACGCGACATGACATGAGGATTAAACATAACGAGTTTTACAAAAAAAAAACCAATCAAGTTAAGAACCTCCTCCTTTTTGGAGTCGGTTAAAAATTTGCGCAGATCGTGTTCTGATTTGATATGCAGTTTAGGCGAGGTGACGTTTATTCTTATAATGATCTTGCATTCTTGGACCTGACCTAAACGTGTTGTATAACCTCGCTCATTGGCCTTGATCTTGGTTTTGTTCAACAGCATTTTGTTGTCAGTAGTTAGGTGGTAGTTTACTTGTAGTCCTATATCGCTCGGCTTAAGGGTATACGTCTTTGTAGCAGTACAAAATAATTTTTCATATAGCTGCTATGAACTGAACAAATTATTTTTTTGGTTTGATTGTTATTGAGCATTGTTACCCTAGCTACATAATTATATGCTTTCTTTTGGGATTTCGCAACCAACTATTGTGCCTATTTTCAAAAATAAGAAAGAGCCATTTTGGATTCAGGAAAAGTAAAAGTACAGAGTATGTTTTAATTTCTGATATTGCGTAGAGTAGCATTTTCTCGTAATGGGTTTATATTAGTGGCATTCTTAGAAATTCGTGCTGCTTATTTAGCAGAACTAAATAAAATTAACAACTTAGTGTACCAGTTACAAAAATGAATATTATTTTATAATTATCTGAAAGATATAAACACATTTAGTTATTTCTAAATGTATTGCATTTATTGCAGTGATTAATGATGGTACAAGAATATCCATTTCTGAAAGGAATTGCCGCAAGCATCAGTATTAAACTTATTCTTGTATTATTTATATGTTTAGAACACTCTTTATTTAACATTCAAATCCTTCAATACGCTGGGAATATCGGCAGCGTATTGAAGGATTTGAAAGATATACATAGTCGGTAAATAACGCCCGCCTGCCTTGAGAATAACGGATTGGAGTTACCAGCTGGGAAAAGTAGTGTAGCATTATTTATGAAAAAACGTAACTATCTCGCCAGAAGTAAATGTTGTTAATAATGATATATTGTGATTGATTTTAATAAAATATAAATATTATCCAAAAAAAAATTTTTTTTTTTTGCAAAAACTCAAAAATTTCTAGTTAAGAGCACTGTGACCAAATAGGTAAAAACTAAATAAAATACCAAAATAAAAAATAACAGTAATTAATGAGAAAATACTTAATATGATGAGATGCTTAACCGGGGTTTAGTGGGAAGCGCATCCATCGCACTTGACTATAAATCAATTTTGCTTAAGGGAGGTAATAAAAAGCGGCCAAGTGCGAGTCGGACTCGCCATTGAAGGGTTCCGTATTAGCAAGTAACATCATATAAAAGTTCTTGTAGTTCGTTGTAACTTTCATCGATGTTTTAATAATAGTGTTTTGATTGGATGAAAGGTAAATTGCGTGTTACGATTTATGACGTTTTAAAAAAAACTACTAACTAGATCTCGTTCAAACCAATTTTCGTTGGTAGTTTGCATGGTAATGTACAACATATATTTTTTTTAGTTTTATCACTCTTTTATTTTAGAAGTTAGAGGGGGGGGGACACACATTTTTCCACTTTGGAAGTGTCTCTCGCGCAAACTATTCAGTTTAGAAAAAAATGATATTAGAAACCTCAATATCATTTTTGAACACCTATCCATAGATACCCCACATGTATAGGTTTGATGAAAAAAAAAATTTTGAGTTTCAGTTTGAAGTATGGGGACCCCCAAAATGAATTGTTTTTTTTCTATTTTTATGTAAAAATCTTAATGCGGTTCACAGAATACATCGACTGACTAAATTTCAATAGTATAGCTCTTATAGTTTCGGAAATAATTGACTGTGACATACGGACGGACAGACAGACAGACAGACTTGACGAATCTATAAGGGTTCCGTTTTTTGCCATTTGGCTACGGAACCCTAAAAAGTGAACCAATATTATCAATGATAATATTGGTTCACTTAATTACTACTGATACAAGCCTGTTACTTGTCTCGTCGCTATCTATAGGAAACTTTTAGTCATCCATGCTCCTATTTATCCCTTGCCAGTTATACCTTTATTCAATAATAGTAATGAGTCTGTGAGTAGAAATCCTGATATTTGTTATAACGTTGGTTTGCTACATAGTGATGTCGAAATAAATTCCATTTTTATTTTTTATTTGGAGAAACTTTAAACATATTCTTACAGATTCTTCTAAATCACCTGAAATTGAAAATGTAGGTGTTGGTGTTTTGTACGTCAGGTACATTAATGAACAAAAGATCAAATTGCCTCCAGAAGCATTTGTATACAAAAACAATTCCAATGAAACTTATGAAAACAGACATATTACTTTACTGATTCTAAAAGCTCATTGGAAGCCTTTCAATTATTTCCATTTTAAAATGAAGCCGTTCAATCCAACACTCGGTGACATGATAATTAAAATCTTTAAATAAAAAGGTTACGATACTTTGTACTTTATGACGTGTTGATGTAAACTATTTACAGTAAGAAACATGAGTATGTGTAAAAGTCGCGATAGGCTTTAGCCTTTAAGTTATTCAGTAACTTCAGCTTGAATTCCAAGTCATCATGGATTCAAAAGAAATAAAAAAGCCCACCAGTTAGCTTAAGATGCGGTGAAGTGTGGAGACCTTTGATTATTTATAAATTATAATCTAAGGTGGAGACATTTATCGTTATTTAAATTACTACCATGATCTAACTTCCCTTCATATGCTGTACTACAATCTTGGAGAGCCTTGTTAGTTGAAGCCTCTCAGTTTAAAGGTGTACAATATTTTAAACTTTAAAATATTTTTTCCATTAAACCTTAGTTTACTGAAACCGAATATTACAAAAATCTTTTAGTACCTATCATTACACATAGGTATGAGTCTTGGTTAAGTGTGCACTGACTAAATTGCATATGAAAGACATGTGGGTGATCTTGACCATTTTTTTTCGTTTCCTTTAGGTAACCGTTCCTTTTCCTAAATTTTCTTATAAGATAAAAAAATCCAATTCAAATGAATTTTTTTGTTTTCTACATGTATATTTTGGTAATATATCTTCTTTTATTTATTCAAATGGTGCTAAAATATAATCTCATTGTCTTTTTATAGTTTTTAACTAAAAATATTTCATATGTAATTCATTATTTTCCATTATTAATATTCAACAATCAAAACTCATTAAATGCTTTTTCCAAATTCCGTATAAAATAATATTCCTTGTTTCAATATCTTTTGAACTAAACGTATGAAAAGACAAAACTATATTTATAGGTAAACATTTAAAAAAAGCAGCACACTTGATTGTCAAACTGACTGATATCTGACATCGCAGTCGCACTTCATTTTGTAAAACCTCCGTGTTTTTCCCACGTGTTTTAACTTGTGAAATACCTTGCAATATTAAAAAGTAAACGAGAAAATCATGGCAGTTCGCGTTCAATTTGAAAATAATAACGAAGTGGGAGTGTTTAGCAAACTAACAAATTGTTATTGCCTTGTTGCAATTGGCGGATCAGAGAATTTCTACAGCGTATTCGAGGCGGAGTTAGCAGATACGATTCCCGTAGTTCACGTAAGCATAGCTGGTTGCCGCATCATCGGTCGCATGTGCGTCGGCAACAAAAACGGACTTCTGGTACCCTCATCCACAACAGACTCAGAATTACAACATATTAGAAACAGTCTACCGGACAAAGTCAAGGTGCAACGAGTGGAAGAACGACTCAGCGCTCTCGGCAACGTAATAGCTTGTAACGACTATGTGGCTCTCGTGCATCCTGACCTCGACCGCGCCACTGAAGAAATATTAGCAGACACATTAGATGTAGAGGTATTTCGACAAACCGTAGCTGGTAACGTTCTAGTTGGGTCGTATGTGGCGCTAAGTAACCGCGGCGGTCTCGTCCACCCCAAAACCACAATCCAGGATCAGGATGAATTATCATCCCTACTACAAGTACCTTTAGTTGCGGGCACAATAAACAGAGGCAGTGATGTTATTGCAGCAGGAATGGTCGTTAACGATTGGTGTGCATTCTGTGGTCTAGACACAACATCAACTGAGATATCGCTCATCGAGAGTGTGTTCAAGCTACATGATGCTAAACCGTCAGCAATCACATCTACAATGAGAGCGTCACTCATCGACAGTATGTCATAACATTAAGTACCAACTACATACTCAAATAGACTGTTTGTGATAAAGTTTATTTTGTGACATGCACGCACTGCAAAAAAAACAAATTACCTGATGATCAGATGGCTTGATAAAGAGTTAATGTTCTTTTATAGAAAATAAATTGTGACCACTAATATAATTTTTTTTAATACTCATTCTAATATAGACTATAATATTGATGGTCCCTATTAACAATTTCTGTAAAACACAACTTTCAGAAGAGCAGTTTGAAGTTTGTTTTAATGATAAAAGAACAATCAAAGAACTGTGGATGCTGAAATGTTCACTAATTTCTTTTTATGTTGTAGAGTAAGTTCTGATATAGATAAATTCTAACAACAATTGATAGTATTGCAAATGATGCCTTTTATTTATGAGTCAATTGTCGAGACACTACAGATTTACTTGAAAATTATAAAATACTCTTCATTTAATCAACTAGTTCTTGTACTTTACATTTTTATTAAAAATTAAACACCACACCAATATATAATACAAGTAGCTCATGTTCTAGATCACATTTTGATATTTTTCTTTTTATATTGAAGCCTACCAAAGTGACAACCCTGGCTGGTGGAAAGCATGACGAGAATCGTAGAATAGGGATCACCATTCTCGTTGTGAGTGTAAACAATGCATCATTATGACCCATACTATGGTGACCTATTAAGAGGATTCCGTATCAACTTGCCACGGTCCTCGCAGTCGCCAATCAAACTCAGCTTCTTTCATTTTAGATTGGTGTTCTCTATCAGGGTAGTAGCACCGGGGTGAACTGGTCCATTCGTACTGAAATAAGCATATCACTACAATCTTGGCATTGACATTTTAATGACATGCCATTGTTTAAATTATGAAATATCAGCATTACTTTTTGAACTATGCACAATATTTTCATTTATTATTTTTAAGAATCCTATTAGTTTGAGAACCATACACTATATCTACATACATTATTCGTACACTACTAAAATGACTGTGACTCTTGAAATCAGAAAAACCATTACAGTATGAATGTTTTACTAAAAATAATTAGGAGCATTAGACCACAAGTTTATTATATAAAATTAGTGTTAGTTTGAACACTGTGCAAACTTTTATTTGATGCTGCTGAGATGGTTTGGTTTGGTTTGGTTTTTCTGGGCGGTTTCCGCACTTAGTCCTAGTTATTGGACCATTGTGCGTGAAAAGTTATTTCCCATTCACTCCAGCCACCCTAGGTTGGTCCAGAAGGAATGCAGCCTCCGGGGATTACTGCAGGCCTCCCGATACGTTGCCGGTGACTGTAGAATTTGTGCCCGTTGTTCGGCCACACTGCTGCATTCCATGATGACGTGTTGTGGCGTTTCTTCTGCCTCCATGCATCCTCTGCATAGGGGGCTGTCTGTTACTCCTATGGTGTGTAGGTGTTTGTTTAGGAGACAATGTCCGGTTAGGGTTCCTATGATCTTGCGAAGTTTGTCTCTGTTCAACCTGATGAGGGTGCGGGCAAGCCTTGTATTGGGAGCTGATACAGCGTTCTTGGTTTGCTGACATCCCTCCTTATTTAGCCACTCTGTCAAGTGAGTTTTCTGGTGCTGAGATATTTAGAAAACAAATCGGTCTGGGGAGTACTAGTACCCTGTGTTGGGTACTGGGGTTAAAATTATTAAGTATAACTAAATAATAGTTCAAAAAATCCAGTTAGAAAGTAGTAAAGACAGGTAATAAAAACACAATTTACTTATAATACACTTTATTTATAAATAATTATTACATACAATATTTCTATCTACAGTTGCCACATCGTTTCTTTGGAAGTTCAAACACTGCCAATAAGAACCAAACAATGATCTAATTACATTATCTTGTTTATTATATTAGAAACAATTTCTTCCTGTTTCCTGCCAAACAATACAATGATATACACCCAGAATGAAAAAAGGTACATAGGTACTAGATAAAAAAATTGAAGCCACTTTTTTATGTAGGTATGTGTGTCATTGAAGTGTTTATACTTTTTAAAAATATGCCCCTGAAAATTAGAACCAAACAATGATCTAATTACATTATCTTGTTTATTATATTAGAAACAATTTCTTCCTGTTTCCTGCCAAACAATACAATGATATACACCCAGAATGAAAAAAGGTACATAGGTACTAGATAAAAAAATTGAAGCCACTTTTTTATGTAGGTATGTGTGTCATTGAAGTGTTTATACTTTTTAAAAATATGCCCCTGAAAATTGCGTAAGAATAATATGCGAAAATAAAGCTGCTTTCCTTACAAATTACAATAAGATTATATTTATGTAAATGTAGGAGGCATGAAGATATTCCGAAAATGACATGATCATCAGCTCGTTGCGGTCTACTGCTGGTTAAATGCCTCTTCCAAGTGACACTAGATTAGAATACGAAAGTGACAGTATATGTTTAATTAGAAATTCTTTTAATACACTATAATATTAAGTATTAAAAAAACAATACTTATGTCTCACTCTCTACTTCATTATTAAGTTATCAAATTGCCTAAAAAATACCCACATTTTTAGTCCATTAGGAATACAAACTCCTGGCAACACATCCACTACGTACGTCATTCGTGATATTGACATTGTGTTAGATAACCTCAAAATTCTGTTTTAATATCTTATATAAACATAATTTTGTGTATAAATGTAAATTTTGTGGCATCAGTAATAACAAGGGACGTGCGTTATCTAACTTTTTTAATTGATCTGAGGTTAAACAATACTTGAATGATACAACCAATGTAATTATGTACATATACCTACTTTGATATAATGATAATGAAAAAAAAATGGTAGTTGTACATTCAAGTCAATATCTATGAATTAATAAAAAAAATGCTGAAAATTTATAAGCGTTGTTTGTGTTGACAACTTCATAACTTGTTGCATAATTTGGCGGGAAAATAAAGTTATGTTTGCAATTCGCGCACGCCAAGTAAACACATACACAATACATGTAGCACAAAATTTTTTTGTCCAAATTTTTTTTTTTTTTTTAAGTAGGTACCATTTATCATCTTCAAAACTAGGTAAATGCCATTAACTGTGGTAGTGATTTATAAGAGAGATTTTTTTGTTACTTTCACTGATAAAAGGTATTAAACATCGCTATCCGTCTGATTTTTGTACTTCGCTCTCCCAAGAATTAACATGTAGTGATTCATTAGCTCAAATGCCAATCCAGCTACATACTATATGATTATTCATAACTTCATACATGTATAGCCATCCGTGCAATCGGCACGGTTGTCTAGTGGTTTAAATGTATGATTTACACATCTTCCGAGCCTTTATTCCCAAGTTTATTTGGGGTCGGCTACTAGTTCAACCGGTTTTACCTGAATTTCAGTTTTTCCACGGAGCGACTGGTATCGGACCTCCGCAACCCTAAGGGAGAACTGAAATTCGAAGATTGAACTAGTTGTCAGTATATTTGAGGGCACTGACTTCCCAATAACGATTGCCATAGATGTTCATGACAACCGGGACCGACGGCTTTACGTGCTCTCCGAGGCACGGGCGTGAATCACCGCCAAACTTCCAAACTCCGGGCTGCAATTAGGAATTTCCTAAGAAAATCCCAAAAACACTTTTTTTGGCCCGACCCGGGATTTGAACCCGAGACCTCTTGATTAGCAGTCGCATACGCTAACCACTAGACCAACGAGGCAGTCATATGACCAATGTATGATTTACACGTAAAGCATTATTTATCTTGTGTAATAAACTGGAACAGCTCTGGTTTTCATCATTCCTCAGATTCGTTCATCTACTCAAATGAATAAAATTGGAGTGTCTGTTTGTAACATCAAATGAATAGGTTTTTACAAATGTATATCAACGTGTATATGTACGGTACTAAATTTTTAAAATATTTGTCTGTCTGTCTGGACCAATTTTAACGGGACTTTCTCTGGCAAAAAGCTGATGACCTTAGGAGTAACTTAAGCTATTTTTTTTAGTGACTAGTTTCGTTCCGCGGCATTACTCGCGATTTAAAATAACCGCGGGACTCTAGTCTTAACTAAAACTAATACTTGAACATATCTATACAGCAATATATATATAATCTAAACACATAAATTATGCTCAATTTATTATTATTTTTCAAACAATTTTTAGTTATGCTATTTTATGTCCACGTATAATATCATTTATTTTCTAAAATTAAACAAAAATATTCGATATTAGGCGTAGTTGGCAGAGAAAACAGAGAAAGTTTTCTTTAGGTACTCAGTATAGTAGGTTAAAAAGCTTTCTTAGAAGAAGCAGTACAGCAGTGGTTCTGTAGATCAAGAGAAACCTCTACAACGTCATGATCTCACCAAAATTATCTCTATAAAATATTAGTACAAAAATATAGATATAATCCCAAAACCACATCACTCAGACCAGTTACTATAAAACTGCAACTGATATTATGCCTCCTTCGAACTAAATTCAAATGGTATTATGATAAATATTTGCTCTGCCAACACCACCTTATAACCGATTCGAGTCTCAAACAATCACTATTAACAAAATATATAATATCTAAAACTATATGTATTTAAGCGACAATGTTCAAATGGTAGCAATCATTTCAGTCACAGAACACTCAATAATATATAATTAGTCGCCACTACGCTTCGCCACAGGTCGTCAATATAAGACAGATTAAAAAAGAAGATAGGTCACTGAAACTGGACATAAAACAGTCATTTCCAGTAGCAGTTCTTCGATCTGGACCTGTTCCGGCAGCCAAAAGTTGGAATATGTCCTTTTCTTGATGGATTTACATTATGTAATAAAGCGTTTGGATAATAACTGACTGGTCATAATACATTTAATGCGAAAACTTCTGCTGTAGGCTAACGAATTCGTGACGTGGCCTAACTTTTCAACCAGAAATTTGTAACAAATAACTTTACTAAGCATATCTGAACACAAAAGCAAAAAATATAGATAATTTGATTATCAAATATGTACACAATTCAAAGTAAATGCAAGAATAAGTACACATAAGGTTGTTCAATCTGGTGCCGTCCTTTTATCGACAACATAATAAAGGTACAAAATAATTATAGGGTTCAATTTCATTCTTTGACAGTTAAACCTTCCCTCCCACCACCCGCTATTTATTAAGCTTTAAAAACAAATCGTGTATAAATAACACTGAGCTGTTAAAGAAAAGGTTCGCAACTAATATCTAGTTACAGAGATTCCCAAATGGATGAAAATTTTGTACAAAATTTTAAATTTTTTATACTTGATATTAGTCAGCGTTCAACTTGGCCTACTACTTTTTCTGTATATTTAATTTTATCGCATCGAGCATTTCCTTATCTTGGAGTCGTTGTCAGTCTTTGCTGTCTGTGTATCAGAATGAACAACCTTTATGATGAGGCTTATTGCAGAAAAAGACTGTTTACAAAGGCTAACTCATTATGGACTAAATTAAAAATTCTTTCAAGTTATTCTTGATGAAATACTTGGTTATCAGTAACCCTTTAACGTAGGTATGTGATGTGTATACTGCAATAAGCCCTTTAAAATGCAATTAGTATAATATGAATCACATGATAAAAAAGAAGCAGAGTTATATAAAAAAGTATTTATAAGAAGACTGGAAGGACAAGACAGCCTCTATTAACAATGAATACATCTACAAAAACTTAACTCTATGGTACTTAAAATTCATCAAAGTAACGGACGAATGATTAAGTTTATCGTAATACATACTAGCTTTTGCCTGTGGCTTAGCTCGTTAAATTTATTTTGTACCCCTCGGGAACTTTTTATCTTTATCTTCTTACACCTGACAACGTATTTATATAACTTCATATTTATAAATTGAACAGTTTAAAAAAAAACATTTTGAAATGTATTTTATTGCGTTTAATTTCCACGCACTAGAAGAAAACACTTGGTTTCTAGACAGTGAAGCATAAACCACGGTTAGTCAATAACAATTATTTTAAGTTCACTCAATATGGCACACGATTACAAAGTATTGAACAATTGTGTACACTATCACATATATTATCTGTGCATACAATATTGATTTATGTTCGATCATTTATTCACTCATTCATTATTTCGTTTAACTTACCATTCTTCATAAAAATATTTAAATATATATATTTTTAGGGCTATTTAATGAGTGAACATACATAAGTTTAGATAATTAAAAACCAAATCTGGGGATCCGCATAAACATTCATAGCTACAAAAACACAATATTTTAATGGGTTTTTTGTAAACTGTAACAATTCTATCTAACCCTTCGGGGTAAAGTCGTGAGTATTTACATGTACATTTGTAGAAATAGAAGACAATTTTAATATAGAAAATTCATACATCCTCCTCCATTAAGAACATTTTATAAAGAACAATGCTATGTTAGTTCGTTGGACAAAGATATACATAGATACAGTAGGTACATACTAAAGGATTATAGGCACAAAAAACCACTGGGAACTGACAAGTATCGCATGGCAACACTGAAATGTAGTTATATCGGTGTTGCCATGTCATTTCGAATGGATTTCATATTATAAATATTACAATATCTGTTACAACACTAGTGGTAATAGCTCATAGAATTGGAAAACCTTTTAGGAGGGTAGATAATGATGGCAACGACTACCTCCGCTAATGGGTATATCCAACTTAAAAGAGAAGTGGTTTTTATTAAATACCTACAGTGACGGAATTAAAGTTGTCTTTAAACATGTACAAAATTTTAAGGACTGAAGAAGATGGAAGACTATTTAGCAAAAGGACGAATGAGACAAGAATATTACGTAATAAGTGGCCATATTTACCATTAAAGTTGGCGGGGAAGGTGACGTTAGAAACTACCATAGAGATTACCCGCCTTTTTACTTCAATATCATAAGTTAATTATTAAGTGGCGAAAACTCTAAATGGTATATTATATTAAAGTTTTACAATCTACTGCCCAGAGATTTAAACTTTAAATGTATTATTCACGAAGATATGTAAGTTTAAAGTGTACACAGGGAACAACTACAGTGGTGAAGTGATCTATTATCTATTATACAAAATCTATGTAAGATCATATAATTTCGAGTTGAATGATATTTTGTAGCGAAATCTTCAGATTAATTCAAAATTTTATAATTATTGTAATGTTCTACTATTTGTACAGATTATTTGAATTATAAAAAATAAATTGGATTTACAGATCAAATATGCTATTACCTACCTACCCTTCCTGCGCTCTTGTAGATTGATATTTTTTTAAGAGCCAGCCAAAGTGAATTTACATTGCCTGATGGAAAACATGAGTAGTATCCAACAGTAGTGACAATACAACATGGTGACTCCATACTATAACGGCTTGTTAAGATGATTCTCAATAATTACATAATTCTCGAACTCACAACAAAATGCTGTTGAGGTTGGTCTACAAGTCGATATAAATTACATCTACAACATTTCTAGCATTTATACACAACGCTGTTCAATTAATTAAACATTTTTGAGTAAGTACCTTTTGAAAACCTTACCTGAATTGTTGTTGGATTAATTTAAGATGTCGAATGAAGGCGTTCAGGTAAATGCACATTTAGTTTCTAATACTGATCAAAATGAGCGTCATGCGATTTAATAGTTAAGAATTTTAGAAAAAATGTACACAGCCAAATGTATAATTCACATTATTAGAAGAGTCATAGGTTTTGGGGATGTTTTTGAACCTCGTTTATAAATAATTACGATTCTAGAATACTCGTTTTTTTTTATATTGTGATGTTTTTTTGTGGTTTTTTCTCAGATTAGATAAATTTAGATCAAGTTTTTGGTACATAGCCATAATAAAATATGTACTAACTTTGGTATAGATAACTTTAAGCTCTCTTAATACCGTCTTATTATGCAAAATCCAAAAGAAATAATAAATTTTTTCATAATTTTAAACCTCGTTTCACAGTATATTATATAGTTAACCAACAAATTCAATAATGCCACTCTACAGAAAATAACACAACCGATATTTCTTATTACATGCAATATTTTACTATTTTTGTGGTTTAATTTTCATCTAAACTCACTACTGTGCCAGAGGTAGTAGGTTCGATTAAAACCCAGCACAGAGCACCATTATTTTTTGTGTCTGGGTACAATCAATCAATCATAGACTCTCTCTAGTTTGAGATTATAAAGCCAACTGTCAAATGTCTTCGTTTAAATATTTGTTTATGATTTGTTTTTCAATTTTTTTTTATTGATTGTGTCATTATCTGTGTCATGACATTACGTAACACATGATCAAAGTTGACAATAAATAGGTTGTCTAATAAATATCAACGGCAGATTATTTTTGTATTATTTAACATTGAATCGTCAGCTAACTAATTTGGATAATTCGGAATAAAGTCTTGTATAGTTTATATGAAAAATGACCTAAGTTAGAAACCTGGAAATAGTTAATAATTATGAACTATTCGCAGTCGGGCGATATGATAGAGGAACTGGAGTACCAGCCCTCAGTGAGTTAGGGAGGGTTTAGAAGTGTTGAGTGGCGGCCGTGGAGAGGACGGTATCGGGCCTCACCCTCTCGTAGAACAGTAGGTATGCGGAGCAGCGCAGGACTTCCTGGAGAGATACCTCGTGGACTAGCGTGTCTGATGTGTACCACCACCTGGAGTAGAAAAAAGTCAAGTCAAATTATCTACAGTTTGCTTTTTATTTACTACTAGCTAATGCCCGCGGCTCTCATTTTCAGACCTACTGAATTTGCATATAAATTTCATAATATCAGCTCAGCCGTTTCGGAGGAGTATGCTAACATTGCTTTGACATTTTTTAAATTATTATCTTTAATTATTATAATTGTGACTCAAATTGTAATTATTGCTTTTTTATTGAAATAATGTCTTTTGCATTTAAGAATATTGCCTGGACTTTAAAAGAGACTGTGATCCCCGAGTTTGTTTCGTCCTTTCTTCTCAGGGCTAGTCCAGTTAGGAAAGGCCGAACTCATCTGATCAAAAAAAGTTTAACTTGCAAAAGTGTTCATGTAACCTAATTGCAGAATAAATGATTTCATTTAATTTCACTAACATTGTGACACGAGAATTTGATATTTAAGAAATTAACTAAAAAACGATTTGTTAAATATTTAAAAAAAATGCAGATTTCATAACTTACTTAACTTCATAACTTTAACATGACTTACATAATTGTTTTGTTTTTTAAGACAGATTTCGTTTAAAAAAAATTGGATTATGAATCGGTATGATTAGTTAATAGTAGATATAATGCAATTATGGAACTTGAATTAGAAAAGCGTAGCCGGCTTTTGTGTTGTGATTGTGTTCAGTTCTTGTAGACGTGAAGATCGTATAGTCGTAAAGAAGTATGGTTTCCGGAGTGACCAACCTTTGTCAGATGGCACTGAAGTATGTTTCTATTTTATGGCATGAATGTTGCAACAATATAAAAATACGTGTTGGAGTCTATGGTTATTCATTTCTAAGAAAATGTTATTATATTTTTGAAGACTATCAGTAGGTGAAGTATTACCTCTTGGATTCGAATCCATTCCCGCGTCGGTAGGTGGCGAAGTGTCCCGAGCGCGGGCCGCCCACGTGCACCACGACCGCGTTGAGGCGGTAGAGCGCTGCCCCTCCCCCCTCCCCACCTCCCGCACCTCCCCCAGACCCGCCCGCGTTCAGGGCCGCCAGACCGCCTCGCAACCGCCCTGCGTTCACCAGGGACGACAACTCCATCTGCCATACAAGACATTAGTCATCATAATATGTATGTGATATTATCACTCTAAGGCCGTTTGTCCACCGCCAGTGTCAACAAAAAAGAGATCATTTTTGGTCGAGATTACGTGACGTCGATCGTTTGTCCACCGTGACGAGATCTCGGTGGTTCAATTCAATTAAATTGGTACCGTCATCTTGTTGTCGATGACGTCGCAGTGACGGTGGCGGTGGACAGGTTCATATATGTTTTGTATTGCCGTCACTTCAGCCCGTCTAAGCTAGCAGTAGCGCCGAACTAAGTGATACATCAGCGTTCGGAATGACGACGCTCGAGTGACGGGCGTGCGGTGGACATATTAAATGTGTTTCGCTAAATCTCGTCAACGGTGACGTCCCCGTTACGGTGGCGGTGGACAAACAGTGTAAGCGCTATAAGAGGTGTGCGAAGAACCTCATTTCGCTCTGGTTTACAGAACAGATTTCTGGACAGCAATGGTTCACCTAAATAAAGAGATCACTCGAAAGTCGTGTCCACTCGCAAGCGCAAGAGACGTACCGATTCTAACACACCGCCTCCATCGCAAAGCCCTTAAGGTGACAGTCCTAAAATTTATAATGTAGGTGGTCTGGTCACGGTACCTTGGACTGCTGCGCGACGGCGTACGGCGCCATGGAGAGTGTCTCGGGGAAGGCGACGAACTCGCTGCGCTTGCTCAGCGCGCCGCCCTGCCACTCCACGCGCCCCACGTGCAGGCACAGGCAGTACGGCAGCTGAGGACCACCACGACTGGTTATTTTACTACACTCTAAACTGGTCACACCATACACAGGTCAAGGTACTAATTATTAAAATTTTCATTAGCCTCTGAATAATATACTTGATGTAATTAGCTGCAGTATTTTTTTTCATTCTTCCACTATTAGAATATGAAAAGAAGAAGTGGGATGAGGGGTTACCTGATCCCACTTCTTTTTACATACGTTTAGTTAATCCTTTTTTTATTTCGAACGGACCGACAAAGACCAAACGTTATCTCTGGTACATATAACTGGTGCACTAGGTGTACCCTAGAAAGGACATCCCTGAACTATATTATTCTCTTATTCTTCCTTTAGACCAATTTGATTACGATTTTACTTCTAAAGAAAACCAGTTTATGTTCAGTTCAGGTGACCAGTCTTCAAGAAATTAGTCAGAATCGTTTGATGATGATGTAATGTTTACCTTCCCGAAGCTAACAGTACGTATGTGCTTGGTGTAAGCGTTTGGAGGGGCGGGCGGGGCAGCCGGTTCACCTTCTTTCGGCTCCGGGTAGCACTTGGAGCAGCGCACGCCCTTCACCATCTCTGGGGCCGTGAACGCACGCAGCAGCCCTGCCACATGGGAGTTCAACCTTTATGTCTGGCATATTTATATTTAAAAACTAGCTTACCCTCGCATCGCTCGCTTTTTTTTGCTACATTTTTCATTGATGCTCGGCTCCTATCACCCGTAGCTAGATATTATCACTACAATTACTCGATTTTTCTTCCTAAGAATTTTTTTCGGTTAAAACTAGTAGCTCCTGAGATTAGTGTTCAACCAAAAAAAGGCAGGCTCTCGGTGTTACCCGTGTATTGTTATTCCTTATGTCCTCAACTACCTGCCAGTAAAATTCCTGTCAAAATCGGCCGAGCCGTCCCAAAAGGTAACCGGCACAAACCGACGGACAGAAAAATGAAAAATTGCTTTTGTGGTATGCATTTAGTAAAAACCTGATTAACGTTATATTAAACATAGATCTATACATCAAAAGAAAACACAGATTCAATGGTAAACTATACAGTAGTCCCTAAGTGTGGCACTCACCGGCTAGACTGTAGGAACCTGTAAGTCCGACGCTCGCGTTGGTCATCGAAAGGGAAATGCTGTCGAACTTGTCGTACCGGATCGGACTCTGGCGGCACAAATACATACAAGCTTCTAGTAGAAAACACCACACACTGGTCGAAAGTAGACCATAACTAATTTGAATAAGGTGGCAACACTATAAGGTTCTATTGGCTGCCTTGTTTGTCTAGTGGTTAGCGTATGCTATGGCTGCTGATCGAGAGGTTTCGGGTTCGATTCCCGGGTCGGACCAAATGTTTGTATAACCCGCAAATATTTGTTTCGGAGTTTGGGTGTTTTCTATGTATAATATGTATGTGTTTAGAAAAAAAAGGATGTTTATGTACCCATGTTAAAGACTATAACTTTCATAATTACGGATTTCGCCAGGGTCAAGTATCATGGGCGTGTGTGTCAAATACAGGGTAGTGTGTGTGAAGTTTTATTTATTGATGTAATGTATTTTTATGCATATTAAAAAAAAAATAGTTTCCTACAATCCTCTTACACGTAAACTCCTCGTCGGTCGTCGCAATTTTCGTAAAATGTAGTACAAAGTTTTTGCTTCATGTATTATTATGTATATAAATGTATATTAATTGACGTACCTTATATGAACAAACAGTACACTGTAACCTGGAGGCCAAGGTCCCACGGAAGGGTGGGGCGGGGGGAGGCCGCGCCGTTGTTGGGGTCACCCAACGACGACCCACTGAGCTTAGGTGACATAGCGACCGTGACACACCCTTCGTGAGACGGGGCATCATTGGCTCTGTTGAAAACACCACTAAAATTAACACCCTGAGTTGCCATGTAATAAATGCTACTTTTCATACAGATTGTATTTTACACGTCTTGTAGGTAGTAGAGCCAGGCTGATTCCAGCACGAATGGGTCGGCTCGACCTCGGCAGTACTACCCTCACACAGAAGACCAACCTAATAATGACAGCATTGTTGGTGTCGAATTTCATTGGTGAGTGTGAGACCGAAAGCTCAATCATTCTGCATTATTTTCTCGGTTTCCGGAGGCCCAGAATGATGCAGAAAAAACTGACCAGGCTGCCATGGTATGGGTCAACATTGCCTACCCTCACAATGAGGATAGTGACCTCTACTCCTGGATTCTACTCATGCTTTCCACCAGGCAGAGTAGAATCACTTTGGTAGGCTTTACTCCTTACAAGGAATATTAGTGTGTCGTAGGAGACTTCACAAACATACATGAAAGGAACACAAAGAACATCCAGATTCAAAACAGTAATCTGTCACACCCACAGCACTAGTCAATTAGACCACTTCACCATTCATGAAGTTTTTATACTCCTTATAATGAACTATCTAAGATTTGCGGTGCTACTCGAAGATATTGTACTCGCGAGTAAAGCCGCGGAGCGAAGCTAGTCAAAAAAAAAATAACCCAAGTTACTCTAAATGTCATCAGCTTTCTGTCAGTGAA
Organism: Phragmatobia fuliginosa; assembly: GCA_932526445.1. NCBI lineage: Eukaryota > Metazoa > Arthropoda > Insecta > Lepidoptera > Erebidae > Phragmatobia > Phragmatobia fuliginosa. Next base: position 22,108,823 of record OW052067.1, on the reverse strand, counting down.
AGTCCCGTCAAAATCGGTCCAGCAGTTCTATAGATTAGCCGGAACAAATAGACGGACAGACCGACAGATTTTTTTTATATATATATTTTCATATGCATTTAGTAAAAAACTGTTAATTTAATGTTTCATACAGACACTTCTATTTTACTTTTTTTTTTTGATGATGGCGAAGTGTTCTAAATGATTTCTCAATTAGTGTTTTTCGTAAATTAGTGACAAAGGTTTAAACTAAATACCAGCACCGCATCATTTAGAACCCAAGCATAAGCTGATGCTTAGACTACACTATTTCAGTTTATCTGTATATTTCAATATTACCAACATGCTTATACCATAAAACTACTACATACTTACTACGCTACCGTTTATGGTACCGAGTAAAAATCGCAGTCATATGATTTTGAGCCGGTTTTTTTTTTTGCCACACATATATAGGGGCATTTCTCTGTAAGCTCGTACAGGTCCCATACAAAAGCTGTCCTGGCATTTTTTTTTAAGATTTGCTAAAAAATCGTGTTCCTTTTCGAAGATAATAAACTATTATTTAAGTATATAAAGAGGCCCACTGAAATTATTTATATTTACCAAGTTATTAGCGATTTTCCAAAAAATCATGACAGGGGACTGTTGAGTGAGACAGAGGACTGTTGTACTTTAGAAAAAAGTCATATTACATTAATCAATGATATATTCTTTTATAAAATATTTTCGCATCAATAGTAAATAAAATTTCTTTATGAAAAGTGAACAGAAACAACAACTTTCTGTATAACTATCAGGTGTTTTACATAGTTTAGCTTTAGGTACTTCTAATTCAATGAGATTAGATTTTTTTCCGGGTCCAGACAACGACTTTATTTCTTTAGGTATCCAGTGCTTGTACTTTTGAAGAACACAGCCAGTTACAACTTTTTTAAAGATTTGTCTCTCTTTGGTACATTTCAATGTGGTATAATTTTCTTTTAACTGCTTGCTAATAACGTCGCCAAACAACGCTATCTTGACTACTTCTTTTCTTTGGTCAGGCTCGTCTAACATTTTTAACATCTTTGTCTTAGGCGTATCTTCAACGTTCTTTTTATTTTTTCTTTCTAATCTCGCTATTTTTTTTTTTGTACTCCTCAAGTTTTTTCTCTAAGCGTGGGATCTTTTCATTTCTTTCCCATAAACATCTGTCGTCGCTATTTGGCTTCTTTTTTTCTTTGCTATAGACTAGCACTGGAAAATGCTGGGCTTCGAACTGGAGATATTTGCACTGGAACTGGACTGGCAGGTCTTGAAGGCGGAGTATCTGCTTCTAGGTCTGATAATGGCGTATTTTCTCGTACAATATTGTTAGTGATGCTTTTCAGTGTTATTCTTTTGGCTCGTTATACGTGTCGTATCCTTTACTAACTTCCAATTCTCTCATTTCTTCTCTTTTAAGGGGGGTCATTTTTTCTTTTTTGGTAGCAATCTTTCTGCTTCTCTCTTTTTCTGTAGTAATTCCTCTCGGGATAACTGTTTCTTTTGTAGGAGCCATAATTGTCACGTGCGTTCGATTAGCCTGTGGAAAATTAATTTAAGTTCATAAAGGATAAAAATAAAGCCAAGCGATCAATAATAATTTGAATCTTACATTAATACAAGTATAAATAAAGAAAAAACCCTACCTCCTTTCCTCATCCCCTTTCAGTATAGTGTACATTATTCTACTATTCAAGACCTTTCATTTGATATCCATATTGAGGTAGTTGTTAAAAAATATATTTTCAGCTATTTTGTGGCGGTGGCCATCTTGGACCGATTTTTATCAATCATAACTAGTTCTTAGTTATGATTGATAAAAATCAATAACTAGTTGTTAGTTATGATTGATAAAAATCGGTCCAAGATGGCCCGACTAATTCATCTTTCAAATAAAAAAAAATCAAAATCAAAATCGGTTTATCCGTTCGGGAGCTACAATGCCACACACACACACAGACAGACCCGTCAAACTTATAACACCCCGTCACCTTTTACGTCAAACAGATTAGCGGATAAATTTACATAAACAATACAATAAAACAATAACCAATACGCAAAATACACAGTCCCCTGTTGTGTAAAACAGTCCCCTGCTGCAATTTCAGACAGGGGACTGTTGCCAGGGGACTGTGTTTTTCGGCTAAATTTCACAATATTTAGAAAACTGATGTGAAATAGTTTTTTAAGAATATACCGATCAATTGAGACATAAATAATGCAACGATAATCTTTATTTGGATATTATTAAAGTAATTAAAATACATATTATGACTTACCAGAGGACTGTGCGTGGTAGCGGTACAAGCGCTTGTACACCTCACAAATGACGCTCTGACACTAAACAAAATGGCATATCAACGCCGCATTCGGCAAGGTTGCTAACTTCAAAGCAATTACGTTTCGTGTGACTTAAAAAAAATATCGTAAATATGATAGTTATTTTTAATTATGAATTTAAATATTTGGCAGGGGACTGTATAAAAATTCTAGGGACAAAGTTTACAGGAGTCTACTAAATAAATAAAATTCGTAATTAAACCTTTTTTTACGAAAATAATATAATTAAATTATTCTTCTTAATGATATTGACTTCCAAATACTTCATTTATCACTCACTTCTTCGTAAATCTCGTTTCTAGGTGGAAATACAGTGATAGGGACAGCCAGGGGACTGTCTTTTTAGAGCTTCTATCACGTCTAGAAAAAAACTGAAAATAGTTATGGTTCTAAAAACAAAGGGTCCGTAAAGTTTCGGAATTAGAGTTTCATTGGGAGTGTTTTTTTTTTAAATTATTTAATAATATTTTGAAAAAATCGGTCAGGACAGCCGATTACGAGGTTACAGAGAATCGCCCATAGATATATCCCACCTGGACAACACTTTGACGTCAACCAACACTCACAAGGACATCACATTATTTTTATAACGTAGTGCATACCTTGTTCCAGTAAATCCGGTTGATCAGTGGGTCCAGCGGAGGCAGGCCGGGTGGTGAGTGAGGAGTTCATACCTGGTTCCACTAAGTCCGGCTCATCGGTGGGTGCGGCGGAGGCAGGCCGCATGGTGAGTGCGGAGGGAGTAGGCGGTGTGGAATCCGCTCGGAGGGGGTTTGGTGCAGCCGGTGGAGAGGCTGGTGATGCTAGTGCAGACCACGCTCGCCCTCCGCCTAGTCCAAGGGCGTCGGAGAGACAGCCAGGCTATAGGAGCATATTTTTTTATTATTAAAAAACAACTTGACTGCCTTTTTGGTCTAGTGGTTAGCGTATGCGGTTGCTGAACAAGAGGTCTGGGGTTCAATTCGGGTCCGACCATTTTTTTTTTGTAAGTTCTGCAAATCCTTGTTTCGGAATTTCGATATTCTCTACAATAAAATAGGTATGTTCTTGTATTTACAAACAGTCGGTAGTCGTAAGGTAGTTCCTAGACTTGTTACCGCGTCATGGTCGATAGGTGAGTGCGCTCCACTCGGTTTAAACGAACTTATTCAGACTCTGCCGAAGCGATAACGTTTCACCGCTTACGCCTCATTGTCAAACAGCTCCCGTATAATTAAACGTACAAACAAAATATTATCTAATTAAACAAGAAAATAGAGCCGTAGAATAGAAAACGTAAGACGTTTGCGACTTGGCTAGGGAGCAAGTGAGAAAACCCTTTTTTTAAATACATGGCAACATTCTCCCACTAATCAGTTACATAAAGAACATTTAATTGCCATCAAATTTACCTTTTTAGCCATAGCTGCAGTCTCTTCTTCTACACATGATAGGAGCACATGAAGTAATTCATGGGCATCCTGCTGGTCAGCCGGTATCACCCATCCCGCTGCTCGGAGTGACTGCAAAACTCCCAGAGGACACACTGGAGTACCTCTGGCAGACTCGTGTGTTCCATTTACGACTATATAAAGAATACTATTGTTGCATAAACCATAAACCATCATAAACCATAAAATTCTGTTCCTATGACACTTTCAGAATAGTAGATATTAGTAATACAGTATGTAAGACATTGACTGCCTTAGTGGCGCAGGGGTAGCATATGCCAAACTGTGCATAAGGTCTCGGGTTCAATTCCCAGATCGGACCAAATATTTGTGTGATCCGAAAATATTTGTTTCAGAGTTTGGGTGTTTTCTATGTCTAGTATGTGTGTATTTACAAAAAAATTGTTGTGTATTTACACAACAGACATAAATACATAAGCATATGCTTATGTATTTATATCTCTTGTCAACCCATAACACAAGCTTTGCTTAGTTTGGGACAAGATGTTGCTGTGTAAAATGTCCAAAGTATTTATTTATTATGGTTTAAGAACAAGCTTTGGTACCAGCTTGTTGCCGGATGTCGTCTGTCCATCTCTTAGGTGGTCTTCCCCGTCCGGTACCAATTGGATGCAATTGGCACAGGACAGATACCAGTGGAGGGATGGAGAGGAGGCCTAAGTTCGAAGACGAACATATTAAAGGCTGATATGGATGAATGGAAGGACAAGCTTTGATAAATGATGGCTCTTTAAGTAGAAGAACGCAAAGGAAAGTAGAATAGACATCTCAATAAGGCCGCATGGTAAGGATGACCATGCTGCAATGAGAATGGTGACCAGTGGTCTCTTGGATTCTACTCATGCTTTCCATCATCAGGCAGAGATGAGGGAGGCAGCAATATTGGCTGACTAATATTTATAAAAAGAAAAAAGTATGTATAAAATAAAATTGTGATAAATAAACTATCTTTTTGATCACGAGAGTAGACATAAGCATATAAAATACCCATGTTTTGGCTACATAACTTCAGTCCCTCTTACTTAAAGTAGCTTAAGTTACACCCTATATCAACAGCTATCTGACAGTGGAAGTTCTGTCAAAATCGGGTCAGGCATTCCCGAGATTTGCCGGAATAAACAGACAGACAACAAACAAAAAAAATGCTATTTTGATAAAGTAATTACTTTCAATGCAACAGACTTCTATTAAATTAATTTGTATAATTTACATTCTGACACAAATCAAATCAAATTTTCAAATTGGAAGTGTGTTTAGACTGTGAAATAGTTATTTTTTGCAATAAGAAAAAGATAAAAATGAAATCTATGATATAATAACAAGGTCACAGGCTCAAAACAAATATCTCTTATCATGTTCTTGAATTTGAGGCATGACATGACAGATTGAATCATTGTTTACATATTAAAAGAAGTTTAAAAAAAATCATGTTGCGATTTTTGGTTAGTAAAAAGATTGGTTTTCTGAATAATCAGTTACCTACTTCCTGTATTAAATATTCGAAAATTTAATGTTTACCTTCAATAACTGTGTATAATGTGGTGATCATACTGTTGTGACCATCAGCCTTAGCGTATTTCTTGAGCCATTCGATGAATATGGGACAGGCAGCTAGTGCCTGCAGTAGTGTGTTCAAAAAACAAGTTCTACCCAGGTTCTGGAGCCCCGCTATCTGTCCCCGACGCTTCCGCACTTTCGGTGCTCCACCGGGACCCCATAACACAAACGCGCCCACCACTACAGCAGCGGTCAGACCCGCAGCCACCAAAATCCTGTCTCCACCATCCATCGTCTCAAGCTGTTAAATACGTTTCGCACGAAAATTCACATACTAATGGTTGAACATTATGCAAAATATTTCGAATTGATTGCAAAACCAATACTCTGTTATTGCGTTTTTTTCCAAATATTCGTGAAAAAAAGAAAACCTTGACTTGACTTTTGGTTAATGGCTTTGTGGAAGAGTGTAACCACAACTTTGCCAATGTCATGTATTTGAAAGACAATCTGTCAAAGGATTTATTGAATGTAGAGCTGTGTAGAGCCAGGAAAAAACACTGTATAAGAGTGAGAGTCAGTATTAATTTGTTATCTTTTATGAAAGTAATACAACATAAGTAAACTAGTAATGTAAATACACATAAAAATACGACAAGATATAAATATATGTTTCTGAAATTATAATTTAATTTTGTTTGCAGTAATAAATTTGCTTAGGATATACACAAAAGGAGTGAAAACGCGCGTTAAAAGTAATTTCAGGGAAGTGGGGAGAGGAATATGAGCAGGAATAAATTTATAAATGGGAAATCTGGTCCTGGGGCAATTAAAAAATATATGATTCGCAGTTCCTTCGTCAAGTCCACATTCGCAGATAGAACTATCCCTAATTCGGAGTTTTGCCAAAAAGACCGGGGTACATGAGTGATTCAGTCTTAACCGACAAATTGTGGAAGTAATGCCTTTATTTAATTTTCTAAATTTGGAAAACCAGGGTTTGAGAGGAATTTCTGGTTGAATGTCACCATAAAATTGACCCTTGACGGTTTTAGACATAAGCCACAATCTAGACCAAGAATCTAACAGCCACGATTTAAGGGATGAACAGATATCATAGGAGTATATTTGTGAATAATCCTGAGCACCAGCATAAATAGCATTTTTCGCACATGAGTCTGCAGTCTCGTTTCCTGAAATTCCTGAGTGACCAGGAATCCAAGCCAAGACAACGTTCATTTCTAATTCCTGGCATTGAAATAAAAGTTGTCTAATCTTAAAGATGATAGGAGATCTGGGATTTAGTCGGAACGGATTTGAAAGAATAGATTGGAGGCAGCTTTTAGAATCTGAAAAAATTATGCTGTTGCTTAAATTATGGGCTTTTATGAAAGAAACAGCTTCCAAAATAGCTATCGACTCACCTGTGAAGACAGAAGAAGCAGAGGGACATTTATAATTTAAAATTATGCTAGTAGAAGGAATCCAAACAGCAGCACCAACTGGGCCATTGGCTGAGATTTTGGAAGCGTCAGTAAAAATTAGGCGCCAATTCTTATAATTGGAGGTAATTTTATTAGAAAATAGACTATTCGCTTCTAATGAGCACTTGTGTATTCCGAAGTCCAGAATGACATTTGGTTGAAATAATATTGCTTCAAAAGGAGTATCAAACAGAGGAGGGGTCGGACATTGGAATAAGGGGTTAGGAAGGCGGGTAAATTGATAGAAAGCAAGAAGGAGACATGGGGTCGGTTTACTAGAACGCGGATTTTGGGAATTCAGTAAGTTCGATAGTTGATCCAATTTAGGAAGTAGAGGATGGTCAGAATTTTGGATAGCCTTAAAAAAGAATTTGTTAGCAAGAAATTGTCTACGAAGAGTAAGAGGAGGTTCACAACATTCAACCTGCATAGCGTTGATGGGAGAAGTTTTCATCGCTCCGAGAATAATACGAAGACATTTGTACTGAATTTTGTCAAGTTTTTGAAGACCGGATTTATTTATGGGATCCAAAACAAAAACACCGTAATCTAGGTGACTGCGAATTATAGCGTTGTATAGAAGTCTTTGTGAAAAGGGGTGAGAGCCCCACCAAACTCCAGAAAGGGAGCGAAGAACATTTATGTTTTTTTCGCACTTTGCTAAAACATAATCGATATGAGACACGCCCGACAATCTGGTATCTAGCCACATCCCAAGGAACTTAACCTTTTCTTGTTGTGGAATAATTTCACCAAGGACCGAAATGTTAACTTGGGGAATCCTTCGCTTCCTGGAGAAAATCACTACTGAACTTTTAGAGACCGACAAAGAAAGACCATGATGATTAAGCCAATCCAATAACATATTGAGCGCACTAGATAAATGACCAACAATTGCCTCAATAGATTTACTTGAAAAATACAAAGCTAGGTCATCAGCGTATTGGAGAACTTGAACATTTGGAGGTATAGATAACTCTAGGTCATAAGTATAAAGATTATATAACAATGGACTAAGCACTGAACCCTGAGGTAAACCCTTCCAAACCTTTCTAGGTGATAAAGAAAAGTCCCCATTTTTGATGGTAATAGATCTTTCTGAAAATAAACTGCAAATAAAACAGACCAGTTTTTTGGGAACTCCGAGTTGGGTAATCAGTTTATCCTGGAGTATGGGAATAAGAACATTGTCATACGCTGACGTTATGTCAAGGAAAACTCCTCCTAAATATTCCTTATTGAGAAAAGAGATGCGGATGTCAGTGGTTAATAGGGCAAGACTATCCATCGTACTTCTACCCTTTCTAAAACCGTATTGAGATCTTCCTAGCAAATTCCTGTTCTCCACGAACCATTCAAGACGATGTTTTATCATGTGTTCAGTAACTTTGCATAAGACAGAAGACAGCGCTATAGGTCTGTAACTATTTGGATCATGTGGACATTTACCGGGTTTCAGAATTGGGATCACAATTTGATGTCTCCAAGCCTGGGGAACAGAATCAGACTCATAAAAACTGTTTATTAGATTTAGAAAGTATTCTTGGCTTTTATCAGAAGATTTTTTCAAAAAAGAATAAGGAATCCCATCCATTCCAGGAGAAGAATCAATCAAACCATCCAGCGCCAATTGGAGTTCAGGAAATGAAAAAGAATGGTCGAAACTATTTAGTGATGGGATAGGGCCAGATAATGAAGGCAGGCAAACGAAATTTGGAACGAAAGGAGGAGCTAGCTTGTCAGAAAAGGATTCCAGCCAGGATGAGGGATCATAGCTCGTAATTTCGGATTGATTACAGGTTCCTCTGAAACGTTTGATTTGTTTCCAAACTACGGAAGAAGGGGTCCTTGGAGAAAGATTCTCACAAAATCGGATCCACCCTTCTTTCTTTTTTTTTGAAAAAATTCTCCTTGCATGAGCAGCTTTTCTTTGGTAGTTCATAAAATTTTGGACAGTCATGTTATGATTATATGAGTTCTCTGCATTCTTCCTTTCCCGAATAGCAGCCGAGCACTCGGAATCCCACCATGGAGTTGACACTTTGGAGCTAAATGGTTTTTTGAGAGGAAAATTTTGATCAGCACTGGACTTCATAGCATTAATAAAATATGAGTAACAATTTATTTGATTGTCAGAAGTAGGAAAAGGGAGGTCAGCTAATTTGTTTTCGAGGCAAGAGGCAAATGCATGCCAATTGGTTTCTATTATCCTATATTTAAAAGTTGAATTAGAACTACGCACGGGGGAAACCCTGTTAGCTAACGACATGATAATGGGGAAATGGTCACTACCATATGTGTGGGACAGAATGCTCCAGGAAATGACAGAGGCCAAAGATGCAGAACATATTGACAGATCGACTGCTGATCTAGGGTTCTGAGAAGGAAGAACTCTTCTAGTAGGAGAGCCATTATTAATAATGCATAGATTAGAGTCATCCAGAATTTCTAAAAGGGAGAGACCAAAGGGATCATCATGACTAGAACCCCAAGAAGAATGATGAGCGTTAAAGTCGCCCATTAAAATGATTGGTGAAGGGACCGAGGAAATAATTAATAAAATATCAGGGATTAGACTAGAGTGAGGATGAGGGATATAGGCAGAAAGAAAAGTTATGTTAAAAACCCTTACGGCTATAATATTAATTCTTGGGGAAATAGGGGGGAGAGAGATTTGATAAAAGGGAAGGCAATGCTTAATAAATAAGGCACAGCCTGCGTATCCATCGTCTCTGTCACCTCGAAGACACGAGTATCCCGGGACCCGAAATCGAGATCCAGGAACAAACCATGTCTCAGAAATGGCAATAACTGATGGGCCAAAAGAATTAATTAAATTAATAAGCTCATATTTCTTAGGACGAAGACTCTTCGCATTCCATTGAAGAACTACTGCCATAATTAGAAGAGAAGGAAAGTATCTGAGAAAGTTTCTGGGCAACGTTGGGCGGTAAGGAGGATTTTTTATTTGAAATTAAATTGACAACTATTGTTAACAAAAGTTCTAATAGATTTTCGTCTTGTGGAGAACTAGCGTCTGGGCGAAAACGTTGAAGAAGATAGCCATTTGGAAGGGATGGCGAATCTTCAGAAACAAGGGCTTGATGAGCAGCCTTGTCGTAAGATTTTCCCAAAGGAGCCCTAGGGCGTGGGGAAGAAGTTACGGTCTTTTTATAAGAAACAGTAGGTACAGATGCAGGGGGCTGTTGGGAATATGACGAAGGTGAGGAAAGCGTGAAAGGAGGGGAAGGCTGATCAACTATTCTGGAGTATAACTTATTAACTTGAGGAAACTGTCTGGCTGCCTCCTCATAGCTTAAATTTTCTTGAGACATTAATGTTTTAATACTTTTTTGTCTCCCCTGCTCTGGGCAAGCACTGCTGGTAGCGAAATGCTTACCAAAACAGTGAAGACAGGAAGCTTCAGCCTCGACCACATTACAAGACTCCCCAGAGTGGGGCTGAGAACACCGAAAGCAACGTGGCTTTGACCGACACTGTAACTTAGTGTGACCAAAGCGGCAACAAAGGAAGCACTGTATAGTTGGGAAATTATATAACTCTACTGGGAGGGAAGAATAGTAGCTGAAAATTCTTTTAGGGAGGATTTGTCCACGGAAAGTTAGCACAACAGACTGAGTAGGAATCCATACTGTTTTGTCATTTTCTGTAGATTTTCTATTAAGCCTTCTAGCTTTTAAAATTTCACCACATCCGTCTGGAACAACTATTGAGCTTACAAAGTCTGTCATTGACCAATCCGACGGGATTTGGCGAACCACACCCATTTTTGTAATATTATAGGTCGGGATTGTTGCAACGTATTTGTGGGTATTTAGAATCGGGTTATTTAAAAAAATGTTGGCATCTTCAGCTGATAAGAATTCTACCGAAATTTTATTCCTACCCACTTTTTTAATACCGTCTTTTGCTATATTCTTTATTTTAAAAGAATGTAAAAACTGACCAAACTTTAAGGGGCGTATGGTATAGCCGGAAGATAGGTTTGGTTCAATCTGCGAAACGTGAACTAAGAATGGACCTTTATCTGAAGGCTCATAGAGTTTTACACCAATAGTAACACTTGGATGTATATATAAGTTTTCAACTGCCGGAATTACCATATTATTTTCTGTGGATTTTCTCTTTTCCTGCGGTTCCCCGAGGCGGCTAGCATCTTCAGAACCAAGGCGGTGCTTGCCGCGAGAAGACACTTGACTAATCGATTGACCTAATCCTCCGGGGTCAGGAGGATCCGGAGGAATAGGGGGAGTTGGCTCCACAATCGGAGCCATACTATCTTATGTAAGTAGGAATTTAAATAAATATATGTTAATTTATAGAAATAAGAAGATACTTACAGAGACTTTTACACACACAAATATATATATAAATAAAGTAAATTAATGAATAATATAACCTGTATGTTATAATAAGATAACAAATTAAAAATAAAATAACAGAAAAAACACAGCTTAATAACCGAATGACAGACCGCCTTTTTCAAAAGAAAAAAAAAAAAAAAAAAAAAAAAAAAAAAAAAAAAAAGAAAACCTGCGTTTGACTGGTTTGGTTTGACTTGTATTCTGACAGTTGACTTTATTATTTTATTTACGCAAAAGTATTCACAATATTGTTCACTAACACAAATTTTCTATTTACACTTCACGATTTCAGAAAACTTATTACAACTAATTTTTGTCACATAAACTATCAGTTTAAAATATAATATATAAAAATAACACAAATATACATATTTTTTGCCGATGACAGTACTTCAATTTACGTAGAATGAGTCGTAACTGTCAGTAACTAGGCTGTCAGACGAATGACAACTTTTGGCAACCAACCCCAAATAAAGTCAAAATAAACAGCGTTTATTGTTTTTTGAAAATAATGTTTTGTTCCTATGTTAGTAATCGTTCTATAACAACAAAGACCCAAAAACACAAATAGGATTTGGTCCGGTAATGTTCGATAAGAATATCGTGCGTCGTGTTGAACTGTTTTAAATAAATGTTTTAATAGCATAATAGTAATGATACCCTCGAACACAATATGCGTGTCCCAAGAGGGGCCCGCGAACGCACTAGCTTTAAATAAAGATTGCTCGCAAGTTGTTATAGCTGGTCGAAATGGTAAATTATAAATAAATATATTAATAAAATGGTGATTTATTTCCGCATCCGGTGTGCAGTAATGTGATTTTTTTTGCAGTATTTAAAGTGTTCTCGATTGGTGAAAATGATTTTTCCGAAGTATGCAACTTAAGGGTGGGAAAAAATTTAAATCTCAATTTCTCGTCTATTGATGTGGCCTGGAGTACTATTGAAGGTGAATGCTTTATTTTTTATTTCACTTATATTATTTTATTCACTGAGCCCCGCGATGCTATTCGCGGTTATTGTTGTAGCAAACCTAGTCTAAAAATATAAGCCTAAGTTACTTCCTTGTCATATCTATAAGCCAGTGAAAGTCCCATTAAAATTGATTCAACTGTTCCTTAGATTAACCAGAACAAACTTATAGACAGATAGACAAAAAAAAATTAAATTGTTTTGTTTTTGTAAATACAAGCATATACATTTGTATCCATTTAGTAAAAAAAAAATGCATTATATTTGCAAATAGATGATGCATTAATTAATTGTTAATATTATTATTATTTTTGTAAAGTTGAACAGTGTACTAACTTAAGTTTTATTATCATTATTTTCAAGAATATATTGTTTTGTTTGATAGAAAATACTCTAGCGACTGCTGCCACCAATGGTGCAGTGGTTGTGTGGAACCTAGGAAAATCTGGCAGATCTAAGCAGGAACATGTCTTCTGCGACCACAAGAGGACTGTCAACAAGGTAAGTGACAAAAAAATATGTAATTTTTGCTTCAAATTTCTTAAAAAAAATATATTCTATGGCAAGCACTTCAGATACCGGTTTGGGTCTATGCTCACTGAGAACATTTCACCACATTAAGAGCGGGCATGCGGGCACATGCACTTATTATATGATAGTACATGACAAACTGTGCACACCTCTAATATCATCTGCCTCTAATAGTCCATTTCTGGACATAGGCCTCTCAATTCTCCTTAGATCCAATATCTTTAAATTAAGTATGTTAACATATAATTCTGATAGTTATAATGGATTCTTCCCTCATTTTTGGGGTTCCGTAGTTCATGACTCGGAAACCTTATAGGTTCGTCATGTCAGTCCGTCCTTCCGTCCTCAACCTACTGCCCATATGGTTGGTGCTAGAAAGATGAATCTTTGCAAGAATATGTGTTGTAATTACGTCGACAAAGTGCTACTATAAAATTACGAAAAATATTTTTATTTAGGGTATCTCCCCTACATGTAAAGTGGGGATGTTTTTTTTCTTGTGTCTACCCTATCGTGTGGGGTATCATTAGATAGGTCTTTTAAAAATATTGTGAGGTTACTCAAACCATTTTTCAATATAGGTATCCGTCTGCAAGTTATTCAACTTTAAACCTCATTTTTTTTTGTAAAAGCAGGGCGTCCCCCTCCTCTCTAAAAGCTAAACGGCTGGCTCAAAAAATCTCAAAAAATTCATGAAAGTAGTTTGAACTTTCAAGGAAAACCATAGTGGTTTTGATGACTTTTTTATTTCAGGAGTTAGAGGGGCCTAACTTGTAAAATGCACTCACTTGGAAAACTTCATAGAAAAATAAAGAAATATTAAGTAAACATAACAATTGTCTATTGGATACGATTTTAAATCTACTACTACATTATGGGTGACTATGGAACCCTGTTCTATGCATGGCCTGACACGCACTTGACCCATTTTATATAATACAAATCAGCTTAATTGGATAGAGTGATGCAGAAAACAATAACTACATTGAATCAATACAATTAAAACATATGTAATTAAATACATGAGAATTTATTTAATTTATCAGGTGAGCTTTCATCTAACAGAACCAGCACTTCTCATATCAGGCTCTCAAGATGGTATGATGAAATGCTTTGACCTGCGGATGAAGGAAGTTGCCAGGACATTCATAAGGTAACAGAAATTTTTCAAATCAAATCAAACCATTTTATTTCAAATAAACCATACAATGGCACTTTTGAAACGTCAAGTAGTCAGTCAGTAGTCAGTCGTGAAGCTAATCGTCTGTTCCAATTCGTAGATCCTATGGAGAAGAACAGACAAGAAACTCCATGGACACTCTTTTCCAACATTGTTTTTACAATTTGTGGTTACATTGTTTAAGGCATTTTATTAAACGTGAGGACAATGTAACAATGCAGATATTTACACATGTAGTGTCCAAAAACAATTAAACAATAAATAGAAGTTGTGAGATGACCAGCCCCGACTGGCGGCGCCCGTATCACGAGCATGACCCATGCACCAGCCATCGTCCAGTTCAACCATATTTATTTATTTATTTATTTATTTATAACTTTATGCACTTTTGTACATCGGCGGACTTATTGCCCAAGGCATTCTCTGCCAGTCAACCTTAGGGTGGTGTAGAAATCTTGTAAGGTAGGCGCACATGGGTTATAGGACTATATATACAAAAAAAAATAAACATTCATTTTATACATAAATATATACCTGCAGACAAATACATACATACACACACAATATAAATATAAATATATACTTATATATACATATGCATATATATATACATACACTTGCACTGATATATATACACTGTACCTATATAAATAAATTGACATTAAGTTCGTACACTATAAAATAATTTAAGAAGTCAGGTCGAGTACTATCATATCGATGACATTGCTATTTCCTTGAGAAGGAGTTCATGTACCTTCTTTCTAAATATGAAACGGTTGGTGGACATCCTGATTTCGAGTGGGAGCGCATTCCAGAGTAGCACTGCTTGAACAAAGAACGAAGAGTTAACGAAGTCAGAATTGTGGGAGGGACATAAGAGAAGCAGATTGTTTTCTGAGCGAAGATTTCTGTTGTGATTAGACGACAGGAGACGGAAGTAGGGTGCAAGGTAGGCAGGTGAAGATGGCGAGGTAAGAAATGAAAAAAGAGAGGTCAAAGCTCGCTGATTGCGGCGCTGGCGAATGGGTAACCAATTCAGTTGTGAGCGTAAAGCAGACACGTGGTCATACCATATCGTAGGGAGCCGAACGACCCGCTACACACGCCACCGCCAGCAGGACTTTTGAGCGAGCATGACATACTCACAACCGCCAGTCAACAAAATTGACAATATTAATCTTCATTATCATTAGGTTTCTAACATAATTTTAAAAATAACAATCTTTATCGACTGCACAGTGGGCCTAGTGGTTTAAACGGTCACCACGCGTTTTCTACTTGGCCAAGTGTCGTGGGTTCAAATCCCACTTAGTACAACACTTTGATATATTCCTAATGTGGGAGTTATCTTAAAAAAAAAGTAGTGTGGCACTCGGGGACTGCTGCTGCTTCTGTAATTATTTATTTATTTTTCATTTATGCAGTTTTTTTTTCTTTGATATTAATTCAAGTTAACAAAACAATATACACATGTCTTTTTACCAACATACATTCTAAAAAAAAAAATTTCCAAACAATATAATCATCCTATTAACCTAAAGACAATGACAACTAAACAGAGAACATAATATGTAGTAATATGAGCATATCTTTTTTACAACAGTTTTTTACAATAGGATTCTAGAAAAGCATGAAAGAAGAATCTAGAATGACTGTGTTGTCAAGGCAACGGATAACGGCCGGTGGCTGCAACACGCATGCGCTAATCTGCCTATACAGCACTCGCGCGACTCGCGTGCCCCGCACCCCGCCCCGCACACCGTCATAGAGCACATCCTTGTCGCACTGCAGTTACAATCATATTCCCTATCCTTTTTAGGGTGTTAGGTTTTGTCGTTACGGAATTTCTTGATTCGGTCCCCGCGGTCAAAGCCCGTGATAAAAGCTATACAATAGCTTGAAATAGTTTCATAATTTTTTTTTTTTCTAGACCTAAAAAAGACATTTGTTCATAGATATTTTTTTTAGTTCGATTTTTTGAATTAGTGTATTGTCATCGGTCCTCGATAAATCTACAAAGTTTGTACAAAATCTGGCCGTTTAA
Source organism: Phragmatobia fuliginosa (assembly GCA_932526445.1). Taxonomy (NCBI): domain Eukaryota; kingdom Metazoa; phylum Arthropoda; class Insecta; order Lepidoptera; family Erebidae; genus Phragmatobia; species Phragmatobia fuliginosa. Next base: position 22,092,933 of record OW052067.1, on the reverse strand, counting down.
AGTGGGTCAAAATTGCACCCAAAAGTGTCGGATACAAAGAAACAAACATACAAAGAAGCTAATATAAAGCGTGTAATGAACTATATTTACTTTTATCCCACAGTAACACAGAATCTATCCGAGATGTTCAGTTTAGTCCACACCAAGCAAACACCTTCGCCGCAGTGTCGGAGAACGGCAATGTCCAGCTGTGGGACGTGAGGCGACATGAACGTTGTCTTCTCCAGTTCACGGCGCACTCAGGGCCGGTGTTCGCTTGCGATTGGCATCCTGAGATGCCCTGGCTGGCGACTGCTTCTAGGGATAAAACTATAAAGGTATGTCACCTAAAAGAATACTTCGTACATAAACATTAAATATGGTCAGAACTTTAGTTTTAGAACAGAATTTTAGTTTAAAAATTTAATAAAACACAATGTTTTATGAAAAATGCATCCGATTGATTTATTTGATAGATAATTTTATGCCATTTATGTTTTAAATAATATATCGGCCATTTGGCCGTCTGCAAAAAGAGCTCTCGTCTCTTTTTGCAGACGGTCACGCCAATTATGACGCGGTGAACCATTTCGGCCGGTACGTCGGCTATGGCTCGTCGGATGTTGGTTTTCAGGTCACGAATTGTAGCTGGATTATTGCTGTACACTTTAGATTTGACGTAACCCGAAAGCAAATAGTCTAAAGGTGTTAAATCACACGTTCTTGGTGGCCAACTGATCGGTCCATTAATTCCATCGGCAATAATTCCATGTTCACTCGAGTAATGTGAGGTGGTGCACCGTCTTGTTGAAAATAAAGGTTGTCTGCATCAATATCATCAAATTCCGGAAAGAAATATTCGGTTAACATCGAGTTATAGCGCTCGCCATTCACAGTAACAGGGTTTCCATCGTCACTTTCAAAGAAGTACAGACCGATGATTCCACCGTACCATAAACCGCACCAAACTGTTATTTTTTGCGTATGCAATGGTGATTCATGAACCACACGTGGATTTGACTCACTCCTATAGCAGCAATTTTGTTTATTAATAAATTCATTCAGCCAGAAATGGGCCTCACCTGAGAAGATAATTTTGTAATGAAAATCGTCATCGGCTTCCATCATTTCCAGTGCATAATCGGCAAATTCACGACGGATACGATGGTTCAATTCTTGTGCCAAAACAATTTTTTATGGGTGTAGGCAGGGCCGGATTTACCATATAAGCTGAAAAAGCTGAAGCTTGGGGCGGCAGAATTAGGGGGGCGGCAAAATGGCCCAAGAACTAAACTGGTACAGAAAAAAACCTTTTTTTAGGCAACCAACCAAAAGGAGTATAAATCTTGAGTCGCGGTGGGCTCTACAAACATACATAAAACTAACACAGAGAACACCTAGACTTAGGACAACAATTTGTGAATTGCACAAAGTGTTTTCCCACGTAGGAATCCGACGACACTTGGCGCAGTAGAATGCGGCGTGACGACCACTTAAAACACCTTTTTTTTGACGTGTGAAAACCCTCTCGGGCCGTCACGCTACCGGAGTTTGCAACAGCATCGAACCGACTAAAACCTAATGGTATGCCACTCTGCACCTGAAATAGCAGAGGTCCAAGGAACCTGCTATTACGCCCTCTGAACCTCTCCCAGTGCTTCCTCTCACTGAAGCGGGTGCCATCAATTGCTTATCTCTCCATGGCGACGTACGGCATACGTGGACGTCGCCTCCACTGAAGCCTGAAGGCCACTGAAGCGGATAGAGGAGAAAATTCCGTCCATTTGCGGCCACACTCAGGGTAGCATGACCATGGCATAGGTCGCAGACGGTTGCGACCGCGGTAACCGTATGTGGCTCAAACCACCAATATCCTCTGGGGTCACCAGAGGCGTGCCATATTTTGGGCGGTCACAGCCGCCGCCTACACCAGTGCATCGTACAGTGCCATAGACCAGACAACTCCCGTGTACAGTTGTCTCGTCGCGACATTGGCTCCACCCAAATTGGGCAAAAGTCATTCAAGTGCGGAGGCAGTGTCGACCAGCTTCGGAGCAAGCTGTCGGAAGTGCTCGTCGAAGAGCCACCTACCGTCAAGGATCATGCCCAGATAACCAACACGACCTAGACAGGTCTTGTCGATACCCCGCCGCTGCTGACCAAGTACTGCCAACTCTTGGACATATTGACGTTGACAGGTGCATCGTTAGATCATAGAGGCCTATCTGCGTGACAGGACGGTTTGAGGTTTGTGGATCGCAACGGGGTGGAGAATCGAAGGGAAGTGTGTTGCAGGGTTCCTCAGAGCTCTGTATTGGGCCCATCATTATGTAACCTCGCATACGATGCGGTCCTTCGCACTAGTCTGCTCTCTGGCCTAAGTGTCGTCTGCTATGCGGACGGTACCCTAATACTGGCCAGAGGGTCACGCTTCGAGGAAGTGCTTCTGCTCACCGAGCAGGGAGTGGCTTGTGTTGTGGAAAAGATTCGTGAGCTGGGCCTAAGGGTGGTGCCTCGGAAAACTGAGGTGTTTTTTTTTTTTTTTTTTTTTTTATATTTAAGCCTGCCAAAGTGACTCTACTCTGCCTGATGGAAAGCATGAGTACAATCCAGGAGTAGGGGTTACCATGCTTATTGTGAGGGTAGGCAATGTAGCATGGTGACCCCTACCATGGCAGCCTGGTTAGATTATTCTGCATCATTCTCACGGCCTTCGAAGGGCGGGAGAATGATGCAGAATGGTTATTTATTTTATATTTGTTTCCATAGCCTACGTAAGCGCCAGGAACTAACCAGCTCGCGCTTCCGAGTAGGTGACACTGAAGTCCGGGTGGGCCAGTACATAAGCCACATCCTGGACAGTCGGTGGAGCTTCGAAGAGCAATCTCGGGGACCAAGTGAAAAAGTTCGCTGACTCTACATGAGCATTGTGCGATCCATGGTCCTCTATGGGGCACACGTCTGGTCTAAGGACCTGGCGGGTTCCTCCCGCTGTAAGGCTCAACTTAGGAGTCTGCAGCGGCTGATGGCCATTCGGATCGTACGGGGCTACCGTATGATCATGAGCCTAAAATACTATGGCAGAACGCACGCAGGGCTGTGCGAGCCAACGCGCTGTTGGAGCCGTTATGCCAAGCTTCAAACCTGCGATAGAGAGGACCGACTGTGTCACCTACCGATTGACTCAGATACTCACCGGACATGGTGAGTATCTGAGTCAACGTGAGGTTACGGCACAATGCAATCAATGCGGGTCCGAAGGGCACTCCGCCCAGCATACGCTAGAGGACTGCCCTGCGTGGGAGTCCAAGCGTCGAGACCTGGTCGGGAAGATTGGACGAGTCCTGTCACCAGTGATGAAGGGTGGGAGGCCGCGGTCTCCTTCTGTGAGAACGTAATGCTCCAGAAGGAGTCCGCAGAGCGGGATCGGGATCTCTAGTCCCCAATCGTTGCCTAAGGGTCGTTGCGGCTCCATCTTGGGAAAATGTGACCACTGCAAACGACTTGAGCAGGCGACCCTCGGTGCGGCTGAAGGGTTTCGTCTGAGGCGGGTTGATGTTCCGCCTTTTACTGTGTAAAACGGTGAGAGGCGCGATATCATCCTGCCCCAAGGGTAATTTATTGATTACCCTGAGATGTACCCCAATCATGGGGTAAGGCAGTGGGGACTCCAAAAGTCGCTGATTCGTTCCTGGAGCTCCTCCCGACTGCCAAGGTAGGCCGCCGCGGGGTTTAGTGGGTAAACCGGTTCGCCGGGAGTCCCATACACACCCTCCGTCTCCTCCACGGAGCATATGGTGCGAAAAGCATTTCCCGCGAAAAAAAAATGGTGCATGGTTAGCAGTATCGGGCCTTACTTACCCATCTTCCTTAGCTTACCAAACCTTATAAGTAGTGCAGTAAAAACAAGTTTTGCTTAGATTAAAAAAAACAAAAGTTATAAAAATTATCTAGTAACTAAATTATTTTCCTAAAGAAAGGAATTAACTCAATTGTGAAAAGTGTATCTAAGTTTAGGAGTCAGTAGGGGCGGCAAAAATTTTAAAGCTTTGGGGCGGCAAATGTGTAAATCCAGCACTGGGTGTAGGCTAGGGTTTATTCCCGGGAATTCTCGGCTCGAGAATTCCCGGGAAATCGTTGGGCTTTGTTCCCGGGAAATCTAGCTCGAGAAAAGTCGAGAACTCGAGAAATCATGTACCTATATAGAAATTAAATTACCGTTTGTTTTGTTGCTTGGCGCCCGGGCCAAAGCGCAGCGGCACCCTTAAACATTGATCTCATAAACTGCAAGCGCTCTGCTGCCTCGTTTTTACACGATAGTTTACGTAGTGTTTCACAGATTACGTGATAAATTGAAATCAAACAGGTAAGTATTTTCACTTTTATTGACACATCATGGCTTTATTATTTATTTTATTTTCATCAATAATATAATCTAAATATGATCTTAAATTTTACTAGGTACGAGTAGGTACCTATGTGTTCTTTTCTATTATTTTTAGTCAAACTTTAATACATAAAATAACTAACGATACATTAATTAAACCCTACTTAATCTACTTACATTTCCTATTTTTGTAAAACAACAAGACACAAGCTTAGTTGTTAATTACTCTTATATGTTTTTCTTATGTAAGTAATTTGAAATTAATTAATGTATCATTTTAAATTTGTGAGACGCCGACGACGAGAATATTGCCAGTTGTTTTGTGTGTGTGTGTATATCACATACTATTCAATAGGCTTATTATTAATTTGAATTTGAATTGCGAAAGGTAGGCTGGCAACACTGGCCGATTGACATGTCTAAAATCGGCTCCGTGTTTTAGAATTAATTAACTTATAAATTAAGTAGTTTTATAGTGTTATATTAGTAAAATCCGTGTTATTATATTATAAGAACACTGCATAAATGTTATCAACCAAAATCTCGCAGTGGTAATAACGTTTGGTTACGTGCAGCTGAGCCGGTAACCTCTCAACTGTCAACGATTTTGGATTTCAAAAGGGGAGTATTGTGTTTTCTTAGTGTTTTATATCATAAATATCCATAAATGTGCCCTATTTCACGAAGTCTAATACTTTATTAAGTCAATTTGGCGCTTTAAAGTTGTACATATAGTTCAGGGAATTAATGCCAATAACAACTAGTCATTTCATGCTAAAAAGTTATTTTTTGTTACAAAATTGCACTAAATATTTTCCTAAATAAGTGCAACATATGACGTTAAACTTCTATTCCTTTTTAAATAAGCCATTCAATAACCAATTCATCATAATTTTTCAAGTAGGACCTACCCACTTTAAAAAAAATAAAAATAAATTACAGGCAGCTAAGTTATAGATATTTTGATAAACCTTATGTTATAAATTTGCATCAACCTCATAACTTATCATTTTTGCTTAAATTTGTTTTCCTTTTCCTTTCTTTCATCCACCCATTCTCACTTTATACCTATATGCTATAACTCTTCTTCTTACCACCAACTTTCTAAACCTTCTAGTAACCATCGTACTGACACCATGCCAATCCAGACCCGTAAAGCTTCTGCCCAAGAAATGGCGCATAAATTGAATATGACCCTCAAGGAGCTAAAAGCGACCAACCTCCAGTGTCAACAACTATTACAAGAGAGGGAAGAGAGTGAAGAGGAGGTGAAGTCTATCATCAATAAAAACTCCAACCTGAAAAGGGATCTTGCAGACCTGCACAAGCAATACTTGGAAGTTATTGATGAACGGGATAAGCTCCAGGCGGTGACCGATGGTTTCTCTAATTGTAGTAACATTTATGAGGAGGCGTTAAGTAGAATAAGGGATTTAGAGGATGAACTAAACCAAGCTTATGAAGTAATTTCACAATTTAGGAAAGAAAAAGAGCGTACCCAGGAAATTTCAACCGATCATTTATATAATGAATTAGTTAATGTTGATTGTGACCCCCATTTAGGTAATTCTCTTGTAACAATTGACTTAACAGAACAGGATTCTTTAATTAAACCTTGTTACTATAAGATAAACTCACACAACAAAATAAAGAAATATATTAAGCTAAATAGATTAATTAAGAAATGCAACAAGTTAAAGAAGCAGCACAACAACTTTTCTAAACTCAATCAACTGAGAAAAGAACGTGTTGCATTGGTAAGTCAATTAAATAATTGTATAATAAAGTTGGAGGATAGCAAAACCATTTATGAGATAGACACTCAAAGATTGCAAAATGAAATTAAAGATCTAGAGGACTCTTTTAGTGCTTTATACAATAAGTATGTATGTTCAAAAAAACAAATAGATGAACACATCCTTGCTGCAAGTAAGTTAGTAGAACTGTGTAATTATAATGCGGACAGGGTGGACTCGCTGACACTGAGCAGTAATCAATGTACATGCATCAGGGACTCAAGCCATATTGATCTCCCTGAGAATGTTGAGGGCCCTACCAGGTTAGGAAATATGCAGGCTTGTGTCTCGGTACCTACCACAAAACAAACAAAGGTACATGACTTAGCAGTTCAATCTATTACTAGTCCCAGTCATAGTAGTCCATTAGACAGCTATCGCTCCATAATGTTCTCAGATAGCATTGGCAAAGGTTTTGGGCAATTGTTGAGTAACAATCTGGGTCACTCTGTAGAAAATTATTGCATGCCCGGGGCAACATATAAACAAATAATGGATAAAATAACAACATATACTTTCGATAAATACACAAACTTAACTGTTTTTTTAGGTAATAGTTTAAATATTAGGAAAAGAGATGTCACGGACAGTGTTGTTAAATTACTGGAATTAAATGTTCAGAAAATTATATTATGTGCATTCCCATATTATGACAATATGTCGCAAAGACAAAGTAGGTACATTCATCTGCTGAATAATCACCTACAATTCTTAGTGAGTCACCATAATGACAAACTACAATTCTTTGATACTAACAATTTTGTTAAGAAATTAAGTTTAACTGGGGATGCTGTGTATTTACCTCACAAAGTTAGAACCCAAATAGCTTCACTATTGGTTTATTGTATTAACTCTGTCATACATGGTGTGACAGAGTTACCTTTAACACATACTACCTTTAGTAATAGTACTAATATTAAGGTTATTTGCCGATCAGACTGTAGCACTTCAGCTGCTTATAGTAATAGTAGTACGAAGGAGGTTGCTCAGACTGTGAGTACAAGGGTAGAAGGGGGGTGCTCACTGACTGGTCACCCACTGGATCAACATTTAAACTAGTCATTCAGACAACAGGGGATGCTGTTAGAAATGTCATAGGAACCAAAACAAAGGTGTCTCCTAGCATTCAATTACCAAATAGTCATAAAGGGTCTAAGCATTATACCTTACAGTTGTTACACCAAAATATTCAGGGTTTTTCTTCAAAATTACTAGAGATGGAATTGTTTTTAGAGAAAATGAAATATGATGTAATATGTTTAAGTGAACACTGGTTGAAAGATTACCAGATGTTAATTAATTTTGAGAATTACAATGTGGCTAGTTGTTTCAACCGTAAATATATGTTACATGGAGGTACACTAATATTGATCAGGAATGGTTTACGATATAAACAACGCAAAGACATAGAAAAGCTATCGGTTGAACACAGTGTTGAACTGTCCTGTGTTGAGCTAGATAGGCATGTAATAGTGTGCGTATATAGACCCCCAAACTATCAAAATTATTCAACTTTTGAGGGTGTTATGGAAGATGTTATGACTAAAACCAGTTGTAGTAACAAATCGTTAGTAGTGTGTGGCGATTTTAATGTTGATATTCTCGAAAATAACTCCAACACGAGTAGGCTACTAAGCCTTTTTAAATCATTTAATCTGACTAATGTCTTTTTCGAGCCGACTCGGGTAACTCTGAATTCTGCAACGTGCATCGATAATGTATTTAGCGGTTGTGAACATGTAGATAAGGATATTATAAACTGTCTGCCATCCGACCACAGCGGACAAATTGTCACCTTTAGGTCCAACACTTCAATACTAAAGGTACCAATTATGTATAGAGAAATATCACCTAAAAACTCAATTAGATTTAATAATATTATTAAAAATAAGTTAAATATTCTTGGGCTTAACATGCATGACGCGAATGCTTTATATAAAGATTTCTTTTCTATAGTGCACACTGAATTCAATAGTATCTTTCAAGTAAAAGTTAAAAATATTAACGCCAAGTATTCATTTAGCGACTGGGCGACAAATGGTATTAGGAGAAGTAGAGAAACACTATACGAATTATATAGTCTAAAACCCTGCATAAACACTGAAAGTTTTAATCAGTATGTATCTAGGTATTCAAAAACTTTTAAAAATGCTTGTAAGAAAGCTAAAGGATTATTTATTAGTAATAAAATTAAATCGTCGGACAACAAAATTAAAACTACTTGGAAAATAATTAATAGTGAAACTGGTAGGAAGAAACCATTAGGTAATAGTTACAGATTAGAAACATCACGTGGTATAATAAAGACTGATAGTGAGGTGGCACAGCAGTTCGTTGATTTCTTTACTGATATCCCTGTTAGGACAACAGAAGCTCTGAATTCCTCACCGGTTCTCTCTTTGGCCTTGCTCCGAAAACAAGTCGCTGCCTATCCAGTGTCTTTTAATTTTAATTACATAAACTCATCTACCGTTATAAAGGCTTTTAATGAAATTAAGGTCAAACCGACCGAGGATATTTGGGGTATGTCAGTGCAAACTTGTAAGCCCATTATTGAAACAGTTGCCCCCTACTTAGCTTCAATTTTTAACTCCTGTGTAGATCAAGGAGTGTTTCCGGATTTAATGAAACAAAGCAAAGTAATACCTTTATTTAAATCCGGAGACCCTACAGATACAAATAATTATAGACCTGTTTCAATCTTGCCAGTCTTTAGCAAGGTATTTGAAAAGATCATGCTCAATCAGATACTTCGCTACTTTAACAAAAATAACATCCTTCACGATCAACAGTACGGTTTCACCAAAGGACGTTGTACAACCGACGCCGGTGTCACCTTGTTAAAGCACATCTTTGATGCATGGGAAGCGTCACAGGATGCTATCGGGGTTTTCTGTGATCTCTCGAAGGCATTTGATTGCGTAAGTCATGAAACATTATTATTAAAGCTTAATCACTACGGACTAGATAAACGAGCACTTAGCTTGATTGAGTCGTATCTCAATGATAGGCAGCAGAAAGTACAGGTAAATGGCGTAAATTCTCTGGGCTCAAGGGTCAGAATGGGAGTACCGCAGGGTTCAATATTAGGCCCATTTTTGTTTCTGGTGTATATTAATGATCTCCCACACATATTGCAAGATCAACCGAACATTGTATTATTTGCAGATGATACTTCATTGATCTTTAAAGTTGATAGGCGGGCTGAAAATTTTGTTGATATAAATAATACTATTAATAACGTACATCATTGGTTCACTACTAATAACTTATTGCTAAATGGAAAGAAAACCAAATGCATTAGATTTTCTTTGCCAAATGTTAAAAGCAGTAATTGTGACATTTTAGTTAACAAAGAGAAGCTAGAATTGGTAGACGAAACTGTTTTCTTGGGAATCACGCTAGACGCAAAATTACAATGGGGTCCGCATGTAAAATCACTTGCTGGGCGGCTTAGCTCAGCGGCATATGCTGTTAGAAAAGTTCGGCAACTAACGGATGTGGAAACCGCACGATTAGTTTATTTTAGTTACTTTCATAGCATCATGTCATACGGCATCTTGCTTTGGGGACGTGCGGCAGAAATAGAGTCAATTTTTATTCTGCAAAAAAGAGCCATTAGAGCTATATATAGTCTCCGCAGTCGCGATTCTGTTAGGGGCCTTTTTAAGGAGATCAATATCATGACAGTTCCTTGTCAGTACATCTATGAAAACATAATGTATGTTCGAAAAAATTTACATCTCTTCAATCAAAGATGTGATAGACATGGGTATAATACTAGGAATAAAGATAAATTAATTCAACCACGTTTTAGACTCTCAAAAGTGCATACATCTTTTATGGGGTACTGTGTTAAATTTTATAATAAAATACCTCAAAACATACTAGATTTAACAGAGAAACGTTTTAAAAATGTTGTAAAACGCACACTATGTAAGCAAGCATATTACAAATTAGAGGATTACATTGCCGACAAGAATGCTTGGCTTAATGCTGGTCCTGCTCCACAGCCACATGATTAATTCTCAAATTATTTAGAAGTTAGTTTGTATTTTTGACATATGTTAATTTTATCATAATAATTGACATTCATATATTGCAATTTTTTTTTTTTGACATTGGATATCCATATTTCCGACATGGATTATTGATATTTTAATTGTATCTTGTTTGACATTAAATTATTATTATTATTTTTTGTAATATCATTATTGCATAATAAATTACTTTTTATTGACATGATCCAAATATTTATTGCATTCTTAGAGAGTAGCATAATTATAAATGGTTTTTATTATTGTATAACTGCGAACATTTTGAATTGTACATGTGAGCACTTTGTAGTCACTGGTAGCATAAGTTTGTTGACTGGCGGTTGTGAGTATGTCATGCTCGCTCAAAAGTCCTGCTGGCGGTGGCGTGTGTAGCGGGTCGTTCGGCTCCCTACGATATGGTTGAACTGGACGATGGCTGGTGCATGGGTCATGCTCGTGATACGGGCGCCGCCAGTCGGGGCTGGTCATCTCACAACTTCTATTTATTGTTTAATTGTTTTTGGACACTACATGTGTAAATATCAGCATCGTTACATTGTCCTCACATTTAATAAAATGCCTTAAACAATGTAACCAAAAATTGTAAAAACAATGTTGGAAAAGAGTGTCCATGGAGTTTCTTGTCTGTTCTTCTCCATAGGATCTACGAATTGGAACAGACGATTAGCTTCACGACTGACTACTGACTGACTACTTGACGTTTCAAAAGTGCCGTTGTATGGTTTATTTGGAATAAAATGGTTTTGATTTGATTTGATTTGATTTGATTTGTTTGTTATAGATTTTACAGAAACGTCACTATAACAGTAAAGATGAAAGGTTCAAATACTAGCGGTTTGGTGAGATATTTAGCACATGTGCATAATATCAGTAAGTATTACTAAATGCCCGCAATCTGAATCTGAAGCATCTACAAGTTCAGGTGTGAGTGCACCGACAAAAAAGGCCTGGGTATGAAAGTATGCAGCAACAGAAACTAAACTTTAAAACTCCACCGATACAATCATTGGGTGATTTTTTTTTAATTGAATTAGCATATTTAGACTAATGTTTTTGAATAAAATCAATAAAAGTTTTGTAATTAATTTGATACTTTTATTTGAGAGGGAAACCATTGAATTTGTTGAGGTTAATGCAACCAAATAATATGAGAAAACGTACGTAAATTTCTCGACAACCCGAGAAATTAGCTTCGAGAATTCTCGAGGCCCGAGAAATTGAAAAGCTCGAGAAATCATGAACCCTAGTGTAGGCCCAAATCCAACCGCAAAATACGCCAGGTGGTCTTTGGAGAGAGCCCCAACTCTTGTGAACGGCGTGGAAGTGATCGATTTGAATTCGCATCAACACTGGCCTGAACGGCTGCGATATTCTCTTCACTACGAGCATTCTTTGTCTCACAGACACAGCAGTATCGTGGAGAGTGCATCTACTTTCAAATGTTGTTATTATGCTATTTATAGCGCGCACAGAAGGAGCACTATGACGACCGTTTTTTACGCGAAGCGCTCTTACTGTAGCGGTAGGAGAACGCGAATTTGCGTAATAATTTTGGTCAATTTCCAAGCGTTGGTTTAAAGTGAAACGTGACATGATAAAATGGCAAACCTTACTGAACACAAATGTCAAGAGACGTCAAATATCCATCATCAAGAATGGCCGCTATGAGCTGTCAAAACCAGGTCATCCCTATTGGTACACCCTTTATGTGTTACTAGCTGATGCCCGTGGCTCCGCTCGCGTCCTAGGGGTATGAAAAATAGTTGTTGGCCGATTCTCAGACCTACCAGATATGCACACAAAATTTTATATAAATCGGTCCAGCCGTTTCGGAGGATTATGGCAACTAACACTGTGACACGAGAATTTTACATATAAGACGATATAGACGAATATTAATTATACGACGCTCGCGTTTATATCTGTTATCGCTGTAAAAAGTATCATATGTCGTTTCTCGGCTCTAAGCTATATATGCACCTAGTTTCATTTTAATTGGTTCAGTAGTTTTGCAGTGAAAGCCGGACAAACAGACAGATTTCTTTTCACATGTATAATTTTATAGTAAGGTAATGTTTTTGATAGGCAATTTTATTAAGCTTCATAAGGACATCTGGGACATTAAATTGATACAACCGAAAACATAATCTAAATAGAACGATACATTTTACTGTCAATCGGTTGAGTAGATAGCCATGATAGCAGAACAGACAAGCAACTAAAGTTTCATATTTATAATATCAAAACCTAGTCGTAATGTTACTATTACGAAGAATTTCAAAAAGTCGTATCAAGTTATATAGTGTCAACCTATCGCCGTCCACTGCTGGACGAAGGTCTCAAGGTTATTGCAAGAGATTTTTTTTTGGGTCGACCGACTACCTCGTCGGTCTAATGATTAGCGTATATGACTGATCGAGAGAACACGGGTTCAAATTCCAGGTCGGGCCAAAAGTGTTGTTGGGTTACCCAGAGTATTTGCGGACATTTTCATGATTCGGAGGTCACGTTAAGCAGTTGCTCCCGGTTGTTATCATAAGATAATAGTCTGTAAGCGTAGTTTGAGGCTATCGGGCGGTTTAAAAACATCCAACGGAAAGATTATGTAGCCACAATGTGTCTTGCCAGTCCCCAACCCGCACTCGACTATCGTGGGGATGTATGGTTAAGACCCTCAGGAAGACCCGAGCGCAGCAGTGGGAATTTATGGGTTGTTGACTAATGAACAACAATCTGTATCCTAAAAAAAAATACCGCCATTTTGTATCGTCGCCCGTCGGCCATCTTGAACTACTACTAATTGTCATTTTTGAGAAAACTTCTAAATAATATTAGGTGTGTAATGTGTGGAGTGTGGTGACGGATTAAGAATACAGAGTGTCACCACCCCTATTCATCCCACGCGGGTGTCGTAAAAGGCGACTAAGGGATAAACTACGCAAGACAACATCAATGCAAAGAGAAGGAAAACTTGAAACCAACCCTATACCAACCCGTCTGGCCAGCGTGGTATAGTAGGCCAATACCTCCTTGCTAAGGAGAGGCCTATGTCCAGCAGTGGACTGTTAAAGGCTGATGATGATGATGATGAGTAATATAGGACGGAAACGATACGTTTAGTAACAGAACGATAGCATATAAATTAGCTAGCGACAAAGTATGTGATATTGATAGTGGCTAAATATTAAAATATCAAACTAGTAGATAAACATATAGGTCAAACAGATAACTGCCATATGTTCGAGAACAATTATCTATTTATTAACTAACATATTGTATTACTTCGTGCGATATATTTAATATTGACGACGTGTGCTGTAAATCACGAGTAACGTTGCGGAGCGAAGCTAGTGTACAAGAAACAACTGACTTCAAAGAAAAAGCTTTCCGCTAGTGAAAGTTCCGTCAAAATTGGACCAGCCGTTTCAGAAATTAGTGGGCACAAACAAACGGACAAAAGTATTATTAAACGGCAATTTCATTATTTAAATCCTAGTATTATAAATTCGTAAGTAACTGTCTTTCTATCCATCTGTTACATTTTAACAGCTAAATAACTGCAGCGATTTTAATAAAAATACACTACAGCGAATCCGCTGCGAAAAATTAGTTTATTAATGTAAATTGAACAAATCTGAGAGTTAATTTAATAGTCTGAAAGATAAGGAGCTAAGCAGATAAACTGCCAGCCATAATACAAACAAGAGGTCTCTGAGGTCAGCTCTCGTCACAGACCTCCAGCTGACGAACTTTGCAACAATCGCCGTGACGCCTCCACAATGTATAGAGTGCATTAGGCACTCGTCTCAGCTAATAGCCACGGCCGGTGTAGATAACATATGATATGTGAGTTTTGCATTAATTTGATAGGTTCTTGTATATTGTTTATGTAACTTTATCTAAAACTAGTCGCGTCTGATGCAATTTACACGTGCTGCAAGTTCACAAGTATGCGGTAATGTAAACTAATATTATTAACATAGTTTAATAGTTTAGTAATTCTTTTATTAACTTTTTTATTCAAATATATAAATAATTTTGGTAATGTTAATAGCCAAATGGTTTTAGGTGATTGGAAACAAGCATAGACGGTAAGCAACGACGGCACAATCAGTACTTAGATGGGTGACCGTTTGTGGCATGATATGTAAAGAGCGTTTCCGTGATTCGGAAGTCACGTTAAGCAGTCGGTCTCGGTTGTTATCATAAGATAAAAACATCCAACGACAACATTTACGTAGCTTCAGCGTATCTTGCTAGTCCCCAACCCGCAGTATGCCAGCATTTGGACGTATGTCTTTAACCCTCTCCTGAGGGGAGACGAGAACCCAGCCCTGGGTTGTTGCTGATGTTAATGTTTATTTCGTTTCAGTACACCATTTTATGACCCATCTATTCGAATTGAAGACTGCCCTTCTGCCCGACTAGCTTTTATGTCGTATATCGCGGTAATCATTTTTAGGGACATAACCTATGACAGTCACAAATAATGTGGCTGCCTATTGGTAACAGAATTTTCAAAATCATTTCAATGCAACGTCACAATTTTTATTCTCATCTCAAACGTATAGAATAATCACAAACCAAGTCTTCTCTTCTTTCTCTTCTTTTAGAACTTTTATGCTAAAGTGTATTATCTGCATCAGATACTCCATATTCTACTAAGACCACCGTTAAGAAGACTCTATGATATGCCCAATACGCTTCTAGAAGAGTGATCCTCTGAACCTTGGCTGCTGCTAATATACTTCTAATTATTAATCCATGTTTCCAGGTGTGGGATATATACGGTAAACCTAATTTGGAGCACACGATATACACAATAGCGTCCGTTGGTCATGTCAAGTGGAGACCGCAGAAAAAGTACGTATTCATTTACCAGGTCCATTGAATGGATCCAATCAATGGATCTAATGAGAAATGTCTCAACTCAATGATGTTGAGTGTGTAGTATCATGAAGTCTGGCCTTTTTAGATTATCCAAAATCAATCTCAGAATCTCTAGAACCATTTTTTGTACTCAGGATGTAGTTTTTTTTAAATATATATTTAAGCCTACCAAAATGACTTTACTCTGGCTGATGGAAAGCATGAGTTTAATCCAGGAGTACTAGTCACCATCCTCATTGTGAGGGTTCGCAATGCAGCATGGTGACCCATACCATGGCGGCCTAGTTAGATAATTCTGCATTATACTCCCGACCTGAATGATGCAGAATGTTTTGGCCTTCGATCTCACACTCACCACCGAAATACGACGGCAAGAATGCTGTTATTAATAGGATTGTCTTCAAGTTCTTATTAGATCACCCATGGATTTAATCAATAGTTCTTTTATGATTGAATTAAAACTTTGCACGAATAGTTTTGCAGTGAATAAGTTAATACTAAAACCTTTGTTGTAAACTAATTAACGCTATAACTTTTGTCATGAACAATAAAAAAAAAATGTTAGAAACGTCTGGCTTAGCATATGTTCTGAATTAGTTCATTTATTTCAGGTACCAAGTAGCGTCTTGCGCGCTAGTTCTGGACTGTGCGGTCCACGTGTGGGATGTGCGTCGCCCACACGTTCCTCTCGCGACATTCGCTGAACATCGTGACGTCACAACTGCCATCGCGTGGCTCGCCGAGCCGCAGTCGTTTTTGTCCACGAGTAGAGTGAGTTGATTAAAAAATCATACGTTTTTCCTACTTTATTTGTGTAATTTTCATTTCATCAGAAGATAAAAAATTCATCTCCTTCAAACAGCAGGATTCTGTTTTTGGTGCCAATTTTATGAAGATACAAGAAACAGGATTCTGAAGATGGATTTGTTGGCAGAGGAGTCAGTGGCAGATAACCTTCCAGTGAGGAACGTGAACTTGCAAGCGCAGTATGGCTTACACTGGGTTTGCTGGTTCGCGACCTCCACTCGAAGGTTGAAACAACACTTTACAACTTATTATGATTTATTAAGTTTGGAAAGATTGTGAGTTTGGAAACCAAATTGAAAACGTGTGGTGCTGAGTATAAATCTCTCATTAATAGATCGTATCGATAAAGTGCCGAACTGTGTAATCCATGTACTCGTATGTATAAATATAAAGCAATTGCATCTGGCTCGAAAGACCATGTCAGTGGTCATGGGCTTGTCGTGGTGAATAAAATGTTTCATAACTATGTATGGTTTTGTTGTGTCTTATATGTATGTGAAATTATTTAAAAATCTATATAAGATTACGTCGATTAACTCTGATAAAATAAAAATAACATAAATAATATTGATAAAATGTACAATCTTAGGATTGAAGGATAGTGCTTTCAGTTCCAAATAAGCTACCTCCTAGGCCAAACCTATGTGGATGTTTAGTGATGGTATGTGTTGTGTTCCCAGGACTGCAGCCTGTACCGTCACCGGTTCAGCGAGGCGGCGCACCCGGTGCTGTGGGCCAACCCGCAGGGCGTGTGCGTGTCGGCGCGGGGCGAGCTCGCGCACGCGGCCCCCGAGCGGCCCCTGCCCGCGCCCACCATGGCGCCCGCCATGCCCGACCGACACGTGCCCGGCCTGGGGTCAGTCTACCATATAGCCTTGACCACAGACAGCAAGAATGGACCGGCCCGACCGGGACAGTACTTCCCTCACACAAACGACCATCCTAATAATGACAGCACTCTTGCTGTCGTATATCGTTTATGTGTGTGAGACCGGAGGCCTAATCATTCTGCATCATTATCCCGAACTTAAATTTATAGAAAAAGCAGTTTTATCATAATAGACCACGCTCGACTCTATATATAAAGTTTGTATCAATTTTTCTGTGATTTGCAATACTTTTATCCTGCTTAATTTACTCTACTAGAAGGGTAGGGCCCTTCGTGTGCTTAAAGCGTCCGCGAAGTATATGTGTATACCATATGTTCGACAGACGAAAACATCCTACAGCCGGCGCGCTGTCTAGCGCGGCCCAGGCGCAGCTAGAAAGAGCCTTCCCGGGAGGGGCATCTGCGACTCTGTGCCGATACCGGGCGGCTTCGGACCAGGCAACCTTCCCCAGCAGCTTAACGCAAGCCGCTGACCCCCCGGGCACAGACCAGAAGAGCAGAACAGTGCCGCTCGCCTCGACCCTGCCCCATGTAGCATCCGAGCCGCGAGCTGCACCGCTACACTCCGCCCTGGTCTACTGCGCGCTCAACTACAAGATAAGAGGGGGCAGCCCGCATGAGTTGGCGGCTCATAATGCTGAAGTTGCGCGGTCACAAAACAGACATATGGTAAGTAAGTACAAAAGACCTTTATGGAATGTCGATCTGTTACAGAATAACTTGAGTACCTTTTTTCAGGTGAGTCACGTCTGGGAGATCGTCCGCTGTGAGTACAGCTCGCGCGCTGCGGCCGGACGGGGAACCCCCGCCCCACCCCCGGCGCGAGACAGCCTGCCCAGCCGCCCTGACCCACCCCCGCTGCCGCCCTACAGTTATACTTACCCCACCAAGTAAGTATATACATCACGAGCATGACGATCCGCCCCTTCTTCAGCACCTTGACATACAACCATCAAACTATGAACTAAAGCTTTATATTAATGTATTCTTTACAAACAGTGCCGTAGAAGAAGAGTCGTTAGATGAAGTGGAAGAATGGGCAGAGACACAGTTCCACAATAGTGGGGTGTTGGGCAAACCCACGCTGAGCATATACATACCGCCGACAAAACAACCGGCACATGTTAGGACTGATGGTGAGTTTGGTCGATTATGATTCTTTAAATCACTTCAGGTCCAAGATCTCGAGTACAGTATTATTCTATTCCCAGATTCAACCGGCTGGGTTTCAGCCGCCTCAGCTCACTATGTGGATGTGGATACTGCTGACTGGACCCTGCCTGAAGAGGCGTTCCCGCTGAGAACTGCTCCTCCACCCCCGGCTCCACAGCATCATCAACAGATACACTCGTCACCAGTACACCACCAGCACCAACATCACGAAGAGAAAGAGCCTAACCGTAAGTACATTAAACTTTTTGAAACTCCGACAAAACCAACATTGAATTACCAAAACCAAAGCAAAAATATAGTCCTGATGCATGAGCATCTAGCTTGAGATAACAGAAATTAAAGTAAGGTGCCTCTTTCACAAATTGATTTAGACAGGTGTGAGTGATTTCATAAAAAAAAGTGATTGCCCATCTAAATTATATTTAAATTTGCCTGTATAGCGTCCCATCGCTGCAGTGGAGGTGATGGTATATCTCCTGCAGGCAGTTCCTCTCCAGGCTCAGGATCAAGTGGGTCTGCGTGTACCGCGCCACCCAATCTTCAATCACATTACACAAACGCACAGGTTTGTATTAACGTTTTGGGCAATAAAATTGGGGAGGTGGGTTATTTTAGCAAACGTGCACAGGGCCTAGTGTGAGTTTATTTAACTTCAATTCGCTTTCGATTACGAGTGTGTAATCGGCGTTGCGATTGAAAAAGATACCAGTATGGGTGGATGGTGATATCCTAGAGTTCGTGTAGAAATTAAATTAAATAAATTCATACTAGGCCCGTAGATTTTATGTCACGCAATAATTTTTTCAATTATAGAAATCATATAAGGTGCACAGAGGTTACATATTACTTGTATGTATTGTGTAAAACGGTTATTGAGTTTTTTCGATTATAGAAATGCTTAATAACAACCCAGAGTTGGGAAGATGGGGTCTTATTTCCCGTATCACGTCAAGTAGTCGGTCCTGCTCCTCAACTCTTCATGGTCGTCGCATCGGTTTATTAGAGTTAAGGAACAGAGAGTGCGCCTGTATGTGTGCATATAATATCTTCTGGTATTGAGTAGTCTTCGGGTGTATTCTAACTGGTGATGATGCTTGTCCCAGGCGGAAGCGAGCGGCACTGGCGAGGGTCTGTCAGGCGGCGCGCTGGCCGTGCGCGATGGTGCGAGCTGGCGCGTACCGATGGAGCTGGCGCCATTACTGGCCGCCGCCCTGCGATCTCATGCAGACCTGGGCGATGTGCAGACCGCCGCCGTTGTCATGCTCGTGCTGCAGGATTTCAGGTGAGACCACTCGTCAGACCTAATCGCTTTTACTCCATTTGTAAACACTCTCAGCGATGTAACGGATTAGCTATACGGAGTGTAAGCACCCCTATTCATTATGATCTCGATACCGAAATAACCGACTACAAAGGAAAGGATAACTTGACAAAAGCCCTATAGTGGTATCGTGGTATCATGATCATCATCATCAGCCTTTCTCAGTCCACTGGTATCGTGGTATAGTCAGCCAAAACTTATTTCTAACGAAAAGCTTAACTCCAGCCGTGGACTGTTCAAGGCATAGACGATGATGAATTTGATCTCCATTATCCTACTGGTAGATTTTATAAATACCGCGATTCACAGGTACGGTACAACGCCCTCTATCGAAGTTGACAGCAAACATTTATTAGCATATATTGTTTTCTTTATTATCTTCAGTAAATGCTCTATTTCTAAAACATTATTTTGATTACAGAAGTGACCTGTATCCATATATCGAGGAAAGTCTCCAAGAGCATTGGTTGCTCGGTTACATCGAACTGTTGCAGAGACATAAGTTGTATAACGTTGCTACTGAGGTAATTGATTTACAATATCATAAACGTTCTAAGGAGAAAAACCATGCTTTTTAAATGTCAGAATTTAAATGTTAAGTCACAGTCAAACATGAAATGTTTTATTTTTATTTTGAATGTATAGAAAAGACCCAATATAGAGCCTTGTGGCATCCCCGTTTTACCCACCTAGATTTTTTTAATCTTTCTTCTCTCATTTGTAGATGTAGCTAGATTAAAGTTAGATAAACTATAAGTTAGGTTAGTTAATCTTAGATTAGATAGGTATAAAAACAAAATACTTATATAATAATTATCAAACTTATATGTTTAAGACAGTCAAAGGCCTTAGTAATGTCATAATTACTGTCGGTAAATACGTAAGTTCTAGTTCTTTACACTCTCAATGTAATATTACCTAGTTACCTATTTATCAACTTGTTTTTCTTTATATATCTTGTATCTTAATGAATAGGTAATCTTTTTATCTGTCATACACGGCCTCTTAGTATTGAACGTAAGTAAAACTTGTGCTATGAAAACTGAATTGACTGATATAATAATTACATCCTTTTTTGGAGAAAACTCGTACATCCATCCAAATATCGATTATATCATATCCGATGCAAATCGTATAAACATTGGTTTGAATCAGGGATCGAGTCTGAAATCTCACCGCCTCAGTCGTATTCGCTACCTCTTGGCATTGAGGCAGTCAAACGCACCAAGTTATGACGAATAAAATATGGTAATGTGTCGTCAGGTGGTCCGTTGCGCGTGGCTGAGCTCGGTGTGGGTGGTGTCGCAGCAGTCGACCGTCGTGGCGGTGTGCTGCGGACGCTGTGGGCGCCGCACGCGACCGCACGCGCCCTGCGACTCGTGCCACCCGCTGCTGCGCCACACGCCCGACCTCTGCTCCGTGTGTCACCAGGTAACCACCACCACCACCACTACATAAACACACGCACTCGCCCTGCGACTCGTGCCACCCGCTGCTGCGCCACACGCCCGACTTCTGCTCCCTGTGTCACCAGGTAACCACCACCACCACCACTACATATACACACGCACGCGCCCTGCGACTCGTGCCACCCGCTGCTGCGTCACACGCCCGACCTCTGCTCCGTGTGTCACCAGGTAACCACCACCACCACCACTACATATACACACGCACGCGCCCTGCGACTCGTGCCACCCGCTGCTGCGTCACACGCCCGACCTCTGCTCCGTGTGTCACCAGGTAACCACCACCACCACATATACACACGCACGCGCCCTGCGATTCGTGCCACCCGCTGCTGCGCCACACGCCCGACCTCTGCTCCGTGTGTCACCAGGTAACCACCACCACCACACATACACACGCACGCGAAAAATGATTACCGATATATCCAACATACCCTCGGCTCTTAACCAATATGGTTACTTTGCTTCAGCAATCTAGATATGAAAACCTACAGATATGCAGTTGCGTTTATGCTAAAATGATGTCCAGGTGGTACGCGGTCTATACGCCTGGTGCCAGGGCTGTTCACACGGCGGTCACCTACATCACATGCGCAAGTGGATGGAACAGCACCAAGTGTGTCCAGCGGGCTGCGGTCATACCTGCCAGCTTGGCTGACATCAACACCCTGACGATATATTCAGATAAATTAATGTGACGCAACTGAACTTGAACTGCCTTGCAATGACGTTCTGTGTTAAGTATAAGATTAATGATAGGAATGTGTGACAGATAATAGGCTAAAGTGACTTAGTTTTAAGTAAAGCAATGATTTAGAGTTAGTGTTGGAACAGCTGATTTAAATTAGATTGATTGAACTGGATACAGTTTATAATAAAAATTGTTCGTACTCAATCTTGCTATAACTGTTGAATAGATCTGTATAAAATCTTTACTAAGATATACTATATGAGCACATGAAATGATTCACAAAATAAACACCAACGTGCCACGTTTAACTCACCTTAATATACAAACATCTTAAATATATGTTTTTGTAGCCCACTAGATGGCGTCTAGTACCACGTACGTAGTGTTGCCACAGATAAAAAATATGCTGCCTTGTTGGTCTAGTGATTGGCGTATGCGGCTGCTGATCATGAGGTCTCGGGTTCGACTCCCGGGTCGGACCAAATATTTGTATGATCTGCAAATATTTGTTTCGGAGTTTGGGTGTTTTTAATGTATAATATGTATGTATTTACAAAAAAAATGTATAAATGTATTTATATCAGTTGTCTAGTACCAATAGTACAAGCTTTGCTTAGTTTGGGACTAGATGATGTTGTGTATCAGATGTCTAAAATATTTAATTATTATTATTATGATATGAAACTGTTAATACCATAGCAATGTATTTTCTTAATTTTTCTTTTAATACGAAATAGAATTTTGTCATAGGATACTAGTCCTTATCTAGTCTTAATAGAATATTCATTTGTATCAACCTATAGTGTCATTATCACATTGGGTCTTCCACGCAAAAACTACTGAAAGGATTTGGATGAAGTTTTACAGTAATATAGAACCATAACAGAATAACACATAGGCTACTTTTTACTGCTATAATCGAGATACACGCGGGCGGAGCCGCAGGCGAAAGCTAGTATAGTAGTAGTAAATAATGATAACAATAATAAATAAAATGCACAGACCAATGCAAATCGCAATCTTCAGTTACTACAGGTATTAATATTGTGAAAAATACAACGCAACCAAATGTGAAAAAAAATAATACATTTTTTCCTATCAATTAATTGCCATAAGTAAAAATAATTTTTAACTATGGTTTGCCATCAGGAAAAGGTTTTAAAATCATCTAGTTGCGTAGTCAAGTGACTTTTAATAATATATTATTAAATTATATGCATTATGATTATATATTTTTATACGCAACTGTTTATCACATTCAACTGAGGTAAATACAATTACATATTGAAATTTTCTAACAACGGTGGAGACTTATTTGCCATGCCGGTCTGAATACAAAACAACGTTTCCAACCAGTGGTAATAGAACTGCAGTCTGCTGTTCAGTCATTTAAAAGGTAATCGCACACTTATCAGAGTCGAACGAGCCGAACGAAACGAATTTCTTTAAATGAAATCTCATGAAACCTCGCACACTTACCCGCGTCGAATCGATTCTTCTGGTGCGGATAAGTGTGCGAGGCCTCCTTGACTTCGATTCATTCGACGCGTTTGGCTCCGATAAGTGTGCGTTCACCATAAATTTAATTTAGCCATCAACTCACACTGGCGCTAAGTCCAAGCATCGCGACGCGTCTTTCTGTTCGCCTATAACAATTTCATCTCTAAGATCATAGACATATGGTATAAATTTGTGTTATGCATTTATAGAATAGCGTGTACCGCGTCGGGACGCCTCGACTTTTCTGCAATGTGAGTTGAGCACTGCAAATGGCGTCCACTCTAATCTAATGGTTCTATATATTTTAACCCTAAAACCCTACACTATATCTACATACGTTATTCCTACTCTGGGGTATTGGAGTACCCCATAATGTCTGTGACTTCTAAAATCAGGAAAACCATTAAAGAAATAATGGTTTACTTGAGACAAGTCAGCCTTATTATATAAAATTAGTGTTAGTTTGAACACCTTGTGCTAATGTATATTTAAGTAATGTTTTTCGAGCGTATACGTATGTATGGATGGATGGATACCCATTTCTGTGACACGCCATACAGCCCAAAAGGCTGGATGATTGTGGTAGTGACATAGGCATAATACATTTTCAAAATAACGCCTGGAAATAAAAAAAGGGGGTAGTTTTTTTTTCTCTCAAATTAGCAATATGGGTATCAAATGAAAGATATTCATAAAAGATAATTCCAAATATACATGTTGCATATTACTGTTTACATACGTGCATTTAACATAAATTGACAAAAAGCGTACAAATTTATACTGAGACGACTGCGGGATTTGAACTCTAGAAATTGATATGCAAAGACTTATTCGTTTAAAAACAAAAAAGCCTGAAATAAAATAACCATTATAGAAACGAAACTACCCGACTTGATTGCATAACGAAACTACCCGACATATTATTAAATTGAAAAGAGAAAAGCAAGTATATACAATGTCTGTATAAAATTTTTCTGTCTTTAATGCATTGTTTTCTAAACACTACGGTGTCGCAGGCAGGATAGACAATACTTTGTTACTCTCAGGAAAAGGAAAATCTACCAAAACTACATTTGTCACCGCATGCAGCACCATAAAGTGTTTAGTAAACTTACAAAACAATGAATTAGACAGTCAAATTGTATATAGATATTGTAATAGGTACTTGTTTTTCTCTTTTCAGTTCAGTATTTTTAAGCAGTCGGGGTGTTGTGTTTCTATATTAATTACTTTTTACAATTAACAAACCGGTCTGAGGTGCACCAGTCCATCGTGACGTAGGGTTCTAGGGTTAAAGAACCGTTTATAGGTTTAATTTTTGTATTCCTAATTTTGATATTTAATTATACTTGTCAAGTTGGATAATGTTGCTTTTAAAATAATTTGTATATAGTTGTTATAAGATCAATGCATTATGACAGACTGATTTAAGGGTAATATTTTGTAATTAATATTTTATATGGTAATAAAACTGCACTGATAATTTTTAATAGTTTTATTTATTCTCATAATAATTATTTACAGAAAATATTTTATGAAGTAGGAAGGTAGTTTGCAAAAAAATATTTGAACATATGACAGACAACGCCATCTTCTTTCAAACGAAGCAGAGCTTGTAATATTAAAGCTAGATTGACTCATTAAATAGTTTTAACAAAATAAAACCTTTTACCTAAATGCCGAAACTAATATTTGAATATCATACAAACATTTGGTCCGAACCGGGAGTTGAACCCGAGACCTTTGCACAGCAGTCGCATACGCTGCGACTACCAAATATTTTGACAACTTAAGCTGTTTGAGAAATAATCTTGTTTGTCCAGTACATATCATACAACATGCTACTCAAGGTATATTTGGTGTCTCTATCGGACTCCTGTCTCATTCAAGACTATCCTTGGGGACCCTGGGTAGGTCAGGACTCCTGGACACACAAGAACTTAGGGCCCCATTGATTTAGTCAATCAAAAACTTGAAGGGTTAATTTTTGTAAGGTACATCATTGCAAAACTCTAAAATCTGAGTCCACTCTTAGCTATGAGAGATTTTTACATCAATCAGATTTTGGCGACTTTATTTACCGTCCATAATATGGGTTTAAATTTTTGTGTTTTCTTGGTAAAAGGAAGTAGAGCCACGCTTTCAGCGCGCGAAACGGCCAGCTCGACGGGGGCAGTTCTACCCTCACACAGAAGACAGACCTAAAATGACTACATTCCTGCTGTCGTATTTCGTCGGTGAGTGCATAACCGGGACCACCAATGTGGAACCCGGTAGAAATCGTGGCGGTATTTTGATGACCTATCAACCTATATTATTTGATTTCCTTTCTCCAAATAAAATTAAGTAAATAGTGATTAATATTTACTTGATAACAATCTTGTCATTAACAATTGCAACTATGGAAATGATCAAGATTTTTTTTCATATGTTGAGTATGTTTGTACATAAATAACATGCGTATTAGAGTTTTAGTAGTTGTATTCTCGATATGTTAACTGCAACGGCGAATGTAGAATCATTATTGTGTTTAAAAATACTGGTTGATGTATTTAGTGAGGGTAGTATGTAAAAATAGTTGAATATGTATTGTCCTTTCTACGGACAGACCTAAGTCCAATAGTTGACCGTAAAGGACTTTTAATGATGATGTGATGTATTGCTCTTGAATTACAGTCATGTTTTCTACAAGGACGAGTAGTCATTTTGGTAGCTAATATTATAAATCGAATGCCTAAAGACTCGATCAAATGGTTCGATTTAATCGAACATTCAGTAAATCGTGTGACGTGACTTCGTGAATCGTTATTTCAAGGTAGGGAAAATAAAATAATGATATTTAATTTAATTATTATATAATTAATTAAGAAATTTAAATAATGAGGTACATTGTATATTACACCACTTCCTTACACCAGCCAACATCCTAACTTATTTCCTACTACTAGTCCAAACTAGTTCAGAATCTTGATATGGGCTTAACTTTAGTAAATCGTTGCTATATTCAAAAATATTTAGGTGTCATCAGTCTATGGTCGAGCTAGACCACAGTGCAGCACGCTGATTTCTTCTTTGAATCTTCTTGTTCTTCTGCTAATCCATTTGCTTTCTTCAATGCTGACATTGCTCGAATCAACGACACGAAAGCCTGCGTAGGTACGTTAGATGTTGTTGAATTACATTACGAAGTTAAACTATGGTCGTATAGACAAAATAGTTCATTGTTGTTAAGAAAAATGTGACGTAACTCAAGCCCCGCCCCCTGAAGATAATTTCTTGTAACCTTATTGGTCAGTGGGTGGAGCTTGATGGATGCGACTCAATTTACTTAAAGCGAATATTCTGTCGTCTCTTATTATTTCCAAAGCATGTGTAATTCATATAAAAGTAAAGTCTATTAAAATAATTGCCAAAATAGTTATAGAACCTACACAGAGCCACGACGACGAGTCATCATCTTCCTAGCCTTTATTATTACCAAGAATATTAATAGTCGGCTACTACTCCTAACCTCTCTATTACATGTATATGTGGATAAAAGAAAGTGTCTATCTAGATTTACTTACGCCATTTTGTAGGAGGGGGGGCTCTAACGCTATGTAGTTCTGTATTAGTATCGTGCAATAATAGTCCGTAGATGTATACACCTTCCAATATTTTGACCATGAGTTGCTATTTGTGTTTACTTAGCCTGCTCGAAGAAAAGGCTAAAGAAACACAAATATTGTTCAGTCGACTCAAGTAGATGCCATTGTGGCAGTTTTTCTACAGGTACCGTCACTTCTACTGTGCGTTAGGTCACCACTTGTCTTGCCATGTTTAATTTGTCGAAAAGTTAGCCTATAGAGACCTACCAAGAAATAATATCCATAGTTATATTCCCATTTCTATTAATCAAGGATTTGTTTGTTTACAAGTCGTACTTAGAACTATATTTTACCAAGTTCAAATAAAGACACAAAATTTTGCAAATCTGTATATTTCTTGGTTTATATCAATTTTTTTTTGTTCCTGTGACTTCGATATACATAAATACACTTAGGTATATAATCATACATTTGTGAACTAAAATAACTATTCTATACCAAATTACATACTTATATAAATTAATGTCTGTCGGCGTTGGCTGTCACTTTGACAGTTGACATCGGCACCTAACGTCACTGAGAAGTGTAGAACTGTGACGTTTTACTTTCGAGGTCAAGAAGACAATATTGTCAACGATTCGGAACAATTGGAAGTAGAAGTGGAGAGGCTGTTCTTTTGTCGCTTTTCCCCTTTTAGAGAGGGAAAGAGGGGGCTAAATATCAATTAAGTGAGATACAAGAGCTACCAGAGACATGTTAGTTCAACGAGAAGTATGTATATAGAAATGAGACCATTTATTCAAACAGCTACATCTGAATATAATAATGACAGTATATTTCCGTTCACCTAGGGGGTTTCAGAAGTCATTAGCGTAGACATTATGAAGAATAATTCAAGTTACAACGAGGGCCCCTTGGACATAGAAATGGCAGTACTCACACTGGGCTCTCTCAGACATGCGAAAAATATAAATTGACTCTGTTGTTGCCCAAACTGTGCTTGTACGAAAGCTTAATCGAGGACCGTGAAACAAGACTTTGTATATCAGCCTGATACACAAGAACGAAAGAGACAACATATTTTAAGAACTTTACACAAGAAACGCATCTTAAAGAAAAGCCAAATATCCATTAATGACCACATTAACGGCCAAATACAATAAAAAATAAATTGTGGAGATTTAAAAATATCAGACTTTGTTGCATACAAAACTTAGAATTACACTACATTGTTTTTACTATTTGACTGCCTTGTACTGGATTGTGACGTCACAATACACTATCATGTCAATAGTTCCGAAATAGCTTACAAATCTTATCATAGATGTCACTAGATGGATGCATAGTTTATGAATCTATTAAGAGATGGCGCTACATGTATACACAGGGCAGTCAAATTGGTAAAACCGTAACATAAAAGACATTACAACACCGGCTAGTCCCGCGAAGCAACATTATACCGATATACATTCCAGTGCGGACAATCACAATTATATTTCATGTTTAGTGAAACAGTATTTACTTTCGACATGTGCTTTATTTCTCTTACGAAGTTTGTGACAACATGAAGTCTATTAGTTACTTTTACTCTTGATATCTCGGATTTATAAAAGCGATTAAAGACTGAATATTGAAAATTATTGACGCATCTGACGAATTTTGTTTTTCATTTCTGTAGTGTTGCATTGTTTCTGGTTGTACACTTAAATTAAAAATACTGTTTCATTGAACATACTACTAAATATACCCATTACACAATACATTTAGCACTTATCACATACAAATAAATACAAAACTTACGCTATCATCCATGCTGTGTGTGTGTGGGTGACACATTGCTTACGTCATGTGTCATGTCATACGCGTGACCAGCAGTAACAGACGAACATTGACACGTGACGAACAACGACTCGTACCGTACACGTGCACCCTACACGTGTAATAGCAAAGATGCGTACAAAACAACACTAAGCACTAAGCGTTTAATATAAAGTTACAACAATCGTTTAAAAAATATTATGGAATTCTGTTTGTAAATAAGCAAATGTATGGGAGTTTTAAGTTTTTATAAACTTAATATTGCATTGTAATTGTTAAAAATATATTTATAAAGAATAATCGGTTTTATTCCCGTGTGTGGGTACCTGAACAGAATCTGACGTCACATATAAGTCGAATTACCTTGGCGGGAATCCCCGTACACAGTAGTAGAACCGTTTATCGTTTATAAATATAAATACTATTCATAAAAGTATTTTAAAAATTAAATAATATATCTCATAAACGATTCCTTACAAACAGTATTCGATAAATGCGAGCACCAAACTGGGCCAAATATATTAAAATTTACAATAGCCTGCTTACACTCTAAACACGTGCCGCGAGCACGCAAATATCAACTACAATATCAGTGTAATAGAGTACATTATGACATTTACAAGACGAGTGTCCTTACTGATGCATTTGACGGCTGTTATATACTCGATATACAATTTATACTTTATATATCTATCATTGCATTATTTGGCAAACCAGATTTTATTACAAAATCTATAAATACATGTGTATTAAAATTTGTGGCTCTAATCAATATATATGGTACAGCGATCATATGAATTTGTTGTGTTTGGATTCACTATGTGGAGGCCTGGAACTGTCCAGGTCTCCACATAGTGAACTGTGTTGTCAGCCTCCGACTATACGACACAAAAAACGGTGGAATTTATATAGCCGATATATACTATATAGTGATCGTTTATATGACAAGTCCGGCTAACAGCGAGGCTGGCGGGAGAATGAACGAGTGGAGCGAATGTCGTCGAACGTCTACAAAATGTTGCATTTAATTTTCTTGCCCTTTTTTTTCTTCACGTCCCCGTTGGTGGCGCGGCTGTCGTCCGACTTGCGCGACCGGATCTCCCGCATCAGGTCAAAGAACACCTGCACACCACACCGAGTCAACCATCACAAACAACACACAAGCCCACCACCACCACATCGCTTACAAGAGAAGGTCTGATATTTTTTTTAAATATCGTGTACTTGTGATACCGATACTGGTTTTTGATATTTATACTTGATTGATTGGACAGTTTTATAAATTATTATGATATTGTCCTTTAAATCTAGAGTTGCGTGTCGCATTGCCTCAAATGTTACTTTTGAGTATAAATTGATTTTTGGTTTGTTTGCCAAAGGGACATTTTGACAATCAGAGTTATTCCATTTTTTTATATCATTTACCACATCTCTTCTAGATTCCCTACAGGTATTTTATTATGAATATCTCATTAACCTTCTAGATCTATATACATAGATATTTATGGTTAACTGAAATCTATAACATGAAAAACCTAGTACTGACAAGTCGCACCGAGAAACAAAACTGCTAACACCAGCTCAAAAGGTACTCCTTTTCCTCAGAATGTTTGTGAAAACCACGAGAATAATCCGTCTCTAATGTAAGTGTATTTTGTTTATAAATGTGTAAAGTAAACAAGAACAAAGAAGCTTTAGGCAGACGCGGCAACGCAACTCTAGACAAGCCATCCCGAGCAGCACTCATTGTTACATAAATATAAAGCGTGTGCTAAGCTCAGGCTGGACTTCAGTGGAGGGGGGGGGGGGGGGGTTCGACTCACTAAACAGTACTTATTTCTAACTAGTCTATGAAATATTGTTGATATAGGCCGTGACTTGTCAAGGGTTGATAAGATCTTAATTGCAATAACAAAAAAATTTAGGTTTTGTCCTTCTTCCATGGAAGTATTTTTCAAACAACAAGGATTTCAAGGATATATTTTGGAAGTGGTTGCAGGTATTTTCTTTTCACCGATTTTAAATTCGCAAGATACCAGACATCAAGAAAGTTTAAGCTAATCTGTGGACATGTATCGATCTTGTCAGACCCTGGGCTAGTCGTGGCGTGTGGGAGTAAGTATGTGGGGGGAGAAGTGTACCTTGTCGACGTTGTCCCTGGTCTTGGCGCTGGTCTCGACGTAGGGCACCTGCCAGTGCTGCGCGCGCTCGCGGCACGTGTCCAGCGGCACGCGCCGCTTGTCCGCCAGGTCCGACTTATTGCCCACCAGCAGGAACGGGATGTTCTCGTCGTTCTTCACGCGGAGGATCTGCTCCCTGAAACGGACAACGCGAATACGTCAAAGCTAGAAAAATAGACTAAGATATCTGCGTTAATGAGTATATCGTGAACTGAACACAAAATCCGTAAAGGAAGAGGTGGCAGACTCCTGAAAAGTTATTGTAAGCGAATACAAAACCACCCAAAGCTACTTGCAAGAAATCTAATGGGAAATGAATCCGGCACAACTTTTAAAAGAATAAAGAGACGTCTGCCCTAAGATCTAATAACAATAAAGATATGCCAAATTTGGCCAAGATTGTGGGAAGAAGAAGTTTAAAAATAACGCGAGCTTGACCTCAGCCGAAATCTAGCTAAGCATAATGAAATCATCAAAATAAGTTTTGGCTTTAGGAATATTGTTGAAAGTAATTATTTTAAAAGTCCCAAATGTAGTTGTTTTTGGCAAGACGCCAGCTTCGCCAGCTTTGCATTGTATGGGTTGAATTTACGCATATAAACATTTTTGGTAACAGAATCTCACCTGAATTCTTGTGTGGCATCGAAACTTTCTGGTTCAGTGATGGAGAACACACAGAGGAATCCCTCCCCAGATCTGAAGTAATTGTCTCTGATGGCCGCGTAGTCCTCCTGACCAGCTGTATCCAGGATGTCGATCTGTACTTCTTCGCCGTCTAACACAACCTGCAAAACATGCATAAAAACCATCTATATAAATATTTCTGGAATTTCTTCCCTGCCTGTGCAGTCTTTCATCTCTTGAGATCTGTCAAGAGTTTGAGCGAGAGACAATCGTTGTATCCCTTTGACAAAAGGTGGTGAACTCAAATTCTTCGATTCAGGATGATGCTTGAAATAAGACTGTTTGAGAAAAATGCCAAGGGTCTCCACTAACCTCTCTTACACCGTGAAAAGCAAACAGAGAATAGCTACACTAGTTTTCTTGCCTACGATTTTGTAAAAGCCGAATAATATTTTGCTAAGTTGATTAACCTTTTTAACTATATAATTCAGTCTCCTTAATGTTTATTACACATAGAAACTGGCGATTATGTATAATTACGTAAGAGCCAATTAATACAGTATAGACAATATAATCGCTACAATTGAGATTAATGTATCACGCATGCATTGATTATCTGCACGGATCGACGATAATTTATTTTGATTGATCGTACCTACATGTACGTTTTAATAGAATGCATGCAGTTGTAAACCCTCAACCAATCGATCGACAATTGTTTTAGGTTGTATTTAATATAGTTTAGTTTTTTTTAGTTAATTAACCACGGTGCACGTAAGGAAAAATCAGGAGTTTAAAACCGTCGAACTTGCGCGCGATTTAAGATTTGTGAGGTTATAGGCGAGTTGAGGGTTAATTACTCTATAATTTAAGTTCTCGATTGTCTCTAATTGGATGGAGCGGTGTTGACTCTGCAAGGTTGACTTTCCAAAGTTAAAAGGCGTAAGTAGTAACATGATTCACGACAAACTCCAACTTTATTGACAGTCGAAAATAATCCTACAGACTGGACGCGGTCCAAGAAATCCTCTGGGCTGGGAGGGTTGCAACTGCTTTGATCTGGGATTCCATTTAATATAAATTTAAACAAGTAATAGGTATGACATGAAAATGACGCATGGTAGCAGCCATGCTGATTTCAGCACAAATCGGTTGGCAAATAGAAAACTTAAAAAGCGGCCAAGTGCGAGTCGGACTTGCCCATGAAGGGTTCCGTATCAGCAAGTAACATCATATAAAAGTTCTTGTAGTTCGTTGAAACTTTGATCGATGTTTTTATAATAGTGTATTGATTGAATGAAAGGTAAATTGCGGTTTACGATTTATGACGTATTACAAAAAAACTACTTACTAGATCTCGTTCAAACTAATTTTCGTTGGTAGTTTGCATGGTAATGTACAACATATTTATTCACTATAGAAAAAAATGATATTAGAAACTTCGACATCAATTTTAAATAGCTATCCATAGATACCGCACACGTACGGGTACGATGAAAAAAAAAAATTTTGAGTTTCAGTTCCAAGTATGGGGACCCCTAAAATGTATTGTTTTTTTTTCTATTTTTATGTGAAAATCTTAATGCGGTTCACAGATTACATCTACTTACCAAGTTTCAACAGTATAGCTCTTAAGGTTTCGGAAAAAAGTGGCTGTGACATACGGACATACGGACGGACGGACAGACAGACAGACAGACATGACGAATCTATAAGGGTTCCGTTTTTTGCCAATTATCGTAAATCGTACTGTTGTATTTCAATAGTGAGTGCGCGACCAGAAGCATAATTAATGATGCAGAAGCATCACACTAGGCCGCCATACTGCACTGTGTGCACTCACAGTGAGGATGGTGACCAACACTGGTGCTCATGCTTTCTATCAGGCAGAGCAGTTCCTATGGCAAGCTTTTATTATTAGAAAAAACAGTAAATTCACCTTCTTCCTATAACTGTCTGCTTTAGTAGGCTCGTAGTCTTCGACAAATTCGTCGTACATAAACTGGAGGGTGAGGGCGGATTTACCGACACCTCCTGACCCCACCATGATGACCTTGTGCAGCGTGGGCTGAGCCGCCGGCTTCTTCGACATTTTTGCCGGACTTACAAGACACGCACACTGAAACAAATAATATTTATGTTATAAATAGATATTTTAAGCGATTGCCTTGTTGGTCTAGTGGTTAGCGTATGTGGGTGCTGATCAAGAGGTCTCGGGTTCGATTCCCGTGATCCACAAATATTTGTTTCGGAGTCGGGTATTTTTTTATGTATATATGTATGTATTTACAAAAAAAAAGTATGTTTATGTATTTATATCAGTTGTTTAGTACCCATAATACAAGCTCTGCTTAGTTTGGGACTAGATGACGTTGTGTGTAAGATGTCCGAAATATTTATTTTATTTATATTTATTTTACACCCCATCTGTTGTACTTCAGTAAAAATATTCCATGTGTGGGGTAGCTTTTTTCTGACTGAAATAAATTCAACATCCCACACAAAGACAGTTATTTTTTTAACTAACTTGTGTCTTGCGAACTTAACAGGTACATAGTATAATTGCTTTCTTTATGTTAAAAATAGAAAAATAGAAAATAGAAAGAATGTACAAAGTGAATCTCTAGCCAGTAACGTACAAGCAAACAATTAGTGGACAGTGACACCATCACCGGCCAGACACGCGACAGAGCTATCTCTGGACCATTTCGATGATGTCATTTCATTGTAGAACAACACCCACGCGATCTTAGGGCCACACCAGAAACGAGACTAATTCCGAGAGAAGTATTTTTTCACAAGCTATGAATAGACTTTATCGCAGTTATAGCACCTATTAGTCTCTTGGGGTAGTAATCCTGACCGCTAATTTAAAGGTCGTGGTTGAGATTCCCACCTGAGTCAAATATTTGTGTGATGAGCACGATTTCTTCTGTATGTGGGTGTTATTTATTTATGATCCATACTAGTCTAAATAATTCAGTCTGTGACGCTATCACAGTTAAGCTGCTGAATAAATTTGGATGAATTTCAGTATAGAGATATATTGGACCTTGGAGAAGAACATAAGCTACTTTAATATAGCCGATATACACAC
This sequence comes from Phragmatobia fuliginosa, assembly GCA_932526445.1. Taxonomy (NCBI): domain Eukaryota; kingdom Metazoa; phylum Arthropoda; class Insecta; order Lepidoptera; family Erebidae; genus Phragmatobia; species Phragmatobia fuliginosa. The sequence goes on along the minus strand of OW052067.1, from coordinate 22,058,670 downwards.
AAGAGGAGCCGGAGGCAAACGCTTGTATATATATATTTAGAAATATATGTAGCTATGTTTATAGTTACCATAGTAAAGACCTAGCCAAGGTGCAAATGTTTTTCGTTCTGCAATCGCTAACGCCTCTATTCTCTTGTTTTATTGGCTAATGTCACTCAGTCAGGTGATCAAAACAAAATATTACCCAATTTGCAAGTTTGCGATTTGCAAGTTTGCGATTTGCAAGTTTGCAATTTGCAAGTTTCCGATTTGCAAGTTTGCGATTTGCAAGTTTGCGATTTGCAAGTTTGCAACTTGGCTAGGGGGGCAGATCAGCAGTGTGTGAGATCTTTGAGTTTTTTCATTTCACTAATGTTTTTGGAACAGCCCACGTAGCTATATCTTAGTGAGTAAGCGGCCTATTCAACGAGCCTATAAATGGAGGGCCTAGTTTTTTTAATCGGCTTATTTTCTATATAAGTATCTAAGTAATGGCTGTACACTTAACATAATATTTTTTATATGGTTCGTTGTGTGGGTATAAAACTGATTTTAAAATGGTAAAGTGTCAATGGTTTTGTAATATTACATGTTGTTGTCTAATATTATTAAGCAGGTAAGGTGTATTAGCATAAAAAATACAATGATGTCAAGCACAAATTATTATAAAATATGAACAACTACGACGAGTGGGGAAAAGAGAACTCCCTGTTTGTTCCACCAACACTGTGCATGAGTGCAGTATATCACATTGAAAAATGGCTATTGAAATATCACTACAGACATTCATGAAATCAATCAATACTTTATCAATAAACAACTTTATACCATTTATTATTTACTGATAATCATGATAATTATTTAATGATTCAGTGATATGTGTGTATTAACTAAGAACAGAATAATTATTCCATAATATCGGAATACTTTATCTAATTGGTAATGAAGTTCAACAGCTATTCTAGCAAAAGCAAATTGAGTTTTATTCTAACCGATAAATATTTGTATAATGAGTACAATGCCAGTTTTATTCTAACCGATAAATATTTGTATAATGAGTACATGTCCAAAATACATACATACGAATCACGCCTGTATCCCCGTAGGCAGAGGCATTTTAAAAGCCTACTTTTCGTCAGTTTTTAATTCTACGTAATTACTGGGATGTTTAGGTTACCAGAGCCAGAGCCGATAATTAGCAGGTGTAGCACTTGCAGGTGAGGTTGGCTTCAGGGCTTCAGGCCCTAAGTTGTTGATGGGAAATTTATATCTTAAATATGTTACACTAGCCTTCGCCCGCGGCTCCGCCCGCGTGTATCTCGATTATTGCAAAAAAAACGTAGCCTATGTGTTATTCTGATATACAAACTATATTACTGTAAATTTTATTTTCATTCAAATCCGTTCAGTAGTATTTGCGTGAAAGAGATACAAACATACATACTCATTATATAATAGTAAGATGTTTGATTAGGAGAGTACAGGCCCTACCTAGTTTAGGATGTTGTAAAAAATAAATCTTTAATGGGTTGATCAGAAAACTCGGCTGAACTATGCTTGAGGGTACTTAGAGTTGATTGAAGACAACTACAAAGGATGTTTAATGTAGTCCTCATGTTGTATACTTTTAAGTTGACAGTAAGACAAAGAGATTGATGAATTTAATTATAAACCGATAACAAAGAGATGCGTGTCTTGAATTGATAATCGAGTATTAAATTAAGATGAGGAGCCAGACTTGTTTTCAATCATGTTGAAGTCTATTTACATTTTATGGACGGATGAGCGAGGTTTTGGCACACTTGGGACAGATTGAGCAACGAGAGAATTACAAAGCATTACAAAGCGATGTTTTGCTGGCGTTTTCAAGGTAGGATACTTTATAACTGTTTTTAGACTTTCGCTACTTTCACACATACTCATATTTTTTATTGTATACGAGACTTATTCGCGAAAAAATTAAAAAGGTTACGATACCTTCTACTTTTCGACGTTACGAACGGGTTTTACCGCTCGAATTGTATCGCGAATTAGCCTAGCCTATAGCCTAAGTTACTCCTAGCTTTCCCAGAAAGTGTCGTATAAATCGTTAAAGTCGTTCCAGAGATAACCCGAAACAAGCAGGCAGACAAACAAAAAAAATAAAAATTGCTTTTCTGATGCAAGTACTGTATAGATATACTTTCATATGCATGTAGTTAAAAACTGTTGTTTTGTTATTACATACAGATACTCCAATTTTTTTATAGATATTTTGAGTCGCAACAAGCAGCCGATTCTGCAATCTTATTTCCCTTGGTCACACCATCACGCGTGAACGGCTGGATCGATTTCGCTAATTCTTTTTTTATAATATTCCTTGAAGTACGAGGATGGTTCTTAGGAAAAAAAATATCTGTTAAGTTTTATTGGAGGGGTTCCGAGATAAATGAAATTCATCGTATCACTGGCAAGATAAAAATCGTTTGATTTTTATCGTGAAAACAGATGAGAGATTCTGATTGTAGTTATCTTAATAGATTGTGATGCACTTGGATCAAACAAAGATAAACTCACACAACACAGTTTTAACGTTTATGAAAAAATATTTTAATTAGAGCCTTATTCTGTAATACTATAAACTGAGGCGAAGGGGGGAGGAGGGCGGAGTATTCTTAGTATTTTATACCTATTGGTTTAATAACAGGGTTGTATGGTGGTGGTGTGTTCGGCATTCAAAAGGAATACATTTTCCACGTATTGGTAACATTTTGCATTGATTGTTCTTTCCTATTTGTTGTAGCGTTATGTTGTAAGTTACCTGTAATCTCTCGTTTTACTAAAGACAACTATCGTACTACGGCCAACGAGAAGCGATGAACTTTTCTATCACTTTTCGTTGGCCGTACTTTAGGACAAAAAAAAACATTTATAAAACACGCTCACAAACAAATTTTTATCTAAATCTCAAGTAGTAGCTCTAAGGAGGATGGGAGTTTATTACCTTCCTCTATAAATGTTAATTCAACATAAAGATTTTTTTAACTCGGTCAAGTAATTCCCGAGAAGTGCTTTTGTGCGGATTGACTCCTGGCCAGCTTCAGTATCTTGGTATAAAGCCTAAAGCATTCCGACAGCTAGTACAAGCACGCATTCTAGACAAACAAAACAGGCCTTCAATGTACAGGCTGATAAATATCAGCTGATAACAATACGTCGAAACGCCATAAGAATACATAATCATGTGTTGCAATTTAGATTCAAGACACGCATCACGAGGTTCTACTATCGGACAATTTTGTGGTTTCCTGGTCTAAACACAACGGGTTTCGCCCATTGTTCTACCGTTAGTGCATGTAAGAAGACTTGGTTACTGTTTTAACTTTACTGTTGATTTCATATGTTAAACTATTTCATTATTATAAATTAGTTTGAAAAAGATGTTTTGTTTTTTTTTTAAGTGTAATATGTATGTATATGTACCAAAGCCGCACCAAATTCATGTTAGTAGCAATATAATTATTTTCTATTTATATTGACTAGTATATTTATAGTGATTATAATATTATATAATATTAGAATATCATTTATTTTATCGTGTTAACAACGTCGAAATTAACGTGTTATTTTTCATAGGCGTGTGGAAAACTCATGAAGGACTTTCAGTTACAAAGATATAATTGCAATTACGTAATTATTACAAAATTAATACTTCTATAAAACAAATCAAATTATACGAGAAAGCTTTCTTCGTTCTTTCGTGGACATAATAGAAATGAAAATTATACACCATTCCTTTTAAAACAACGTAGTGTCAAAAATTATATATTAAGTTCGAAAGTAATTTCAAGTCGGCAAAGTCTTTGTCATATTTATAAATTGTTGTTTCTTTTTAAAGTTACTGAGAGTGTTAAAAATACCAAATTATACTACACGAAAATAGAATCAAAAACCTACGGCACACAAACAGGAGTAAACTTTTGTCAGATGTGTGATATGTTTCAGCTTCAAGTTGTTATCATCGGTCTATATATGTAAATGTCTCATAAATTAAATGTGAATTTAAAAGGTAAAACAAGCAACATTTTCCTCTAAGAAAGAACGTTTTAAAAAACCATGACAGTTGTAGGTGTACAAAGACAAGCTTATCTACCTTATATAGTACAATTTTGATAACTAGATATAACCCTATCCGATGTGCTTAAACTACCTGCTTAAAGGTAAAGACAGAATTCCATCACTCACGCGAAAATTGGAGGAAACTATAGCACAATTCTTAGCACAGCTTACACAATTTACAATTCTTGTACCAGAAATAGTTCGTTTCCACCAATTAAAGTTAAAATTGGATCAACCACGTCACCGCATCCAGTCAGACTTTCAAATTTAATCTTTATCCTTTCATTACTGGCTCCGAGGAGTAATTTAGGAAGCCATTATTCTTAACGAGCGCAGGTTTTCAGCAAGATTAAGCATTTCATCAAACAACACTGTTAGTAATAGAAATAGGAAACGGTATTTTGGTTAAGAAGGAATATTGGTTACTTTGGAACTTTGTGATCATTGTCTGGTTTGGGATTATCTGGATTTTGAGGGTCGTGACAATTTTTGAAGTAATTCTGCCAGTGATAACATTTCTGTTCTGTTCCTGTCTTAAGCAGTGAGTAGAGCATGTAGTACCGAGAATACATCATAAGCATCGCACTAGGCCCCCGTAGCGTGGGGTCACCTTTTAGATTCTACTTATGCCTTCCACCAGGAACAATAGAGTAATGGCAGGCTTAAATATGTATAAAAAAGGGCTACGGCCTAAGAGAAAACTTGGGCACCTTTAGATATACTTGTTCTTCTTATCATATGTGGATCAAACGAGAAGACGGGAGACCTGAAAGTAGGTGTTGCCCATTACGCATGAATGCCTCTATAAGAATTACAAGTGCGTTGTTAATCCTTTAGTCTCTCCCTCTGGAACTGGAGGATGGTAACTTCGAGCTCATGTTATCTCACTCACTAGATAAAAAACAACTTGTGAGACCGTAGTATCACTCCGGTCAAATTGGGCTATTTACGATAAGCATGGTTCTTCTTTTCTGAAATGCTTGGGAACGTACGACCTTAACCCTTTCCTGAGTGAGACCTGAGCCTACGAGTGAGACGTTATGGGTTGTTCAAGATGGCTCTTCCACGATTAAATAAGATGTTCAAAATTAGTCTCCAGTAGCAGTGTATATTAAATTCAACTAATTTCAAATTAAAAATACTTGCAAAGTAAACTTACATTCAAGATATCAGTCGCAGTTAATGTTGCTGACCGCATAATTATCAGTAAAAACTCCTTTGAAACGTAATTATTTCCCCCATTTGTTACATAATGCTATTGTTATAATTATAACTTAACCTAACATATCCTGTTGTCCTTATTTATACACTACGCTACTGGCTAATCAGAGTTTCTCAAGAGGAATAAAATTTCTCTGTTAATGCAACATTTTTCATTGGCTTTCGGCTCTTATTAATAGTGTGATGATGTTATATAGCCTATAGTCATAGTAGTAACACGGCTTTTATACACTACAATATCAAGCTTTTATTTCAAATAAACTTTCTCAGGCATTCTCGAAATTTTACATTAATGACTCTAGTTGCTCGGTTCCAAAATTTCATTCTTATAAAATTGAAAGATTAGTGCCCAATTTTCAAATTACTATAGTATATATGGATTGCATTTTTTTTATTAATTATGTATTCCTTTTCTTTGTGTTAAGTTTATTTTATACAAAAGTTTAGGTCTATATATCGATTGAGGCAGTACGAAGTCTGCCAGGTCTGCTAGTAATAAATAAAAGCCATTCTAGAATCATGGACAAGGAAAATAAATCTGTGCATTTTTTTTCTATTGAAGCCTACCAAAGTGACTTTACTCTGCCTGATGGAAAGCATAGGTAGAATCCAGGAGTAAGGGTCACCATCCGCATTGAGGGTAAGCAATGCAACATGGTGACCCATACCATGGCGGCCTGATCGGATGTTTCTGCATTATTTTCTCGGCATCTGGAAGCCAGGAGAACGATGCAGAAAGATTGGGCCTCCGGTCTCACACTCACCAACGAAATACGACAGCAAGAGTGCCGTCGTTATTAGGATGGTCTTCTGTGTGTCATCAACAAACTAAACACCACAGTTTCATAACATTTGTAAACACAGGTAGGTATTGTCGAAGCCAGTAGACAATTAACCATTTAGCCTAAAGGTCGTACCTACAGAACGTGGAGGATTAATTAGATCCAAGTTCGTTCAAACGTCAATTTTGCAACATAACTGTAATATTACTCGAAAGACCAAGCACATTTTTAAAACTAGCAAGTATTATTTTTAAACCAATTATACGTAGATTTAAGAGTCTAACATAGAAATCGAAAGCAAAAAAGCGGCCAAGTGCGAGTCGGACTCGCCCATGAAGGGTTCCGTATCAGCAAGTAACATCATATAAAAGTTCTTGTAGTTCGTTGTAATTTTCATCGATGTTTTTAAACTAGTGTATTGATTGGATGAAAGGTAAATTGCATGTTACGATTTATGACGTATTAAAAAAAAACTACTCACTAGATCTCGTTCAAACCAATTTTCGTTGGTAGTTTGCATGGTAATGTACAACATATATTTTTTTTAGTTTTATCACTCTCTTATTTTAGAAGTTAGAGGGGGGGGGACACACATTTTTCCACTTTGGAAGTGTCTCTCGCGCAAACTATTCAGTTTAGAAAGAAATGATGTTAGAAACCTCAACATCATTTTTGAACACCTGTCCATAGATACCCCACACGTATAGGTTTGATGTAAAAAAAAATTTTGAGTTTCAATTCCAAGTATGGGGACCCCCAAAATGTATTGTTTTTTTTCTATTTTTATGTAAAAATCTTATTGCGGTTCACAGAATACATCGACTGACCAAATTTCAACACTATAGCTCTTATAGTTTCGGAAATAATTGGCTGTGACATACGGACGGACAGACAGACAGACAGACTTGACGAATCTATAAGGGTTCCGTTTTTTGCCATTTGGCTACGGAACCCTAAAAATGGGCCAAGTGCGTGTCAGGCCACGCATACGAGGAAAAAAAAGCGGCCAGGTGCGAGTCGGACTCGCCCATGAAGGGTTCCGTATCAGCAAGTAACATCATATGAAGGTTCTTGTAGTTCCTTGTAACTTTTATCGATGTTTTTAAACTAGTGTATTGATTGGATGCAAGGTAAATTGCGTGTTACGGTTTATGACGTATTAAAAAAAAACTACTTACTAGATCTCGTTCAAACCAATTTTCGTTGGTAGTTTGCATGGTAATGTACAACATATATTTTTTTTAGTTTTATCGCTCTCTTATTTTAGAAGTTAGAGGGGGGGGGACACACATTTTTCCACTTTGGAAGTGTCTCTCGAGCAAACTATTCAGTTTAGAAAAAAATGATATTAGAAACCTCAATACCATTTTTGAACACCTATCCATAGATACCCCACACGTATAGGTTTAATGAAAAAAAATTTTTTGAGTTTCAGTTCCATGTATGGGGACCCCCAAAATGTATTGTTTTTTTTCTATTTTTATGTAAAAATCTTAATGCGGTTCACAGAATACATCGACTGACAAAATTTCAACAGTATAGCTCTTATAGTTTCGGAAATAATTGGCTGTGTCATACGGACGGACAGACAGACAGACAGACAGACAGACAGACAGACAGACTTGACGAATCTATAAGGGTTCCGTTTTTTGCCATTTGGCTACGGAACCCTAAAAACATATCAACTTTACGTGTAGAGAGCTACCCCAAAATTTTTTTTTTAATTGTTTTTTCTAATACTTTGTCAACGAGATAAAAACACATATCTATGGCAAGTTTCATTTCTAGCACCGCTTGGGCGGTAAGTCGAGGACGGACGGGTCCGTCCGTCCTCGACATGACGACATGACGAATCTATAAGGTTCCGAGTCATGAACTACGGAACTCAAAAAACCGCTAGAAAAATATATCCAAATCATATTTCTATAACAACAACACACAGTAGGTACATGGCGTGATAAGAAACCTTACTAGCTAATAGGATGAAGCTAGATCTTCTAGTTATAATACTCTGAATAAACAATGAATCACAGATATGAATAACTTATTGATAACACTTACACAACAAACACGAGAGATCTTTTTCTGCAGCCTACCCATCACAGATATACAAGACAAACAAATGCGGTAGTTAAATTCGCGTACGTACGGTCCATTCGGAGTCTGGATGCGTAATGTTTAATAATTCCCTCTATGGTAATGTTATCAAATGGTGACGTGTTTAAGGATTTTACCGTAACGCTGTAATACACATTGAGCTAAAAAAGGCAATTGCTTCTAGTAATTGTTGAGTCATAATCTTTTTGTTTATAGTTACGATGTCTGGTCGGTTTGTTACAAATTTGTGTATATGACTCATGGGGTCTGGTGTTTATAAGATGTTGTAGATGATAGTGAATTTCTTTAAATGATTTAACATAGTTCAAGGTCTTTGATTATACTGTTCATGTCACGGAGAGATTACAATAAAATTGTCAGTATGACGAATTAACTGCTGATTTTTTTTCCAAATTTCTTGATACACAAATTTGTTTTCAAGCATGGGAAATCATTTGACAATGCCACTTAATCGTTTTCATAGTTTGCTTTCTCTGACCTATTAAAATTACAGTTACCTGAAGATTACCTAATGATGCAGGGTAGCAAAGACTTTCCACATGTTATATTTAAAATGATTAATCAATTAGGTGAAGGTACCTAACCAAGCTGTGTTATGGTAAATGTGGCTGCATAAAGCACCAACAGTATGATAGGATAATAGGATTTCTTTTGCTAGTTTATACATAGTATAAAACGAAATCACTTTCGCTGTCTGTTTGCTTTGATATTTTAAATTAATCAACTTATTTAATGCAGTTTTCAATAATAGATAAAGTAATTCAAGACGGAAGTTTGAATGTGAAATACATGCACAGCATAGTAGAGGAAATCCGAGAATTTTAAAGACTTCCCTTACGAAGTCGATTCGCTAGTTATTCATATATTCGAAATCTTATTTACATTCATTATAATATTCTAATGTTTAAATCGTATAACTTACTGCATCAGTAGCTCAATTAACACAAATAATATCACTAAACGCACATAAAAACGCAAAACGTATAACTATTCACACGCAAAATGTCACATGAAACGGGTGAAAGTACTTCAGCGAATTATATAAGCATTTTGTAATCTAATATCGTATTTATTCAGTTGCTATTGTTTGTCGATGTCTCGCTACGGCGCCTGCGCCTGCGCAGCCGATAAGAATCAAATAGTTTTTGTGTACTGGTTTTTAGTTCATAACTCGTAAATTACTGTGACAAATAACGGGTTTTTATTGTTAATCATAATCGTCGCAATGACGTGGGCTACAACTTTCGATTTATTTGATTCGATATAGACAAGGCGTCCGATTCAATACGTCTGTAATATCCTTGATATAAATATTTCATTTGTTTCTGCTATTCAAGAACAGTGCTTTTTATTACTTTAGTTTTTTTCTAAGATGTTTAACAGAAACGAGCAGTATAATTCTAAGTAGTTTATATTATTGTCTAGCTTTCGCCCGCGGCTCCACCTGCGTCTATCGCGTCGGTTATCGCTGTAAAAAGTATACTGTCCTTTCTCAGGCTTTACACTATCTGGGCACAAAATTTCATTTAAATTGGTGCAGTGTTTTTAGGGTTCCGTTGCCAAATGGCAAAAACCGGAACCCTTATAGATTCGTCATGTCTGTCAGTCTGTCTGTTTGTCCGTCCGTATGTCACAGTCACTTTTTTCCGTAACTATAAGGACTATACTGTTGAAACTTGGTGAGTAGATGTATTCTGTAAACGGCATTAATATTTTTACACAAAAATAGCAAAAAAGCAATGAATTTTGGGGGTCCCCATACTTAGAACTGAAACTCAAAAATTTTTTTTTCATCAAAACCATACGTGTGAGGTATCTATGGATAGGTCTTCAAAAATGATATTGAGGTTTCTAATATCTTTTTTTTCTAAGCTGAATAGTTTGCGCGAGAGACACTTCCAAAATGGTAAAATGTGTCCCCCCTCTGTAACTTCTAAAATAAGAGACTGATAAAACTAAAAAAAAAATATGATGTACATTACCATGTAAACTTCCAACGAAAATTGGTTTGAATGAGATCTAGTTAGTAGTTTTTTTTTAATACGTCTTAAATCATAAACCGCAATTTACACTTCTTTCAATGAAAACAGTATTATTAAAACATCGATGAAAGTTACAACGAACTACAAAAACTTTTAAATGATGTTACTTGCTGCTACGGAACCCTTCATGGGCGAGTCCGACTCGCACTTTATCGCGAACACACAGATAGATGCGATTACGATTCAAGCAGGTATTTTATAATAATAATATAATTATGTAGTGATTAGACTTTCGCGACTTTTAGACATACACACAGTTTTGTGGTACAGCGGGATTTGAGATGAAACGCCCTTCAAGACGTGGAAAGCAGGAGATTATAATGTGGCTTACTATTAATGAAATATTGTCCAAAACAGTTCAGTAGATACAGTGATTGCAACGTCACAAACTTACAAACTTTGCTTCTTTATAAAATACTGTTGGTCTAGTGGTTAGCGTATGCGGCTGCTGATCAAGAGGTATCGGTTGCGATTCCTGGGTAGGACCAAATATTTGTACGATCCACAAATAATTGTTTCGGAGTCTGGGTGTTTTCTATGTATAATATGTATGTATTTACAAAAAAAAGTATGTTTATGTATTTATATCAGTTGTTTAGTACCCTTAATACAAGCTCTGCTTTGTACTTTGGACGAATATGGAATACGTTTAATCAGTTAACACCATTAAAACAGTTAAGTTAACCAGATTTGTCTGTAAAATAGATATTAATACGTACAGAAAATTCTCAATACCAAAACAAACATAAAATCTAAAATATATTCACGCCAAATACACAATGTTTATCGAAAGTGGAGATTTTAATTTCGTAGAATGTTAAATTTCGTGACAGTTGTGGGAAGTGATGTAACCATACATATTTTGTAACTTTACACCTGGAAGTCAATAAAAAAACAATCTTCCAACAGTTTCATTTTTTCAATCTATACCACTTAATAATATAAAGAGGTAATGTTTGTGAGTTTGTGACGTTGTAAGGGGTAATCTCTGGTGATAATAAACCGATTTTGAAAATTATTTTACAAATAGAAGGCTACGGTATTTGTGAGTGACATAGGTTATATAATAATATATTAAGCCGAGAAATCAATACTATATGTCCACGTGCGGAGCTGAGGAGGGCGGCATATATACACTGAAGAAGCATTCAAGAAAACTAATAGGAAATTGTTAGTTTCGATATTATGGCGGAAAAAAAAAATTAAGCTTAGAACTACCATCCGATATCAAACTTTTTGATCTCGTCTCCTTTTAGTAATGTGTGACGTAATTAACGGCTTTTCCCTAAAGGCTAATATTACACAAAGAACTCGACTCAAAACATCTCCAATCAAAATTAATACACAGTAGAACAACACGATGTCATCGCCACAGATTTCTATTTCTGGCAAGCGTTGAACTTTTTCCCCTCGCTGCTGTTTTACTTCGATTATCAGCCAATAGCAATTATACAATAGCTGTGTCTACCCGCACACGCAATCAACAAACGTCGATAAAGTAGCGACAATCGAAACATTCTTCGTTAATGGAATTATAGTTTGTTGAACAAAGATCGATTAGATGTCGATTACAAGATTCTGAGTCTAAATTCCAACCGTGTTATTGCAAAACCAGACATTGGAAGGGGAATGTAGTCTCCGAGGAGTGTTAATACGATCATTCGTAATGTGTCTGGGAGTTATTTATTGGAAAACAATTTTGTGACTTGTAACATATCTCTCGCTCAATTTAAATGATCGGCTTTCGTCGATGTAACAATGGTCACATCTCTCTTAACCGTACCATTCGAATGAAGCTAATGAGCTAGGAAGCTGTCAAAGTTTGACCGCTTAATTACGCACCTCTTTTTCCCAGCTCCGCTTTTAAAGCACATACATTCATTGAGCCTTAATTTTTAAATTTCATAATTAATGTCGCGTATGGAAAAATATTCACAAACGTAATTAAATGTTAATTTCCATTCGAAAATAAACTCTCGCCTACAGAAACAATCTAATTTGACCTTATGCTACACTAGCGCCTCTGGCGGCAGAGATAGTAAAGAGATGAAATGCACTCCGCATTTATACTGTTGTGTTTTTTTATAAATATCCAGATAACCAATTGCTTTAAAAGAGAATATTTAAAATTATTCATTTAGCCATCGAGTATAACTGCACAATTGTTTTCCTGATCCGTCACAGTACAATGTAATGAGCAAAACCAATCAATTATTGTCCTATCAACAAATTGGCAATATTTCTAGAAAGTTCTGTTACACAACGCGAAATAACAACTATGCGAGTGGTTATACAAATAAACATTTATAGCCTTTGAATGCACGCCTTTTTCCCGTTCTGTTCAAAATCTGCTATAGTAACTAACTATAGTAAGTAACTGACGGATACACATTTGGTTTGTCACAAGGATATCCGATAATACGGATACAGTGACACATCTCTACAACACACACAGACAAAAAATATATCAATCGCATACAAGTGTATTCTTTGTTTAGCGTATTAGTCATAGCCATTAACATACCTGCTGTGGCGGGTTTCCTTGATAAAGTGTTATCAAATTGGCTTTTAAGCAACATAACTGGATGACGTATTGACTGTTGCTGTTGAGATTAGTATAATCAAACGTGCACATTGGTCAGAGAGCTATTACTTCACTATGAGCTGCTCGAAATTTTAACTTCTAATCTATAAAGGACCCAGTTGCTTTTTTTAATTAGCTGCCAAAATCACTCTGCCCTGCCTGACGGAAAGTATGAACAGAATTCAGAAGTGGCGGTTACCGTCCTCACTGCCTCTGCGGACAATCCAGCATGGTGACCCACACTATGGCGGCATAGTAAGATGCTTCTTCACGCCCCGTTTGAAGGACCCGGGGTCATAGAGGGAGGGAAACACCTGCGCTGGTAGAGGGTTCTAGGTTTTAACTGCTCGGCACAGAAAGGAAGAGCCGAACCGTTTAGTTCGACAGCGTATGGGAATTACTCTGAAGCGGTGGCACCCGAGGCTAATACGTGTTGTCCTGTAGAGGGAGGGGAAGGGGGGACCAGTTGGAAAGGTTATTTATTATGACACAAGATGCGTCTAAGGGACTAAATTTTGGAGGACAACAGTGCAGCAAAGAGACGGAGAACTTGAAATCCTATACTAATACGTCTGGCCAGCGTGGTACTAGAGTCCAAAAACTCTTTTCTAGAGAGAGATCTTTGTCCAATGGTGGAGTGGCTGGTGATGTGACGTGACGTAAGGGAGACAGAAATGGGTATCTACCTCGGACAAGCTTGTCGATCATCAACAACCCATAATGTCCGACTGCTGGGCCCGGGTCTCTCCTCATTGGAGGGTTAAGGCCATACGTCCCCACGCTGGCCAAGTGTTTAGGGACTTGCCACATACGGTCACCCATCTAGGCCTGACCGCGCCGACGTTGCTTACCTTCGGTGATTGTTTAAAATCACATAATGCCACTCGGCTATGAGCTTGTCGATGTAGTCTACGAATTGCGCTTCTACTTCAGGCATAATTATTATGTTATTCAATGTAATGAAACGCTCAGACAATGTATTTGTATTATCTATTTAGTACAAGTTGTACTTAATATGTACTATTAGCATAGATATAAGTGATGACGTCAGTTCTGACCGATAAAAAAAAATGTATTTATTATATTCAACTCCATTTGTCGATAAACTAATATTTTATACATTATGCGGTTTGGTTAGAGCTAATTTGAGTTCACTTATCAATTACTTATTTATTTATAATATTTATTTTTATTGTTTGACAATCTATATAAATAAATAAAATTGGAGTGTCTGTATATCAAATGATCAGTTTTTTTTACTAAATGCGTATCAAAGTATTTTCGTTATTGACATTCAAAATGCATTTTTTTTTAATTTTTATGTGTGTCTGTCGGTCTATCTGTCTCTTTGTTCCGGGTAATCTCTGGACCGATTTTGACGGTAATTTCAATGGCAGATGGCTGATGACCAGAGATCGGAATTGGGTGTGTGAAAATACCTAAAGTTTGCAATAATAATATGGAGCTGTTACAACCACTTAAGTTAAACCAATAAGTTAAACCAATATTTATCATTTCTAGGAAAAAAACTAATATTATTGCATGTTCCGAACTCTGAATGTCGAAAATAATTTACGCACAACTTTCTTGCAATTGAAATAAATGTTTTTAATTTATTTTTTTATGCAGTGCAGGTTTAATAATTTAAAAAAAAAACAAAAAGCTATGTAAAGATGCGAAAATGTTCGTTTTCCTTGCATCAACCTGTAGCAAAACTTTTTAACTTAAGATACAGATCAAAAAAGAAATTAAAACCGCATTAGCATTTTGCAGATATATAAAATTCTGTGTTTGACCGACAAAGAACAATTGGGACTAAAAGACCGAATTTTAACCGGAAAAGTACAAAACAAAAATTTATTTAGAACTGTATTAGCAGCTTGTAAATGTTTATAGTTCGGTGTTTCAAAGGTAAGGAACATGTAAAAAAAAAAAAAAACTAAACCGGTAAAATTCAAACCCGGTTTAACTTAAGTGGTTGTAACAGCTCCATATTATGTCCCGCTGCAAACTTTAGGTATTTTCACACACCCAATTCCGATCTCTGCTGATGACACAAGAAGTATAACTCAGGCTATTTTTTTAAGACTAGCATCTCTCAGCAGCGTTACTCGCGATTTACAGCAAAACCGCAGGTAACACCGCGAGACACAGCTAATATATAATATAAAAGAAATATATTAATACACCACTATTAAAATTGGCCGCTGGCCTTAACTAGTATAAAATAAAAGCAATATTGCAGCAACAAATATGTCACTCACAGTCTGCCAACCTTGTCCAAGTTGTAAAGTAACACTTCCGTGTCATTGTGACGAGGGGGTTTCACGAGCTCATTATTAGAAAATTATGACAAACAGCTTATTGTTTACACTTGTGAAATTCCTAAATTACACATTTATCAACAGCCTTTAACAGTTCACTGCTGGACATAGGCCTCTCCTTAGAAAGGAGGTTTTGGCCTACTATACCACGCTGGCCTGACGGGTTGGTAAAGGGTTTGTTTCTTGGCAGTGATGTTAGCAGCTTATATTGTTCCTTTAGTCGCCTCTTACGACACCCATGGAATGAATAGGGGTGGTGATACTTTGTATTCTTAATCCGTCACCACACGGATACCTATATGATTATACATATTATATTATATCATTTCATCGAAACATCGAGGTATTGCAATCGCGACAGAAAAAATATTGAAAAAAAAAAAAAAAAATAACGTCCTTGCTTCCTTAATAATGCTATAAATGGGAAAGTAAATTTGTCTGTCTGTTGTCTTCAAGCCAAAAGTACTGAACCGATATAAATGTAATTTGGTACACACATAGTCTATAGCTTGAGATAATACATGGGCTACTTTTTACCGCGATAAACGACATATTGCTGGGCTCGGGGTCTCCTCTCAGGAGAGGGTTAAGGCCATACGTCCCTACGCTGGCCGAGTGCGGGTTAGGGACTGACAAGGTATCCAGCTAAGCTTCACGACTGTTATGATACCAACTGCTTAACGTGACTTCCGAATCACGGAAATGCTCATATCATATCATGCCACAAACGGTCACCCATCTAGGTATTGACCACACCGTCGTTGCTTACCGTCAGTGATTGTTCCCAATTACCTAATGCCACTTTGTTATGAGCGCTTCTATCAATCATCATCAGCCTTTAACAGTTCACTGCTGAACATATGGCTTCTAATTAGGCTTTAGCCCACTGTACTTATATAGATACTAGTTGACCCAACTTCTTACCGCCCAAATTTAAAATTCCAGAACTTGATCGCAGCGCCACCTACCGGGTCCAATTGCGAATGTAAACCATTCCCAGATCCCCTTGAACACACACAAAAAATTTCATCAAAATCGGTCCAGTCGTTTGAGAGAAGTTCAGTGACATACACACTCACAGAAGAATTATATCTATATATAAAGATTTGCAACCTCAACACTGACTGACGGTCAGTCAGTTTCCGCCCTTAGAGTCTCCCACACCAAAAAAAGGTCGAAAAAGGATTTGGGCTGCAATAACCACAACTCGTTCGTGAAAAGCAACAAATTCATTTCTTTCAAGAAATTACTGATCTCAGAGGTAGTAGTGCCACGCTGATTTCAGCACGAATCGTCGCCTCGACCGAAGTCTCACACAGAAGACCGTCCTAATAACGACTGCATTCTTGCTGTCGTATTTCGTTAGTGAATGTGAGACTGGAGGCCCAATCATTTTGCATCATTGCAAAGAATGGCAACAGTTATTGGGAAGTCAGTGCCCTCAAATGGACTGACAATTAGTTCAACTTTCGATTTTCAGTTGTCCCTTAGGGTTGAGGAGCTCCGATGCCAATCACTCTGTGGAAAAACTGATATTCAGGTATAACCGGTTGAACTAGTAGCCAACCCCGAATAATATTAGGAATAAGGCTAGGAAGAAGACAAAGAATGATGCAGACCGCCATGGTATGGGTCACCATGCTGCATTGATTACTCTTACAATAAGGATGGTAACCCCTACTCCTGGATTCTACTCATGCTTAGCATCTGGCAGAGTTGAGTCAATTAAGATCTATAAGTACAAAAAAGTAAATAAAAAATTGCACGTAATTTGATAACAACAGCCAGAATGGTGAAATACAATAATAAAGTATGACTAACGAATTGTATTGTCTATAGACCAGTGAGCGTTTACAATTAGCTGGCTCTAAGGTCAGGTAGGTAGACCGGCACATCGTGTCATCAACGAGCGTGCCTGAGTCATGGGCGACTGACCGACATAATTTCGCCATTACAACTACCTGTACGAACCTAATTTGCATAATGCTGGCAATTTACATGGGGCCTTTAAACTAGTATATTTCTAAATAAAATTGAGTTCTTTCATTATATTTTTAGGATTGATTTTACGGTGATGAAACGTTTGTTTGAATAAGGTATTTGAGTTGACATTATAACTGAAGCTATGGCGGGGAAAGTGATCTGTATTGTAAGTGGTTCATAGACCGTGGAAGTGAGATTTTTGATAGAGCGTATTCTCATGAAATAAATGTAATATGGTTATGGAATTTTGTTATAATTTTGATTAAAATCTCTGTTTTTTTTTATAAGAACTGTTTGTTACTGAAGATGAAGAATTTAATTGAATGACTAATTGTGTTTTCTTTTTTATCAAAGTAACATTGTAAAAAATAAAAGTTTTGTTGGTCTCGGCACACACCAACCAAAAAACAACAAAATTGGAGTATTTGTATATAATATCAAATGAAAATTTTTTTTACTAAATGCATATCAAAATATATACGGTATATATATACTAACATAGAAAAGGCAATTTTGAAACTTTTGTCTGTCTGTTTCTTAATAAATTATAGAAAAACTACACCCAACACGTTCATCGATAGAAAGGACATTTGTCAATGGAATAGCAATTGTCGTTTTGAAATAGAAACCGCTTGCTATCGTACATCGTACCAAGCCGTGACGCTTTCTCTTCTATATTATTTATACAAAAATTCACTCTTTATGGTTTCACTGAATACCATTAGCTATTGTGAAGGTAATACACAGTTATTTCGTTTGGATACAGTCATAAATGCCACACTAATTATGTATGCTTAATGAGCTGGTTGAGGAGCGGCCACTAATTACGTAAAACTATTGTAAATAACTTGAACTTGACATAAGTATTTTCAATTATAATTTGTGCGATACATATATCAATTTTTGAAAAAATAATAAGTATAAAAATATCAGCAATAGTGTTATTGCTTTTAATGATCTAAAGTACTCTGTAGTTGTCCGTGTGGTGACGGATTAAGAATACATAGTGTCACCACTCCTATTTATCTCGCGGGTGTCGTAAAAAGCGACTAAGGGACAACATCGATGCAAAGATAAGGAAAACTTGAAACCAACTCTATACCAACCCGTATGGCCAGCGTGGTATAGTAAGCCAAAACCTCCTTTCTAAGGAGAGACCTATGTGGACTGTTAAAGGCTGTCGATGATGATGATGACTCTGTAGATATCAAAATATCTATTGAAAATGCTGAGAAGCGAAACCAAATTGTGAAACAGTACAAATCACTTTATAGGGTTCCGTACCTCAAAACAAAAAAAAACCGAAACCCTAATATGATCACTTGTCAAGAGTCAAAACTATTAATTTTTTTTATTTATGAGTGTGTATTTACTCTGCCTGGTGGAAAACATGAGTAGAATCCAGGGGTACAATGCAGTATGGTGACCCACACTATGGCGGCCTATTGAGATGCCTCTGTATGTGAAATCCGGTCTCGCACTCATCAACGAAACACGGCAGCACAAATGCTGTGACTTTAGGCTGGTCTTCCGTATGAGGGTAGTATCACGCCGGTCGAGCCAGTGCGTTCGTGCTGATATCAGCATGACTCTAGTACTTAATCACTAAAGATAACTCCCGCATTAGGAATATAAATCCTGTGTTGTGAGGGACTTTACAAATATACAATCCCTACTTCCCTACTAATATTATAAACGCGAAAGTAACTCTGTCTGTCTGTTACGCTTTCACGCCTAAACCACGGAACCGATTTTGATGAAATTTGGTATGAAGATAGAACTGAACTTGGGAAAGGACATAGGATACTTTTTATCGCGAAAATAAGGGAAGAAGGGGTTGAAATAGGGGACGAAAGTTTGTATGGAAGTTCCTTATTGTCAAACATAAAATCATGTTAGAAGTCTAGACCATGTCGCGCGATATAATCGAATACCAAGCTGGTGAAACCGCGGGCGGAAAGCTAGTGTTTTTATTATGGTTTAGATTTGGTCAGACTCGTTTCTACTTTAATTAATAGACTTCATTTATTTATGTAAATCATTATCCTATGAACCTTTAAAAAATATTGCGTCGAGTTTTTAATTATTATCTTTTAATTTAGACCCTACACTGGGTGTACCCAAGGGTACAAAACAGCAAAACATAATTAACGGCTGCTGCCTTACATATTATAAGGCATTTGTGTAGTGATCGTGAGCTTATCTAGAATGTTTAAAAATATATTACTTTTACAATGTAAAGCGCACGACACACGAACGATTTACGTTCTCTATGTATCTCTTATGTTCTCTATTACTGACCTTGAGTCATTCATAGCTATTCAAAGACAATAATTTTCTTTTTATTACCTAGAACACGATGTAGTAAAGATAACAAATACTTATGGTGGTCAGTCCATCATGTTTTGACAATTATTTATGTATGAAGCTAATACTTTGTTTTTTTTTACTATACCTAAGTGCTATAATTTCTTTACTATAGGAGAATCCTGATAGTACACATACCAGTTGACTGGTGTGTGACGGCTTCACATGGAGACCATCATCTTCCGAGCCTTTATTCCGGAGACCGGTGTTAAGACATTCTAGTAGTTACTTTTTACAAATTGAGGAAGAGGGTGAGAGTCATACCTTCTCTGATTCTATGAGGTGATAAGATTATTGTAGCCCCTCTAATTCTGTGGGAATTGGTTCAAAGGGTGACAAGATACTTCTATCTATTTAGTAGCGGTGGTAGTCACTTATCATCAGGCAAGCTACCTACAGGTTGTTTGCCCAAAAACAGTCAAATTGATATAAATTAGATCATTATTTGAAGAAAATAATCTATTATATATCCTCTTATATATAAAATTCTCGTGTCACAATGTTCGTTCCCATACTCCTCCGAAACGGCTGAACCGATTTGTATGAAATTTTATGTGCATATCGGGTAGGTCTGAGAATCGGCCAACATCTATTTTTCATACCCCTAGGATGTGAGCGGAGCCATGGGCAACAGCTAGTTCTAATATAAAGTTATCTAGTGAACTCTGAAATTATCTAACCATTTTCTATGATTTTTTAATGTGTTTTTCTGGCGTGCTTAGATCATGCTTAGAGCAATACAAACCGAGCATGATTGATAAGAAAAGCATACAAAGTGACGTGTTTACATAGTTAGGCTATTTAACATGTCAAGTCTTAAAAAAAAATTGTGGTAGCCATAAACTAGTGAACTTAAATCACCGGAAAACGCTAATATAAAATTACAAATTACATACATTTTTAAAATTAATAGTACAAGTGTTGAAATATATTTCTAACTGTCCCGCGGTGTTACGAGAGATTTTTGTTGTAAATCGCGAGTAACGCCGAGGAGCAAAGTTAGTCTAGATACAATTTGCCTAAGTTATTCCTTCTGCCAGAGAAAGTCCCGTCGAAATCAGTTCGTTCCTGAGATTAGCAGGAACAAACAGACAGACACAGACAATAAATTTAAAAATTGCTTTTTTGATTTCAGTACCGTATTTGATTTCATGTGCCGTCGGTCCCGGTTGTCATGAACATCTATAGCAATCGTTATTGGGAAGTCAGTGCCCTCAAATATACTGACAACTAGTTTAATCTTCGAATTTCAATTCTCCCTTGGGGTTGCGGAGGTCCGATGCCAGTCGCTCCGTGGAAAAACTGAAATTCAGGTAAAACCGGTTGAACTAGTAGCCGACCGAAATAAACTTGGGAATAAAGGCTAGGAAGATGATTTAATTTCATGTGCATTTATTAAAAAACTGTAATTTTGATATTACATACAGACACTCCAATTTTATTGACTTGTATAGATATTCATGCTTCTGCTAAGATAACCATTAAGATTATAAGAAATTCTGGTTTTTAAGAGGCTGTGGTACTTTGTTTCGCAAGAGTTTGTATCAATTTGATAAATATCGATAGTATCGAAACAACAGGCTAACCTCGAAACAACACGAGTTAACAAAAAATAACGAGAGCCTTACACTGATCTGATATGATGTGTAATAAGTGATGACCTACAATCGGACGGCAATCACTAGTGCCGCGTTTATTGGTCAAATCAAACAAATATGTCGGACTTCTGACTAGCTTCAAACTAAGCAGAGCTTGTAATATACCACTATCAGATTGCACGGTTGGCCTAGGGGTTTAAGCGGTCAGTCCAGAAGGAAATCCCCTCCCTGGACTCCTTCCAATACACAGGCGCAGAGGGTCACACCTTGTGGTTTTAGTCGGTTCGAGTCCGACACACCACCCCTTTTTTTTTTTTTTTTTTAGTGTGTGAAAAATCATCATGGACCGTCACCCCACCGGGGGTTACGGCGGGGTGGTGTGTCGGACTTGAACCGACTAAAAAACACACAGTGTGCCCTCTCCGCGCTTCTCCGTTTAGGAGTAGGAGAAGTCCAGGGTGGGATCTCCTTCTGAACTTCTCCAGCGCCTGCCCGCTCCTGATGCGGGCACCGTCTCTGAACGACGACCCTCTCTTAGGCGGCGTCCGGCACACACCGACGCCGCCCCCTCGCGGCTGGCCACATAGTGCGGGTGGAGGGAAAACCCGTCCCGTCCACCCGCGGCCACACTCAAGGCGGCATGAGGCGCAGATGTTCGCGCCTCCGCCGCCCGAGTCGCCGGCGGCGAATCTGGTCCGATTGGATGTCGTCCTCACGGGCCTTCTCCGCCGCCTCCTTCTGCGTGATTACGTCCTCCCGACACACCACCCCGCCGTAACCCCCGACGGGATGACGGTCCGCGGGGATTTCCACACGTAAAAAAAAAAAAAGAGGTTTAAGCGGTTAAGTGTCGTGACCTTTTGATAAAAGACTCTTTTAAAGCCTACTAAATTGACTACTCTGCCTGATGGAAAACATGAGTAGATGAGTAGAATTCAGGAGTCTTGGTCACCGTCCTCATTGTGAGAGCAGTCAATGCAGCATGGTGACTAACACCATGACGGCTCAGTGCAGTTCAGCATCAAGAGGACAGCATCTGGAGGCCGGGAGATTGATGCAGGATTATTGGGCCTTCAGTCTCCCACTCAGTAAAGAAATACGATAGCACGAGTGCTGTCACTTTTAGGATTTACTTCTGCGTGAGAGTAGTACTGCCCCCGTCTGCCCATTCATGCTGAAATCTGTGTGGGTCTACTACCTATTTATTTTTACACTTTTTTTGCATCAAAACAAATATTGGCATATCATACATTGATTTGCATAGGCTATGACTGCGCAACTGAGGCAGTAATTTAGCTCCTGTAACACACACTTTCGAGGAAGCAAAAGAAATGGTATAACACATCATAGATTTGTGTCTTCTCTACATCAGAAATATGCAAATGTGTATCTTTATCTTTACAAGTAAATAAGTTTTCTAATTCAATGTTCAACTAACATGAAGACACATTGTCTGAGAATATATTCAGCTTTGAATACTCACCAACGATAGTAAAAGTTCTACACAAATGAAATCCGACTGTCTTCTTAGAAAATAAAAGCATAATTCTATATATTCACACGGTACACACTACAATTGTTAGAAAGTTACGGACCATTACAAACACCACAAAATCAAGATTTACATTAATGTTAATCACTTGTACTTAGCTGAGGTTGCTTAGCAACATAATATGATAATGGCCATGTTTGTAAACAGATTTATTGAACCAAAAGGTAGCTTGACAGTCAATATTTTTAACATTTTAAATAATAATAAATAATATTGATAAATATTTCGTCTTTCTTACACACAATCTCATCCAGATCCAAGCAGAGCTTGTATTATGTGTACTAAACAACTGATATAAATAAATAAACTACCATTTTTTGGAAATACATACATATTATACATAGAAAACTCCAAAACAAATATTTTTGGAACACACAAATATTTGGTCTGATCCGGGAATTGAACCTGAGACCTCTTGATCAGCACCTGCATACGCAAACCACTGGACCAATGAGGCAGTCTTATTTCATTTCCATAACTATGTAAAGTGGGGCACATTCATAATTATATACTGTACACTGCTGGTAAAGCTGCCGTACAGCCGTTCCAGAGATTATACAAATCAAACATTCAAATAACAATGTTTCAATGTAATTCCCATATTTACTTTCATATGGATTTAGTGAAAAGTTGTTGATTTTATATTACAAACAGATGCTTCAATTTTTTTTGGTAAATATGTTAATTTAATTTTAAAATATTTTATGTAAGAATTACTGTGTTGTACTCTAACACAAACATACATGAAGGTACAGATCAGTTAGCGTCTCTCTCTTAAATGTGTCAAGACAAAGGGTAAAAATTCAGTAATAAATAAATATAATATTTTTTTATTTAAATTAAATATATATTCTTTTAAGTGCCCTCAAATATACTGACAACTAATTCAACCTTCTCTCACTGTTGCGGAGGTCCGATGCCAGTTGCTCTGTGGAAAACTGATATTCAGGTAAATCTGGTTAAACTAGAAGCCAACTCCAGATAATATTGGGAATAAAAGCAAGGAAGAAGAGGAATATATTCCGTTTTAAAACAAGTTTTTCGCGTCACCTTGATGGGGGCTGCTATTTTTATCTTGTATTATTACAAGTCACAGAAAGATGTTTGTCTAATATTTATTAATATAAACATATTTCTTTGTTTAACAATAAATTCACATATCAGAGAAGCTGTACTTTTCTGCTAAGATATATTAGAGAGAAGAAAGAAAGTTTGTATTTGTAGAAAAATCTGATATAAAAATGGGCAAAAACGTGGTTTCTTCTACAAGATTATTAGTACTAGCTCCTGATGTGTAGAAATAAAAATTTATGTTTAAAATGAGGAATAATAGATTAAAGTAAAATTTCTAATGACATTATGTATGATATAAAGAGCACAGAAAAATACATAATTTCCAACCAGAAAGTACCATTCTGAGGTCACATTGGGCAAAAAGTAAAATATAGTACCATCAGAAAAAGCAAAAAGACAGTTTCTTTTTAAATGACACACACTTATTTAAATTATCTAGTATTGTTATTGAACATTACTAGAAACAAACAAACATACTTGGCAAACAACACTAACACAAAAGCCAAAACCAATAAGATTTATTAAACCAACCTTATTAAAAATATAACTTCAAAGAACATGTTGAGAAAAAAAGTGTTAAAAAGCCATTCCACTTAATGAGTACAAAGTAATAAAAAGTTTAGTTAAATGTTTATATTCTATGTCACATAAAAACAGCATTAACGGCAACATTCCTACATAAATGTGTTTGAACATAATCCTGTTTGCATACCTTTTCTTCGTCTAAGAATTTCGTTGAGAGCTGGTAAGCTATAGCAGAGAACATCACTACGCACTCAGGACCGTCTCCAAGACTTGGGAGACACAGGGGGCCATAACACAACCATTATTCACATAAGTACAATTTTTCAACTATCAATAAACAAAAAAAGTATCGATTACCGCGCCGCAATCGATTTTTATTTACGACAACATTAATTTGCGGAAGATTATCGCGGAAAATCAATTACAAGTCCAGCAAACCAGTGACTCACGATCGAATCCTGGTGAGACGCCTTATGGTATCTCATAAAAACGCTTAACTGTACCTAACGCAGTCCGTGACATTGCCGTAGTAGTTCGCTACTTAAGCAGGTCGAGAAAAGTGCTATAACACGTGAGAATGGTAAGACAATGCGCGAGAAACTGTGGGAGAACGCGAGGCGTTGCCATTGTAGTAAACATTAACATCACGTCATTGACCCACACACAATCACTACACTTTCTGAACGACACTATACAACATTCTAGAACTTACCCAAGTATTAAGACTCCGTCGATTTATCCTTGGATTTGGAGTTTCTGTGTAAATTGATTTCACTTATTTCGTCAATCTTCACTTACTTTGCACGACTGTCAAAAAGGGTTGATGATCGGTGCCGATGTCGTAGGTGGCGACCTCTTTAAGGAGGTTCAATAAATATATAAAATACTTCCTAACATTATGGGTAATTTTATTCTTTGAGTTCAATTCAGTTTCATGAAAACAACGAATCATTAGTTTTGTGTTTTTATTCCTTCTAAATTTCATGGTTGTAATGACAAATTATACCAATAACTTAGTGTCATCAATCATTTTTTGATACTTTAACGAACTTATCAAACGAATGGATTACTTCATCCGTTACAATTGTTCCAAATTAGTCGCTAAACTGTATATACCAAGTAAGTTTGTTCATAATAAATTCAGACCACAAATTTAGGCAACTCAATCTTGAGGCAATCTTGAGAATCTTAAGGCAAAAAGTTCCCCTATCTTCTATTGAAAATCGGACTACTCTGTAAAAAGTTATGCGTGGTCATACATTAATAAAATATACAAGTCTACTTGAGAACCTCCTTCATCTTATTCGTCAATTAAAAACAATAGACGATGCTATTCTATAGAGATCGCAGATCTACACAGGGACTCAAAAAGCTTTGCTGGGCACAATACCACAACTGTGTAGCAGAATCGGACTCCTTCTAGCAAATGCTGAAGGTAGAAGTAAATCTAATATTATTCAATAGTATCAAAACGTGGTTGGGTCCCAAGTCCCAACAAATAGATACTTATGGAGTCAATAGTCGAGGGAAGTCTGCGGGTACTGACGGGACATTGTTCAAATGCACTGTTGACCCGTAGAGATTTTCTACTGTGAAAAAACTATGTTTCGCCACGAACGATTGTGTAATCTAGAATCCTCCTTGCCATGACCCAAGTGGGACGGGGGAGAAATATTAGAATAATTTTAATAACAAATATTTCATATATGTAACATACAATGCCATCTACATTTAAACTAATCACAGCTTGTACTATGAAAGCCAAATTGACTGATGGAATAATTATATACCTTTTTATAACTTTTTTAACAGAATTTGAACCCTCAGCCACAAGCAGTCGCATACGCTACCACTTCAACTACCAACGGGGCAGTCTAGAATGCTTTGTGTTACCTCTCAACCATTAGTGGTGACTTGTACTACGTCATGTTTTTTTCTCACATTCATCACAAGATAATATTCAGGGTCTATAATGCTGTACAAATTCTAAGTAAAAATAAAACTGAAATTGTTTTCTTATAGTAGATCGTAGGCAAGACAGTTTTCAAAATTAATACGTCATCGGGAAAACGATACTTCGATTTACTATCGAACTTTAATTTCTTTGTGTAGGTAAATTTTAATTTACAATGTGGCACTACCACAATTTTTGATATTTCAAGTCACGTTCAAAAACCCTTAGGATAATAGTACGTTTCGTTATTTCTGTCTTTTGCACGTTTCAAGTAATGACTTTAAGTTTTGAGAAAACAAAACTCGTTAAACGTCAAAACATTCTTGGTTCTTGTTTGCGTGCATTATTTACTAGTTATTTACCGTCAAAACAAACATGAATGTTTATTAATTCGTGATCAGTTTTTTTGTGATAAAAATAAAATGATGTCAGGGGTTAAATTGGATGTTCTTTGGTCCCCGAAACACCATGATAAGTTTATAATATGGGGTCCAGATATAACCTTATACGAAGTTTCTCGCATCAAGGAAATAGAGAAGAAAACAACTTGTATGTATTTTATTACTTTTAGGGAATTATATTAAACGTTTAGGTCTATATTTTGGTGATCGCCATTCTTAGTCTTACTCAAAATTTGATACTCATAAAAGTTGATTACCATAAAAATTGGTTTACCCACTAATAATTATCATAAAAATCTACTTGTTCTTTTTACTAAATCTTGCTTATACACAGTGCCGGATTTACCACAGAAGCTGAAAAAGTTTAGGGCGGCAAAATTAAGGGGGCGGGGGATTGGCCCAAAAAAAAGTAAAGCTGTGGACATACAATTCTTTTCATTTTTTTTAAATGCAACTCACGTCCCCCATTAGGAATATAAATCCTGTGTCGCGGGGGACTTTACAAACATACATGAAACAAACAGAGAACACCCAGTCTCAGGACATCTCACCGCCGACGAACAAGAACAGCCAACTTTTGGATATAATGACGTTGACATGTGCATGATTAGCAGTATCGGGCCTTACCTACCTATCTTCCTTAGCCCACCACACCTTATAAGTAGAGTGTAAAAACAAAGCTTTACTTTTCTTAGCATAAAAATGTACTTAAAAAGTTGTAAAAATAATCTAGAAACTAGATTAATCCCAAAAAAAGGAATTAACTTTATTGTGAACAGTAGGGCTGGGAAAAGTCAGTAGAGGTGGTAAATGTGTACATCCAGCACTGCTTATACTAGTGTAATCCTAACTATTTGAAGATATGCAAGTAATATTATATAATTTATCTGTTATATAATTTACCTGTATTCAACTCTAATTTAGCTTTTTACTTATAAGTAACATATTCAACAACAACCCGTAACATCCCACTGCTGGGCTCAGGTTTCCTCTCAAGTGAGGGTTAAGGCCATACGTCCCCACGCTGGCCGAGTGTGGGTTGGGGACTGGCAAGACACATTGTGGCTACGTAATCTTGCTCAAGGCCAAGGCCTCCAAATAAGCTTCAGGAATGCTATCTTATGATAACAACACGGTCACCCATCTAGCTCCGACCGCACCGTCGTTGCTTACCCTTGGTGATTGTTTCCAATCACCTAAGGCCACTCAACTATGAGCGCAAATTAACATATTACCTGGTAGTTTATTAAGTTCATTATTGATATCTCTTATCTTATTCTTATAAGACTCATTAGAAAATATTTATATATATATACTATTTATATAGATATACTTTTCTCTTACAGTCACTCCGATATCTGCAACCCGTGGAGCAACGGTCATTGCGTCACAAAGTGCCAGTGGTGTTAGATGTGTTGACATCAGTGCGATCCCTGAGCAACCGGAGCCATTGTTGGCACTGGGTTATACAAGTGGCAGGGTATTATTAACTTCCCTAAAGCAGACCTATGATCCACTCGGACTTGTTGGAAGGGAGTTTTGTGAGTTTTAAGTATCTATTAATATTTTACATGTTAATAATAATAATATTCTGGACATCGGACACAACATGATCTAGTTTAAAACCTGAACTTATACTAAGAAAGTGAAATTGTCAATTAATATGTACATGTTGCAATATGTCATGCAAAACACTAAAAATCCAAAACAAATACATATTTACAGATGATACAAATAAGTTGGCCCACAGGGGCCTTGAACGTGAAACTTTAGCACTTCATCATATGGAAATAATGATTAAATTACATTAACATTGGTGCAAATGATAATAGTATTAAATTATAAACTACTCAAACTATATACATAGGCTCATCATCATCATCAACAGCCTTCAACAGTCCACTGCTGGAGATAGGCCTCTCCTTAGAAAGGAGGTTTTGGCCTACTATACCATGCTGGCCAGACGGTTTGGCATAGGGTTAGTAACAAGTTTTCCTTCTTTTTGCATTGATGTTGTCTTGCGTACATACATAGGCTAAATTACCAAAATCCTAAAAGCCTATAAATGTTTATTCAAGTCCAAGGTTTAGGCATTGTGACTGCTAAGTTAGTGAATGTTGATTTGGAAAGTTTAAAATAATTATATATTACTAGCTGATGCCCGCGGCTCCGCTCACGTCCTAGGGGTTTGAAAAATAGATATTGGCCGATTCTCAGACCTACCCGATATGCACACAAAATTTCATACAAAACAGTCAATCCGTTTCGGAGGAGTATGTGAACATTGTGACATGAGAATTTTATATATAAGATGATAACATAATCATTTGTTGTGTCTGGGTATAAATTATC
Organism: Phragmatobia fuliginosa; assembly: GCA_932526445.1. NCBI lineage: Eukaryota > Metazoa > Arthropoda > Insecta > Lepidoptera > Erebidae > Phragmatobia > Phragmatobia fuliginosa. The sequence goes on along the minus strand of OW052067.1, from coordinate 22,029,716 downwards.
TATAACACATATGTATTTAGTTATATGTATATATTGTGTTTATCTGTAGTTACAACATATATCTATCTGATTTTGCGATCTCATTTGTCGCCGTAAATATTGTGTCTCCATAAATTTTGTTAATAATAACATTATGTGCTTCAAATCTATATTAGTTGATAGTTTTATTAATTGGAGAATGAATCACCAATATTACTGCTTTCCTAATATTAATAGTCATTTTTATTTTATTTAAAAAGAACTCTGTCATTATGTTATTATATGTTGCGGGGGGCTTTATAGACATACATGAAACAGACACAAAGAATACCCAGACTCAGATTACTGGATCACAAAAACTGTTGTCAGACGTGGGATTTGAACCCAAAACACTTGGCGAATTAGAAAGCGTTATACTTCCACCACCATGTCAAACTAGGTCCGTAAAAACATATAGATAATACTTATTTCATACAACATTTTTTTATTCCTGAATCCACTAGTAGTACGCCAGAAATAATGTACAAGAGGTAACCCTATAACTCTGACAAAAATATTCTATGTTACTTTGCTTGGAATGGAATTTTGGAAAACTGGTGGTATGTAACATTAATTACTATGAGATAAGATATAAGACCAGCCAAGGTTCATAGAGGGATATTAGTTCTTCTGTTAACATCAACATTATCACGCATACTCCATACATACCCTTATATTATAAACCTAATAATAATATTCGGTTATGAACCCAATTATTAAAGCATTTCAATTTCTGTAACAGCCTCCCGTCATCCACGACTATGCAACTCGGTATCCTGGAGCCATCAAGAGACGAACATGCTGGCGGTAGCCATGGAAAAGCACCGTAGTGACCACTGCATCTTGCTGTGGGATGTTTACCGAGGATCCATGCTGTGTGATGAGGCAAGAGGTGAGACCCATTCCCCAACAAAGATCTATAAAATAATCATTACATACAAAGTACTGCGATTTAATTCATGATCTCCCACTACTCTTCCAGCTGGTGAGAGTGCATCTCCAACACCAGATCCAGCGAAGCCAGTCGCAGAGATGGGACTGTCGGAGACAGCGCACTGTGTCACGTGGGCCAACTTTGCACCGCGAACTCTCATAGCGTCCATGAATTTGAAGTACATCAAGATTTTTGATCTCAGAGGTACGTTAGGAGTAAAATTACGAATTGTGAGAATTTCAGTAAAGGTTGAACTCCACATGAGCCTATGCAGCAAATAACATTATAGTACGGAGCGACTTGTCAAACAGTGTAATACAACTTGTCCATCTCCAATAGACGTACATTTAGTATCATCGTATATAAGTCTTGATCAATAGACAAGCACTTATAGCCAATTCGCCTTAGGTGATTGGAAGCAATCACCGAGTCAGTACCTAGATGGGAATTTCTGTCATGATATGTTATGAGGGTTTTCGTGATTCCGAGGTCACGTTAAGGAGTTGGTCCTGGTTGTGATCATTAGATAACAGTCGTGAAGCTTAGTTACAGGTATTGGGCCGCTTAAAAACATCGGCAAGATTATGTAGCCATAACATGTCTTGGCTGTCCCCAACCCGGCTAACTTGGAGACGTATGGCCTTAACCCTCTCCTGAGAGGAGACTTGAGCCTATTAGTGGGACGTTATAGTTTGTGGATGTATACAAATCTGTTACTATGGAAAGTAATTATCATCATTGTCAGCTTTTAGTAGTCCATTGTCTATACATAGGCCTCTTTTTAGCTATAAGATTTTGGCCTACTAACTTTCTAACACTGACCCTAACTTTTCAGTGTTATTGTTCAGCATACTTTGCGGCCTTAATCTTCAATCATATGAATAGGAAGGAAGATTCTGAAGTACGCCTATTACTTTGTCAGATTTGTCGAACAAAGCGGTGACCACAACCAGCACACGGTACTGCTACGGCGTGTGCGCGGAGCCGTGCGGGGGGTGGCAGGTCGCGTCGCGCGGGGAGGGAGTCGCGTGCGTGTGGGACGTGCGCGCGCTGCAGAGGCCGCTCCTCACTCTGCAGCACCCCAAGCCACTCACCCACCTGCAGTGGTGTCCCACAAGGTACTATCGAGTTTGGCCGTTGTTGAAAAGAATTCCGTAAACGATTGATGAATGAGCATTTGAAATCCTAATTCCTAAGGTAAGCTTAAGGCTCCTTTCGAGTAAGATCGGAATTTCTGAGCGTAGTTAATGCCTAGTTCACAGTTCATGACTTCAGTTTTTTTTTTGGAGAGGTGTCTCCCAAGGGTTTATTTTGGGTCCATGTAAAAATAATATTTTATGTTCAGGCTCATAGCTTTTCGGCTAGAAGTGGCTTTCATGAGTCCGTTTACCATAAGCAGCTATACCTCAAGAGTTTCGTTAGATATGTGTTATCTGTTCAGTTGGGTTTGTTTGTAGTTAGTACACTTGCTCACATCCATTCGAATACACTTATAAGATTAATTTTAGTAACTTTTATGTACACTATAAAGTTTTCATCATAAGCCTATCAATCGCAGTCCACTGCTGGATATGTCCAGCAGACTGCGATAGAGTATGGGCGTCTCCAATTGCACGCCACTTGGTTATAATGCAATAAAATTTCTTTTCATCATCAGCCTATCGCAGTCCACTGCTGGACATAGGCCTCTCTAATTGCACGCCACTTGGTTTTAATGCAATATAATTTCTTTTCTCAGACGAAACCTGCTCTTATCTCTACAGCGTGACTCGAGCACATTGCGCGTTCACGACATCCAACAAGCGAGCGACAACAAGATGAATCTTAAGGTGAATGATAATGGGGTAAGCTATCAAATGGTAGCTTATTTGTAGGATTTTCTAATATAACTAGCCGATGCCCGCGGCTCCGCTCGCGTCCTAGGGGTATGAAAAATAAATGTTGGCCGATTCTCAGACCTACCCGATATGCTCACAAAATTTTATACAAATGTTAACTGGTTCAGCTATTCGTCTGTAAAGTGCAATTTTTTTGTCTTTATTATCACTTCAAATAGTTCCAATTATGTAATGAAGAATCACTACATTTATAGGAGTCAAAGACATAGCAAAATTCTACGTTAAAATCAGATGCAAAGGAATAAGCCATTTTTTACTTTATGTTGTTACAAATAATAGCCATTTTCCTCGGCTCTACCGCGCATCGTGCTGTGAATTTACCGACATATAATATATTGCGCCAGAATGTATATAATACCTATGTCCTTTTCCAAGGTACTGAAATTCATCCAAAGTGGTGCAACAATTCAGTCGTTAAAGTGTAACAGACAAACAGAATTTCTTTAAAATTTATAATATTAATATGGATTTAGAAAAAAAATTGAAAAGTTAGGGTAGATGTGTAGATAACAAGTCAGTGTTAAATTAGTAAGTACTTATCATATTAAATTATTATTTTCTTGTTTGAATGTTTAGACTGCCACAGCCGTGGAGGCTGAGTTCGAGGAGCAGTACTCCCGCGGCCCCAGCGTCATAGAACGTGACGTGACCCCCTCGCCCTCGGTGTCTGTGGTCACGTTCAGCTGCCACCCCGCCGACGAGGCGAGGCTTCTGTGTGTCTGCGCCAACGGCAAGTACCATTACATTATTGTATTATCTGTATCTTATATTTTAAAACTCAGATAACTAGTTTCAGACCCAATGAGGACGAATCCAAGAGTTGGATCAGCTTTTTTTCTTAAAAAGGACAATAGTTTGTAATTTTTGGATTCCATTTCAAATATTTATCATTGTATCGATATTATAAAGTAATAGGCTCAGTAACAGCAGGCTATTCTAAACCATCATCATAATCAAATTTTACTGTTAACCGATGGACATGACCCCCTTTCAAATTACCCTTAGTGCTAAGAGTTATATATGGGTAGAAACGGGTACAATCAGAAAGTAGGGATTCGGGAATAGAGATTGAAAGAAAACAAATTATGTTGAGCATAACCAGGAAACTTGTGGAACCGTTGAGGTTTTGAGAATTAATCTTAAATAATTATTGTCAATGGTATATCTCCTCAGGGTCGTTTGTGGATTACACGGTGTGTGAGCGCGTGACTGTAGCTTGGGGAGGAAACGGCACTTTGCTGTGGACGGGAGCGGGAGGGCAGGGAGGAGGCGGAACTCTGCGAATGATGCGGGACGACTTCTATGCAGCCATTGGAGACGTGTCCTATGTTATGAAGAAGAGGGCACAGACTGATTATGGACTAAAGGTCTGTATTTTTTAATATCATTTACTGAACCCACGTATATATTAACCCAAAAAATAATAACCGCGATAGCCGACATTCACACACTATATAGACACATTAAGTTATTTTTTCCTACTTGATGATCCTATAAAAGCCTTTGATACTGTACACCATATTATTATTTTGTAAACTGTGAGATTTTTACTAAATTGATTATCTAATTTGTCACTAATTATGAACATATGTAGCAATAATTAATCTAGCTTATAAATATATATACATATAAATAGTATCAAATCCTTATCCAGAAAGATAGATTTACCAACAAATAATAATTAAACAGTACAGAGTGTCACAGGGTACCGCACTAGGGCCCTTGCTTTGCTTCAGCTAATATACTTAATTTACAAAAGAGTTCGTAATTTGTTACGTTTCGTATGTTATGTTTTCTTTGTTTTGTTGTGACTGTTATATAGTGACAACATTTAAATGGTTTTCAGCCAGACCTATGGCAAAATGCAGATCTAGCTGATGACGACGCTCTCAGTGGACTCTGGCACTTCTTGGCACTCAGCAAGTCGCTAGTTGAGGACGGTAAGTCTGAAAATTGGATCGATGATTATAACATTTCTTATTTTTGTCAACCATAGTAAAAAGCTAACTGAATTTAAATCTTCGTGTATAATAACATAAGTAAGGAAAATTAGGTGTACTAATTGTACTCATCGTGATCGGATTCGATTTTGTAAAAAGTTGAATGTTATCGCAGGTTGTATCCGCAGCTCTCCCTGGAAACACCCTGGAATCCGCACAGTTTTGCGTTCGGCAGGAGATGGTGGTTATCGTTCCGAGATGGTCCCTTCCATACTACCGGACTTGCCGAACCGAAGAGTCACCATCTACAGGTCTGTATTGAGTTATTAGGTTACATTTACGTGACGCAAAAAATTGAAACGAATAGTTTAGAATATTTTTTCTATCTTTTTAAAGTAATCAGTTTAGGAGTTTTTCCTTATGGTTGAAAGAGCAATAATGAAGAATGCAGTCAACAACAATTGTGTGGTGTGTCGTTAGGAGCGCGGAGCGTAGTAGCGCGCTGCAGCTGTGCGGCTGGGGCTGGGGCTGGGAGAACGCGCTGGCCGGCGTGGAGCGCGCCGAGGCCGAGGGCACGCCGTGCCGCGCCGCCGCGCTGGCCGCCTTCCAGCTGCGCGTGCGGGCCGCGCTCGACGTGCTGGGTCGGGCGCGCGAGCCCGCGTTGCGCGTGGCGGCGCTGGCGCTGGCCGGCCTGAGCGACGAACGCTTGTGGCGGGACGCGCACGCGCACGCGCACCGTGCGCTGCCCGACCCCTACCTGCGCGCGCTGCTGCGCTTCCTGGCCGCCTCCGCGCCCGCGCACCCCGCGCCGCAGCACCCGCCCGCGCATCCCTACCCCGACCTCTCCTCCGTGCTGGTACCTACATTCATTTATTACCGTCCGTGCCTACAAACACGGTGTGACTACAATATACATATACGTAATATACGCAATAATACTATGAATTACGAACACACAATGACAAAACTGTTTAATTCAATATAATTAAAAAAAAAAAAAATAGTTTACAGAAAATATTAATAAATTTCCCTAACCTCAAATGCCTGTTTGTTATAAATTATAATTTTACCAAGTACATTTTATAAAATCCATTTTCTTTAAACTCAAAAACACCCCTAGGCTGAATCATACGTTTTTAATCATAACATAAACGCATAAAACGTGCATCTCTTATTCAATTCTCTATCATTCTTCAAAACTTGTTTACTCTCTATTGTAAAGGAGGAGACGGGAATGCGCCTAGAAGACCGCGTGGCGTTCGCGTGCATCTTCCTCTCGGACACGAAGCTGCACGAGTACATCCGACAGACGTGCGACGCGCTCATCGAACAGGGCGACCTCTCCGGGATCCTCCTCACAGGTAAACACACATTACTTAATAGCAATTGTCATAGTGTACCAATACAGAGAGGCATCACGGCCTCTCATACCGGTTGACGCAGATGCTCACTGGAAAGTGATGCTTCGGAGAGCAAGTGTACTGTGCTCTCACAAAGAAATGGCTCCGTGGTAACTTTCTATGAGCAAGTTATGCTTGCGAAGGAGATGGCGGAGTGAAACCGGGAGAGATTCAGAACTCTGCGGTTTTTGGTCGGTTCGAAAGACCAGCTGATGGCTCCGGAGGATTTAAACACGGAAAAATGTATATGAATACATTTTTGCCTGCGACTCCTTCTGTGTACATGTCGGTGATTATTTCAACTGATATAACCATTTGGCAAGCGATTAAAATATAACACACACTAAAGGTTCAGTGAAGTTTATCACAACACAAGAGTAAAAACCGCATCTAAATCGGTTAAGCCGCTTCTAAGTCTAGAGCGCACAAAGATATAAAAAATGTACTGTGCAGTGTTGTTAGGTAACCAGTGTACGCCTACCTCACAAGATTTCTACAGCACCCGAACAAAAAAAGTTCTAAATTATTTTAAAGTATACACTACGTACTAATATGATAAAAATGTTTGTGTATATTAGAAAAAACAAAAATAAATTGATTTGTGAAAATGATGTTACAAAAAGTTTTTATGGCAGCGGTGGGATTCGAACCCACGCCTCCGAAGAGACTGGTGCCTTAAACCAGCGCCTTAGACCGCTCGGCCACGCTACCCGTGTCAACTGTGCTTGAAATTTGACATCACTAATACTATTGGCTACAAAAAGACTTAAAAGATGAAGATAACCATCGCCAACGTAGGAGTTTATTAAAAAGAATGTTGACCGAGTGCTAAGAGTTTTTTTTCATGGCATACAATATTTTTGGCGCAGTTCCGCGTGCGTGTATGTCAGTTATCGTGGTAAAGAGGATTGTTCTTAAGAATCTAGTATCTTCATGACAAATTACATTGAAATCGGTTTAACAGTGAAAGCGGAATAGACAGAAAAAGTTACTTTCCAATTATGAATTAAAAAAAATATAACATGAAAAAGGAGCAAACAAGTACATCGATAACTTTACAGTAGGTGTTCCTCGGTGGCAATGGAGGCCTGTTGGAAACCTCTGCGACCCAAACTGCATTGTTGTATTTAGAGCTCTTTCAGAAGGAAGTGAGGGATTCGATAAACAGTTTTTTTTTTATTTAAAATCGCCAAAATGACTACTCTGCCTGATGGAAAGCATAAGTAAAATTAAAGAGTAGTGGTCACCATCCTCATTTTGAAAGCATGCAATGCAGCAATGTGTTGTCCGTGTGGTGACGGATTAAGAATACAGTGTCACCACCCCTATTCATCCCGCGTGGGTGTCGTAAAAGGCGACTAAGGGATAAACTACGCAAGACAACATCAATGCAAAGAGAAGGAAAACTTGAAACCAACCCTATACCAACCCGTCTGGCCAGCGTGGTATAGTAGGCCAATACCTCCTTTTCAAGGAGAGGCCTACGTCCAGCAGTGGACTGCTAAAGGCTGTTGATGATGAATGCAGCATGGTGACTCCCACGGGGCCTCTGAGCCTTCACTAACGAATGTTGTCATTTGAGGTTGGTCTTCTGTGTGAGGACAGTATCGCCTCTGTAGAGTCCATTCATGCTGAAATCAGGTTTTTTTTTTTAAATATATTTGAGCCTACCATAGTGGATTAGGCAATGCAGCCTGGTGTCCCATACCATGGCAGCATGGTCAGTTATTTCTGTATCATTTTCCCGGCCTCGGGATAGTTGCAGAATGATTGGGCCTCCGGTCTCACATTCACTAACGCAATACGTCAGCAAAAGTGATTTCATTGTTATATATTACTAGCTGATGCACGAGGCTCCGCTCGCGTCCTAGGGCTATGAAAAATATATGTTGGCCGATTCTCAGACCTACTGAATATGCATATAAAATTTCATAAAAATCGGTCAAGCATTTTCGGAGGAGTATGGCAACTAACATTGTGACACGAGAATTTTATATATAAGACTAGCTTTCGCCCGCGGCTCCGCCCGCGTGTATGTCGGTTATCGCGGTAAAAAGTAGCCTATGTCCTTTCCCAAGTTCAGTTCTATCTTCATACCAAATTTCATCAAAATCGGTTCAGTGGTTTAGGTGTGAAAGCGTAACAGACAGACAGACAGACAGAGTTACTTTCGCATTTATAATATTAAGTAGGGATAATCCGGGTAACTCTGAGAATGATGTATACTTGGGCCATTACAAACGTGCACGTATATGCATTTGCATGTATTCACACAACACTAGAAGACAGAAGTGTGAGCGAGAGATCTGATATGCCTATAAGTGTGAGCGAGAGGTCTGTTAAAATGATTTATGAGTCAGTTCGCACGTTTGTAATGGCCCAAGTTATAGTATGTGCGTGATTTGGTGTCCTATAGGCGCGTCGGTGGAGGGCGTGTCGCTGCTGCAGCGCTGGGTGGAGCGGGGCGGGGACGTGCAGTCCGTGGCGCTGGTGGCGGCGCGCTGCTTCACGCCCGACCTACTCAAGGACCCGCGCGCTAACAACTGGCTCGACAGGTACCCACTCACCAACTATTATACTATACTAGCTGACCCAGCGAACTTCCTACCCCCTTTTAATATTAAATTCTTATTAAAGTATTGTGTTTACTTATATACATAGTGACAAATCGACAGCAGCATCAACTAACGGGCCCCGGCCGGTACCCCCACAATCGCTTTGTTCCTGCATTTTAAATCTGTAATATCTTCAAAATTATTAGTTTAAATTACATACTGTAAAGAGCCATATTAATCTATATTGAAAGCACAATGTATTTAAGGTACATAATTGGATAAGGATTAATACTGTATTGCTTAAAATCGCTTCGTAAATAAGCCATTATTTCTCTTAAAAAAAAAAATGTTTATTGTGGGTTATCCCTAAGAGATAGACATATACCATCGCGGATATTCGTAGACCTTTATAAGGTATACAATACCACATTCGATAAATCATACAGTCGTCCCACGAAGACGTCTAGACAGGGCATTCGTGCGGGGCGTGAGGGGTGAGACGGGGGAACGGCTGCCCCGAGCTGCATACATTTACAGTGTTAGCAGCTCGGGAAACAACTTTCAGGGCTGTCGTGTGTCACTTTAAAATATTATTCTTTTGGAAAATAATTCAAATGGTGCATACGCATTCTATACGACGTGTGTTGTGGAAGATTGCAAGCCGTCATCTCGCATTAATAAAAAACTGCGTTTTCATCAATTTCCGGTATGGGATTTCCGAGATGAAAGGTAGACAAATAAATTGTTTATTTAAAAGAAAATACTACTTCGAAAGTATCTCGAACCCTGGTTTTTGGCGCTGGTGATGACGGCGAAATGAAAATCCAAGATGGCGCCGACAAAAATTTGTAAATTTTTCGACATGGGTATCATGTCCATGGTTTACGAAGTCACTAAAAACGATTATGGGGTTGAAATGAAAATTCAAAATGGCGCCGACTAAAATTTGCAAATTTTTCGACATGGGTATCATGTCCATGGTTCACGAAGACACTAAAAACGATTATGGGGTTGAAATGAAAATCCAAGATGGCGCCGACTAAAATTTGCAAATTTTTCGACATGGGTATCATGTCCATGGTTTACGAAGTCACTAAAAACGATTATGAGGTTGAAATGAAAATCCAAGATGGTGCCGACGAAAATTTGCAAATTTTTCTACATGGGTGTAATTTTCAAGATTTGCGAGGTCCCTGAAAATAAAAATGAGATCAAGTGTCTTTCGCGGAATTTTTTTTCGTACTTACGTGCAAGTGTACTAGATCCAACATGGAGGACATTATTAAAAAAAATATAGTTATGAGTGTCAATTTTGAGGTTTATTGGGTTGACGTATATGAAAATAGCAAATTGTTCAAATCCAAGATATCCAAATCCGGATATTTCTTTAAATTAAATTACATATGTTTGAATCTAGAATACCAAATTTCAGACTAATCCGGCAACAGGAAAGGAGTTGACCCCCTTATATATTTCAATTACTTGATTTGACCCAAACAAATAAACAAACAAGGCAAGCTAAATGAAATTGTTAAAAAAAACTATATTTTTGATCATTGTTAATTATTGCTTATAATAATAATCATAATGTTGATGACGATGTTGATTTAAAATAAATAAATTTATTAATAAATATTGTTTACTTGAGACAGCCCTAGCAGTTGCGACAATGTCTAGACGTTGTCGGCATTTACCACGAGATCAAAGGCACTAATCGTCCTACTGTATGTTTCTTTATACTGTGACAATACTGTACTCTTTAGACGACTTAGGAAGTTTTAGTCTACAAATATTATAAACTTATAATTTATATTTTATATTATCCGCGGGTTTTGATGCTTTTCAATCAGATATTGTTCATTATTTCATTGGTTTTCACTTTGTTTTATTATTTTTTCGAAAATAAAAATACCCTAAATTACTCCTCATAACATCTGTTATCTGTTCGTGAAAATTCCGTCAAAATCGTCAAAATCAGCCGTTTCAGAGATTAGCCGAAAGAAACACGCAAAATTAAAAATAGATTTTGATATAATTACCGGATTACTCGTACTTTCATAAACATGTAGTTGAAAGCTGTTAACTTCAAATTACAAAACAGACACTTCAATACTGCCTTGTTGGTCTTGTGGGTTCAAATCCCGGGTCGGCCCAAAAAGTGTTTTTGGGTTTTCCTTAGGAAATTCCTAATAGCAGCCCGGAGTTTGGAAGTTTGACGGTGATTCACGCCAATGCCTCGGAGAGCACGTAAAGCTGTCGGTCCCGGTTGTCATGAACATCTATGGCAATCGTTATTGGGAAGTCAGTGCCCCTCAAATATACAGACAACTAGTTCAAACTTCGAATTTCAGTTCTCCCTTAGGATTGCGGAGGTCCGATGCCAGTCGTTCCGTGGAAAAACTGAAATTCAGGTAAAACCGGTTGAACTAGTAGCCGACCTCAAATAAACTAGGAAAGGCCAAATAGGCTAGGAAGATGATTCAAACTAAGTATATACAAAAAAAAAACGGCTAAGTGCGAGTCGGACTCGCCCATGAAGGGTTCCGTAGAAGCAAGTAACGTCATATAAAAGTGCTTGTAGTTCGTTGTAACTTTGATCGATGTTTTAATAATAGTGTAGGACGTAGGTATTGATTGAATGAAATGTAAATTGCCGATAACAATTGTTTATGAAGTTTAAAAAAATACTTACTAGATCTCGTTCAAACCAATTTTCGGTGGAAGTTTTTTAGTTTTATCACTCCCGTAATTTAAAAGCTAACATATAAAGGATACATGGACACACACATTGTACCACTTAAGAAGTGTCTCTTGAGCAAACTATTCAGTTTAGAAAAAAATTATATGAGAAACCTCAACATCATTTTTGAAGATCTATCCATAGATGTATGGGTTTGAAGAAAAAAATTTTTTTGAGTTTGTTCCAAGTATGGGGACCCCAAAATGTTTTGTTTTTTTTTTCTATTTTTATGTGAAAATCTTAATGCGGTTCACAGATTACATCTACTTACCAAGTTTCAACGGTATAGTTCTTATAGTCTCAGAATAAAGTGACAGTGGACGGACAGACAGACAGACAGACAGACAATGACGAATCGATAAGGGTTCCGTTTTTTGCCATTTGGATACGGAACCCTAATAATTATTACAAAATTACGCCTCCCTGAAAAAATGGCAAGCCTAGGGTCTTTTAGATCATCACTATCTTACCTATCACTCGTCAGTTCTCTGTTTACCCTACCTGCCCCCCTAGCCAAGCAGCAAACGTTTTCCTATTCTTCATTTCTCTTGTTTGATTGGGTTATATTTTGTTTTGATTACGTGACTGGGTGACATTAGCATATAACCAAATAATCAAAAGAGAAATAGAATAGAAAACGAAACATGTTTGCAACTTTGGCTAGAGCCCGACAATGGACATACAATCTTTGATACACTCCATCCATCTTTTTTCAACTCTTATATCATCTCCTATCTACACTTAAAACTTTAGTAGGTCAATATTAAGTCGATATTCTTTTTCATAATAAAAAAAAAGCAGCCAGGTCCGAGCCGTACTCGCCCATGAAGGGTTCTGTAGTAGCAAGTAACATCATATAAAAGTTCTTGTCGTATAACTTTGATCGATGTTTGAAATGACGAAAAAAAAAAACTATTAACTAGATCTCGTTCAAACCAATTTTCGGTGGAAGTTTGTATAGTAATGTACATCAGATATTTTTTTAGTTTTATCGTTCTCTTATTTAAGAAGTTACAGGGGGGACACACAATTTACCACTTTGGAAGTGTCTCTCGAAAACTATTCAGTTTAGAAAAAAATGATATTAGAAACCTCAATATCATTTTTGAAGACCTATCCATAGGTAAACACGTTTGGGTTAGATGAAAAAAATTTTTTCGAGTTTCAGTTCTAAGTATGGGGAACCCCCAAATTTTTTTGTTTTTTTTTCTATTTTTTGTGTGTATATTCTATTTCGGAAAAACGTGGCTGTGATATACGGACGGATAAACAGACAGACTGACAGACGTGACGAATCTATAAGGGTTCTGTTTTTGGCCATTTGGCTACGGAACCCTAACTAGGTTTTGCCGGGTGTATGTCTGTTATCGCAGTAAAAAGTAGCCTATGTCCTTTCCCAAGTTCAGTTCTATCTTCATACCAAATTTCATCAAAATCGGTTCAGTGGTTTAGGCGTGAAAGCGTAACAGACAGACAGAGTTACTTTCGCACTTATAATATTAAGTATGTATAAGTATGTATATATCTATACGAGATGCTGAATATGAAAAAAAAAGATACGTCAGCAAATATTTCAGTGTTATGAAGTGATTAGGATGAGATGACTAAATTGAGTGCGTCTAGTGCGAGGTAGCGTGGCCGAGCGGTCTAAGGCGCTGGTTTAAGGCACCAGTCTCTTCGGAGGCGTGGGTTCGAATCCCACCGCTGCCATGTTTTTTTTTAATCTGTACATTTTTACTTATGTTAATTATTATGTTAATTCATTTTCATAATTGTAAAAATAGATAAAAAATATAAAAGCCCGTTTTTGTGTTATCAATGTTTCGACGGAAGTAAAATCGATTCAGCCGGTCTAGTGGTTAACCGGAACAAACGGACAAACAAAAACCTCCGTATGCATTTAATGGAAAAATAATTATTTGAAATTATTTGTAAAGATAAATTACTCACACACCCAATTGTATTAATCATATTAAGGTTTTCATGGATACCGAAACCTCAAAAATTAGTCAAAAAAAAACAAATTATTCTAGACGTACTGCCCCCTTAGCCAGATCACAAGTGCAAGCACGAGAACGAGTATTAGAAAGAATTAAATCCTATTTCGTGGAGAACTTTACAAACATATTTAAAACGGGCACAAAAAACACCCAGACTCAGAACAACAATTTGTGGATCACACAAACTGTTGTCCCATGTTAGGGTCACCCACAACACTCAGCGTTGTATAAGCAGGGAGGTGACCATATGTTAGCTCGCAACTTATTCCGTATAATCGTCTTCAATTTCGTATACTTTGAAGTATCTTCAGGATTGTTTGCATGGTTGCCAAATGTTTATGAGTTTTGGCAACATGCCAGTCGTATCGCTTGTGTGTTTATTCTGTATATATCTTACTACCATTATATATATATAAATATTTAACGTAAAATAGATAGTAGCCGATTCTCAGACTTACTGATTATGCATATAAAGTTTCATAAAGATCGGCAAAGCCGTTTCGGAGGAGTATGGCAATTAGATAATCCGACCGATTTCGGCCATTGCGACCACTTCGACCCCTTAAAGGGCTTGGCGCTGATGCACCCGGAGATGGCTTATATGGCTGATTTTTGCAGCAAACTCCCTTGCACAAAGTGGGCAGGTGAGCCTACCGCTCTCATAATTATAGTGAATGGCGGCGAATCTTACTACCAACGTTTATCTGGGGCTAGCGTTTAAGTATGTTAACCCGTGTCCTCCTCCAAGGTCCAATCTAGCTCTATACCGAAATTCATCCAAATAGGTTCAGCGGTTTCCGAAAAAGCGTAACAGACAGTTCCTTTCGATTTCTTATTATAAGTGTGAATTATACAGACTTTGTTTGCCTTGTACGTACTCAAAAAATATAGGGAGAATATTAAGAATTTTAACAAAAAGGAACCGACTTCAAAGAAAAACTATTCCGAATACTCAAATCGCGACAATTGTGTAGGCACAATATGATATTTGAGGAGTTCCCTCGATTTCCTTGGGATCCCATCATCAGATTCCGATATGGTGAAGATGGGACCAGCTGTAAGCTATGCCGAATCGAATGCAGAAAGAATTCATAAACAACGAAATTATCGCTGAACATACATAAAAAATAAGATTCCGTCGAATTGAGAACCGCGTCCTTTTTTTGAAGTCGGATAAAAATAACCTCTTAACTCCTTAAGCTACTTATTAAATTCCGTTATAAAGTATAAATTTTCTCAAAGTAAATATGAATAGGTTAAAATCAAAAGCAATAATAAGTAATTTTTCATGTTTTTGTTTCATTTAATATATTTTTTTATTAAGTTTAAATTTGAATATTTTACAGCTTGAACGAATGCCAAGGATGAAAATGTTGAAACGCAACTCTTAGTAAAAATCACGGTATAGGGACTCGTTTTTATGGATTGTATAATCAAGGGTAGCGTGGCCGAGCGGTCTAAGGCGCTGGTTTAAGGCACCAGTCTCTTCGGAGGCGTGGGTTCGAATCCCACCGCTGCCATAATTCTTTTTGTTCAAAATATGTATATTGTATATTTTATTTAATATCATGAACAGTTTTTTTTTACTAAATGTATATCAAAGTATATACGGTACTAACATAAAAAAAGGAATTTAAAAAAACTTTTGTTTGCCTGTCTATTATGTTCCAAGTTCTGTATATCTAGAACGTCTGAACCGATTTTGACACCACTTTTGGTCCAAAAAATATGATTTTTTTTTCATATTCAGAAAAAAAACATTTATTAAAACTCTAATAATAGGTATTTTTTTCTCAACTGCTCAGGAGGGTTATATTTTTACTCGTTTGTGCTTAATATTCTTTATTACTTTATATCCCCAAATTTTATTCACACAGCGCCATCTATGTAGTACTGAACTAATTACAGCATGGTGCTATTGTTAACCGACAACTGACATATATAGGAATTCATACAAATTATCATATTATATTTTTATTATAATAAATGCTTGACTCGAGCGGGTTGTAAACCCGCCTACCTTTGTCATAGCAGTCCGTGGACACAAACCAGTACTTACACTATCTAACCCCAAAAGCTACACGGTAGGCAGTAGCCATACTCGAGCGTTCCCCTCGGTCAAAGTATCAGCCCAAATGGGCATATGCATTACTGTTATGACACAGGATGTGTTTATGTGTGTTAATGTTTTGTTTTAATTACCAGCTGGTAATGTTAAACTTTGGAACTATTTGGCTACTAAATTGGTTGTGAATACTATGGTAGCTCCCTGATAGATCAGATAGATCCCAGATTGCTCACTCTATTAAAACATACATAATATTTTATAGGCTTTCGGTAACAAATAATAGCGCGATTCAATTTACGATACAACGCCATCTATCGAGCTCGACTTACACTACAAATGTCTTAAACAATGATGTGAGTTCATAGTGACTGGCGATTGTTTTGTATGTGTGAAGGTTTCCCCCTGCAATAAATGACAAACTGTTTAGTATCGGAAGAAGGCTACTCACCGTCTGACCCTATGTATTGTGCAGCTACCGCACGATCCTGGACAGCTGGCAGCTGTGGTGGGCGCGGTGTGCGCTGGACACGTGGGTGTGCGCGGCGGAGGGCGGCGGCGAGTGGGGCTCCGGGGGCGGAGTCCCGCGGCACGTGTGCGTGGCCTGCACCTACTGCGGCAAGTCCGTGGCGGCGCCGCCCGGACACAACAGGCCCAGGGTTGCCTTCGCCAGGCTACCTCCTCCGGCTGCTAAGATGAAGGTAACGATATTTATTTAATTG
Source organism: Phragmatobia fuliginosa (assembly GCA_932526445.1). Taxonomy (NCBI): domain Eukaryota; kingdom Metazoa; phylum Arthropoda; class Insecta; order Lepidoptera; family Erebidae; genus Phragmatobia; species Phragmatobia fuliginosa. The sequence goes on along the minus strand of OW052067.1, from coordinate 22,013,444 downwards.
ATTGTGTGTGTATTTTCTAAGATGAATTGTAACTAAACGAGTGATCCTTTATAGCAGTCAAGTGAAAAAAAGCGTTAATCTTTAGTTTTTTGTTATTCACTGCCGTTTCTTTTATAAAACGCTTTCTTCTTAAGTTTTCTGTTATCTAGTTCCGTTTCTTTCAAACAAGTTGCACTTTAAAAAAACTGATTATTTTCTTCAGTAAGTCACTAGTATCTTAATATTTTATTGTCTCTTTTATTTATTTACTAAAAGTAATACTTAAATTATAATCTAATTCGTCTTTTTGTGACTTTTTCACTGTAACTAATATATTTAAGCGAAGTTCAACACATTAATTTGGCTAAGGCTGTTGATTTCATTTTTATTTTATTTTTGCAATGACTTTCTGCTATATTTTTGTTGAGATTCAAATTTAAATAAATAAAATATTTGTAGGAATTTATTCATTTTTACTTTAATATCAACAACCTATGATGATCCACTGCTGGAGTCGGGTTTCCTCTCAGAAAAGGGTTAAGGTTATACGACCCTACGCTGGACGAGTACGGGTTGGGGATTTACAAGACAACGTGTGGCTACGTAATCTATGTAGTAAAAATAAATCCATTATTTTCCCTATATATGGCTTTAGTTATCTGTATCTCATGTTGTATAAGTCCGATCGGGTTCCATTGAATGGCGTTAGAAAGATGAGATTTCGTACTGAAAAACCTATTCTGACAATTTTGTGATTTGTTGACTCAGTTTTAGCCTTCAATTACATGCAAAAATAATGTGTTTCTTATTACTACACCTGTTATTACAAGATATTGACTGCCTTCTTGGTCTAGTAGTTTACGAATGATCAAGGGGTCTCGGGTTCGATTCCCGGGTCGGACCAAATGTTTGTATGATCTGCAAATATTTGTTTTGGAATTTGGGTGTTTTCTATGTATATGAATATATTTACACAAAAATACGTTTATGTATTTATATCAGTTGTCTAGTATCCAGCGGGTGTCGTAAAAGGCGACTAAGGGTGTAAACTACGCAAGACAACATCAATGCAAAGAGAAGGAAAACTTGAAACCAACCCTATACCAACCTGTCTGGCCAGCGTGGTATAGTAGGCCTAAACCTCCTTCTAAGGAGAGGCCTATGTTCAGCAGTGTGAAGGCTGTTGATGATGATTGAAGTATTGTAAACGATATGCCATTAACGGCAAATGTGGCTTTGTATCTGTCTAGTACCCATAATACAAGCCCTGCTTAGTTTGAGACTAGATGGCGTTGTGTGTAAGATATTGTATGTAAAATAATTTGTTACATCTATTTGTGTAGCAAATCTCGTCGTGTCCGCACTGCCGCAAGCCTCTAGCTCGCTGCGGCGTGTGCTCGCTGCACCTGGGGACGGGCGCGGGCGGCGGCGGGGCGGGCGCGGGTGCGGGGGGCGCCCAGTTCGCGGGCTGGTTCAGCTGGTGCGTGGCCTGCAGGCACGGCGGACACGCCATGCACCTCATCAACTGGTTCAAGTGAGTCCACCTCGCTATAGAAAGCATGAGTAGAATCCAAGAGTTGTGGTCACCATTCTCATTTAGACAATGTTAGCAGTCGTTAAAGTGTTCCTCACCGAGTGAATGAGGTCGCCTTCATTCTGGTAGAGTACTTTATCAGCGGTCTGATTGTCCTAGTAACTATAGACTCTACCTGATTTATATATCTGATGTGTAAAATGATTACTATTCCTATTTCCCAGGGAGCACGTAGAATGTCCAGTGAGTTCTTGCAACTGTCACTGCGCAGCTCTGGACCCTCCGGACAGGTGCTAACCTTGGAATGCTCAGCTGTAGTCTGGCTTGCCGCTTTGTGCGCTTAAGTACACCGTTTTTTGAAAGAACTCGACTTCAACACCTCTGCAACTGCCTCGTCAGCTGGTTGAGTCGTGGCTCTGTACTTTGTAATGTATGTAGTATATGATAGCATTTATTGAATTGTAAATAGTCGATTTTGGCAATTGATTGCAATATCCACAAATAGTTTTCTACTTCAGAGGGTCTAGTGTGAGGTTACTTCGCGATAACTCGATGTGAAATATACTCATACTAGGTTCTCAGTTAGTCTAATTGTAATCCAGCCCTCCTAGCCAAGTTGCAAACGTTTTTCGTTTTCTATTTCTATATTATCTTGTTTCATTGGCTAATATTTTATTTTGATCAAGTGACATTAGCCAATGAACAGCTTGGCTAGGGGTGAAGGTATATTATTACAACAGAGAAGGCATTACAGAGCAAAATATTTTATTTCTACATGTTGTATCACAGAACTAATCCTTCAAAATGTCTGAATATGTTAAACGGATAATGGAATGCTTGCTTAGAAACTGTTTATAAAAGTAAATTAAATAATATTTAATTGCAATAAACGTATATAATGTATAACTAAGATATATATATTTAAATATTCATTTTTATAAATGTTATAATCATTTCAACATCTAAGCATTTTGTGAAATTGAAATATTTATTATTATTTAATTATCTGACCCGTTCCGTTCTCTGATCTCTTCCGATTTGATTTGCTGTTTGAGTATATATTTACTATGTTTAAATAGCTATATAAAATATATTAAGAGTGTTTGTTTGTAAAAATAGTTTATTTACTGTCATCAAACTGCATAGATGTCTCTGTACGGTTGTATAAATACGAAGTTTTATTAACAAAATCTGAAGAATACCAAATAATTACAATAAAATATAAATTGTGTTTAAGTACAGGAAATTAAAAAAAAAAAAACCGACTACGTAAAAACTTTTAATATTTACATAGCCTATATCATCCGCGCCATTAAAGTTTAGGCATTACTATTGAACATACCAACCTAAATAGCCAACCAACTTAAGTACGGCCAATGAGAAACGATACTAAATGAAAATGAAACAGCAGGTGTGCGTAACCTTTGTAAGTTTCCTTTTTGGAAAAGTAAAATCTGTTGATTTATCACTCGATGTCCTTGGTTCTGACTCCATCATTTAACACTCTTAATAATAAAACGATGACCAGCAAAACAAAATAACAATAATTAAATAAACAACCACAACTAACAAAAAATTTAACAAAAAACTTGTCGCCACGAGCGCGTTCCCAAATGTTGGCGATACCGTCTTAATCAACAAATACAAAAGATGGTAAGAGATATTGTCAACTGCACAGTTGCTTTTAAGGTAAATGAACTTTTGTATCGCGTCTCGTTGGCCGTACTTTATACCAACTATTACCGTTCGTTTTGGCTTCCTCGTAGTCGGGTCATAAAAAAAAAACTAGACCATAGAAACATAATTTGGCCTTTATTTTCAACGATTTTAGACATCGATAAGTCAGTACTAATATTAGATAAGATCCGTTGAAGTTGTTATTGGATCTATATATAAATTTTGCATAACAAGCGTTGATTTACCGCGCTGTGTTACACCCGAGATACTTCCCTGCATGTGTTCAGTCTTAAACGTTTGAACGCCAAGGACGTCTATCCACGTTGGACCAAATCACACCAAAAACGTCTTATTTTCTACGTATATAGACGCCCTTGATGAACAATGAATTTTTTAATATAATAATTAGTATTTTTCAAAGCCCGTTTATATTGTTGTTTAGATGTTCATATAGTTATTTGATATTTATTTACTAAAATTAACATATTTATATTACGCCATGGTTTTAAAAGGGTGCAACCAATAGCTACTACTGCAATAAACACATTCGTAAAATACAATCTGCTTATAAAAGTATGTTGATGAATGGTTTAAACAATATTTTCTTTAACATTTAGGAGATAAAGTTTTTATTTATTTTTCCATATTAAATTGACTCTACTAACAACAGCTACGGCGTACGACTCTCGTAAAAAATCGGTGCTTCCATTGTGCAGTTTCATTGAGTGAGAAAAATCACCTGTCACTATGAACTCACATAATAATTAAACAAAACATTTACAATATCGCACACATAAACACATCATGTGTTATAATAGTTTAATATTTAGGCCCATTTGGGCTTATACCTTGATGGAGTTAAACGCTTGCGTACGGCTATTTCCTACCGTGTTTTACCCGAAAGAGACATTAATATTTTTTACAAAAAAAAACCGAATTCTAAGAAAAACTATTCCGAGTACCCAAATCGCGACAGGTATGCCTTTGATATTTGAGAAGTTCCCTCGATTTCTCCAGGATCCTATCATCAGATCCTGGTTTCCTTATGGGACCACATGGGAGGCACCAGCTTTCAAATAAAAAAAAGTAACAAACAAAAAAAAACCAGTCGAATTAAGAATCTCCTCTTTTTTTATGAAGTCGTTTGAATTATCGTGAGTGCTAAATTTTGTTCCATATTGTCATATTGTCCATATTGTCAAAAACAATTTCTGCCATAATATTAAATGTTTTCAACAACCCGTTTTAGAACAAAATATGATAAGTTGTGTGCAAGTGATTTGTAATCTTGTGTTCATGTAGGCTAAGTATATATTATTATGTTTTAGTAGTATAAGTTAAAGTAAGCGTACATGGGCAAATATATTTGTATCTAGTTCGTAAGAGATGGGTTATTTTTATACAAATGTAATCATTTATTATTGTATTGCGTAGAAACCTTTCCATTGAGGCAGTACCAGCGAACTTCTCGATACGAATTATCTTTCGTCATTTATTATTTTTAAGTACTTCCATCGCACTGCGGGTAGTATCAAAATTTTAAATTTAATATCATAATATTTTCTCATTCAAATCAAATCAAATCTAACCATTCTTATTTCTAATAAACCAATACAACGGCGCTTTTGAAACGTCAAGTAGTCAGTCAGTAGCCAGTCGTGAAGCTAATTGTCTGTTCCAATTCGTAGATCCTATGGAGAAAACAGACAAGAAACTCAATGGACACTCTTTTTCCAACATTGTTTTTACAATTTTTGGTAACATTGTTTTTGGCATTTTATTAAATGTGAACGAAGAGTGAATTCAACGTCTAAAGAGAGAAATATGAGTAATGTGAAAGATTTTTAGGTTTTTTTTTGCGTAAATCCTGGCGCATATAAGGACTCTCTCTATCATTGAGCCGATACTATATAGATACCTCCTCACAGGGTCAACTCGCATATTGAAACCTTGATTTTGTGTCCATAAACAGGTCCCCTGCAATTATGATTTTTTTTCATATGTAGGTTAGATTATGTGTTACATAAAGCTGTTGTGCGTTCCCTGGCTATTGCTAAGAAGAGCTGATGCAATATTATATTTTCTGTGTACCCATGTGCTTACCCAAGGGCGTGAAGGGGTAGCTACCACCTTTGGTTTTTGTATGCTTAAAATAAAATTAACAACAAAGAAATAATGTTTTGAGCAAACTCCTGCATCGTCCCTGGTGAGCTTAATGCTGGACGAAGTCTCAACTGAAACCTTATAGTTTTTATCTTACATACCCGAGTCAATTTGTTATAGTGTTTATTTATCAAATAAAGATTTTTCTATGTATTTAATGCGTTTTAATTCTTAACACTGAAGACAACATATTTGCCGTCATTATAAATAAATAAATATTTTGGACATCTGACACAGAACATCATCTAGTCCCAAGCTAAGTATTATGGGTACTAGACAACTGATATAAATACATAAACAAACTTTTTTTTTTGTAAATACATACATATTATATATAGAAAACACCCAGACTCCAAAACAAATATTTGTGAATCTCACAAATAATATTTGGTCCGACCCGGGAATCGAACCCGAGAGCTCTTGATCAGCAGCCGCATACGCTAACCACTAGACCAACGAGGCAGTCGTACGCATTCTGTTGTTAACATCAATAAACATGTAAAAACTCAAATCCACTATGAACGTTAGTAGGCTTCATATTTTTAATTGAGGGTAGACGTGAGTTGGCGAGCAACAAGAATATTCTGGTACAATCATTTTATTGTAACTCTCGATCACGAAATACAGTTTGGACATTAAATAGCGGCCCGTGATTAATAACTTTAAATAAGACTCTGCTGACAATGCTCTCTCGAGATGATCCACGATAAATGCTCATGCTCGCCCCTAGACCACGTTCCATTTTAAAGGAACTCACGAACGAATGAACGAACAATGATTATCTAGGGATAAGATAAAATAATTGTCGCCTGACAGTCGACTAAAATCTATCATTCAATATTATTATTTTAAAGTACAATGATTTCCATCCTTACGGTCACTGGTCGCATGCGCCAGTGCCCGGTGTTGCGTCAGTGTTGAGTGCCAATCTCCAAGTGTCATCCCGCCAAATTTTGACCGGGATCGCCAATGGGACGACAGTTGTCCCAAAAAAGTTACCTCGTTAAAAATGTTTTGTTTTTTTCTATCCCGTACAAGTATAATAGATGTCTCCTTTCTACACGTAGCATAGTAGATTCCTTCGTGCTAAAAATACGTCAAAAGTGTCAAAATGTCATAATCGGCTTGGTAAAAAATTCATAAAGGTCAAAAATATTTTCCGTTGAAAATGTTTCGTGTTGTTCTTACGCCTGTAATTTTATATTATTGTACTATGAAGTATGTTTTTTTTATTTCATTACGTGTAGATAGGTCCATTCCACCGTTAAAAGTAATAAAATATGCATGCTATCGATTTACTTTATAAAATAATTCAGCTCAAAATACACATTGTAATTTTGTCAACAATAGTGATGTTTGCCGTTGTATATAATAAATTAGAAACTAAATGTCAACAAACTGTCAGTACGACTTCAAAAAGTCATTCTTAAGCTTCAAGAATAACACCACTTAATAAGCGACGGTTCATAATAGTAGGTCGACAAAAAAATAAAATGTGAGCTCGCCCGGTAAACGCGCGGACATATGGCAATTGGCGGGAATTTGCGTTTTGACAGCGCACCTCAAGCGGTTAACTTCAGACACTTAACAGTGCTGCCAGCTAAAATAATCGATACGCTGACAAACTAATCTAGTTAGATATTTAGAGTAAATTTTTAGATAACTCTGCAATAAGACTTCGTGTAAATACATGACGACTAATCTAAACGCTTTATGTAGAATTATTTTAATTAATAGGTTTTTTAATTACAATTATATAAATTATCATGTCTTATATGGTATACATACCAAAAATTGTTTTGTGTACAATCTTCGATAGATTATTGTTTGTTTTTATCTAATAAACAAGCGTGTGTGATGTAAGCATGAAATTTTATTTGGTTTTGACCTAAACCACCATACATGTGACTTTGAAAAATTGAGTGTTAGGCCACACATAGAATAGGGTTCCGTAATCACTCATAATAGTAGATGGATTTTTTTTGTATGTTTTCCAAGTGAGAGCATTTCATAAGCTAGGCCTTTATAGCTCCTGAATCAACAAAGTTATCTAACCGCTTTAGTTTTGCTTTCCTTATGGAATACAATTATGATTTTTTTCAGATTTTTTGAGCCAGCCGATTAGCTTTAAGAGGGGCTTTTAAAGGTGAATAACTCACAAACGGATACCTGGATCGAAAAATGGTGGTAACAACCTTTCAATGTTTTAAAAAGAACTATCTAATGATACGATAACGGGCTAAACGCGAGAAAAAAATAATCGCCCTCACTTAACGTGTCGGAGATGTACTCTAATTAAAAATATTTTTCGTAATTTTATTGTAGCACTTTGTATAGCTGGCAGGCTTGTTATTTACAAAATTAAAGGATATTTACAAATTGTAATTTGTAAAATATTGACTAAGTAGATTCATTAAGGACCTTTAGGGGTTGCTTGCTATCCAGAAATATGTTTTTAGACGGGAGAGTGGGAGAAGTCCAAAGTCTCAGACGGGGAAAATGAAAAGTAAAAAAGGCGGGGATAAGTGTGTGACTGTCTTATAATTGGGAAAGTATCAACTCGCTGTTTGCTGTATTGAATTATTAGGCATGGTAAGTGAATAAATAAAAATTCATTTGTATTTCCAAATATATATATAATATATATACATTTATTAAATAATCATATCATCTTTATTCCAATTTAACAATAAAATTCTCAAAGACACAACATTTGTTAACTCTGTTTATCGTACAAGGATCCCATCCCATAGGTACGTTGTATACACACAGACAGCCGTCATACAAAAATATTTATATAATAGAGGCGCGGGCGGGCGTCGAACCCGCACTCGCGCCGAGACAAGTCGTCGGCTACTCAACGAGTTCGCTCTCCGGAGAGTTCATCACATTCGGCTAGTTAAATATAAGATTCTCATATAAACAATAATATCTGACTCTGTATAGAAACTACATCCATATAACTCTGGGACGACGCGCGTCCTTCAAGGAAAGAGAAATATTAAATCAACACTGATACACAACATGTCATCTCCGTGCGGAGGACAACATAGAAATACGTCGGCCGATAGTCGCACTAGACATCTTTAAAAATTCTAATTCGTTTTATATTCAATTATCACACATAAAAAGGGGACGAGTCGTCCGAAAGTTACCTCGTAACATACAACGCAGTACCGGCACAGACGCGAGGGTCCCGTCTCGGCCCGGACGGGACGCATATACAAATATTTCATATTCTTCATAAAAATTTAATTTACAACAATAAATTTCCACATTTCCATTATATACACATCGAATAAATACTTCGTAACATCAGAATTTGAAACAATCTTTGGTATAGTAGAAAGTATCAGGTCGGGGCGCGACCTAGCGAGCGAGGGAGGGGGGGGGGGGAGGTCACGGTCGAGCCGCTACTTCTACGAGATTGTTCGCGACGACACTACACACAACAATAATATATCAATATTTGTACACATCACCTCCAACTACACCGTTTAAAGCTTTCAAAGAAGATAGTCCCGAGCGGCGGCGCTCGGCCGCTCGCACAGATTCGAGTATGTACTGCACGCTGCGGTGCACGCGCACCGGGACGTGCACGGACACGCGCACGGAGACGTGCACGGACACGCGCACGAGGACGCGCACCGACACGGGGACGCGCACGGCGCGACGCCAACTGACTACAGGCCCGCGGCGGCGGGGGAATGTTGAAGTGTTACGGGCCGGGGAGGGCTCACTTGCCCTCGTCCTGCTCCATGGGCTCCTCCGACGCCGAGCGCGAGCTCTCCGCCGACCTGCGACAGAAGATCACGTCAGTTAGAACGTCACTTCCTCCTCCTCCACGCTAAGAGAGCGAGCGTGAAGACACCGACCTGCAGTCGTGCGGAGCGGGGGCGGGGGCGGGGTCGGGCGGCGGGTGGTGCATGGAGAGCGTGGCCATGGCGGCGGCCGTGTCGGCGGCGTCGCGCTCCGTCTGCAGCCGGCCCAGCCGCGCCGCCGCCACGCCCGGCGCGGCCTCTAGCGCGGACATGCCCACCAGCGGGCTCGAGCGCTTCAACTGCACCGTAAACACACATTAGTCACGTTTCACCTCTGACTTCGATGATAAATATGAAAATCTTTAAGTCTGTTTGATAAGTAGCTCGAAAGAGCAGTATGCACGGAATAGTGGAGCGCTCACCGAGGGCCAGTGGTGCTGGTGCACGGCGATGGTGGTGCGCAGGGCGTCCTGCGCGGAGCGGTGTGGTGCACGCGCCAGCTCGGCCAGCGCCAGCGGGGCGGCCCGCTCGCCCAGCAGCGCGCGCACGCACTCCTGCGCGCAGTCGCAGACGGCGGGCAGGTCGTAGCCGCCCTCCAGCGCCAGCACGACGCGCCCGCCCGCCAGCTGCGCCAGCTCGCGCGTCATGTGCGCGAAGCAGGCGGCCGACACGCCGTAGCCGCCGAGCGGCGCGGGGTGGCCAGCAGCCGCGTCGAAGCCGCACGACACGAGCACGATCTCGGGGTCGTACTCCTTGGCGATGGGCATGACGACGGAGCGGAAGGCGGCCAGGTACTCCGCGTCGGCGAGCGGCGGGTCGGTGCCGGAGCTCCAGGCGACGTTGACGGTGTAGCCCAGCCCCGCGCCAGCCCCGCACTCCGTGGCCGCGCCCGTGCCCGGGAAGAAGTTGCCCTCGTCGTGTCGGTGGATGCTCATGTACAGCACCTGCGACTCCTCGTAGAAGATCTGCTGCGTGCCGTTACCGTGATGCACGTCCTGCGATGAAGGTATATTTCTTATAATAACTGTATGGTACCGTCGTAAACATCACATGTAACATAAATTATTTTATGAGTTCATTATTTTTTCTTGGTATCATTTAATATTTGGAATAACAGATTGGATATATTTTTGGCAAATAACAAGTTGAAGTTAATGATCAAATTGGTAATTTTAAATAATTCAACAACAAAATTTACCCAGTCAACGATAAGTATCCTCTGCAGCCTGTGCCTGGTGTTAAGGATACGTGCCGCGATCGCTACTGAGTTGAAGAAGCAGAAGCCCATCGCCTGGTTGGGTTCCGCGTGGTGGCCTGGCGGACGGACTACCGCAAAACTGTATACATACATAATTTATATTTAAAACATAACAGTCACGTAACAGCCTGGTTGATCTAATGGTTAGCGTATGCGACTGCTGATCATGAGGTCTCGGATTCAAATCCTGGATCAGATCAAAAGTGTTGTTGGGGTTTTCTTACAAGAAATTTTTAATAACAGCCCGGAGTATGAAAGTTTGGCGGTGATTTACGCCCGTGTACGACAAGGGCGTAAATAGCCGTGGATATCGGTGCTATCAAATATGCTGACAACGTTTTTTTTCGCTTCGCCGGACTTCGTAGCGGGGCAATGTGTTGGAATCGAACTGACTAAAGCCACACGGTGTGCCCCCTGTAGTATGAGGGGTTCAGGGAACTGTTTTCTCCTTCTAGACCTCTCCGGTACACGCGGACGCCGCGGTCCTCAGGTCCTCATTGCAGTTGCAGTGGTGACAGGCGGGACTCGATTCTCTCTTGGCGACCGAGTGCAGGTACTTCCCGAAGCAACCGTGCCCGGAAAGCACCTGTCAGTCGGAAGGAAAGGGTCCCGTGCTGCCGCCCTGCCTACTCGGCAATGACCGGCTGGAGAGCTTTGAGAATAAGGCTAGGAAGAAGAATGACTGTGTAGTTATTCCGAAGTGTTAGGTGAGTACGTACCCGTTGCGCAGGTCGCCGCGGGCGGTGCGAAGGGCTAGGTCCAGCACGGCCCCGGCGGCCAGGCGCGCAGCGGGCGCGGTGTGCGGCTCAGACCAGGCCGTGTCCGAGTCCACGCCCAGGCCACCGCACGCCAGCCGCACCAGCTGCCGCACCGACCCCGCGCCTGCCGACCGCCCGCCGAACAGCGACACGTGCGCCTCCGTGTGCACAGACTATAGAACAGACATCACACTGTCTTAAACCTTATCTAGATGGTCCTCAACCACTCATTTATTTTATTTAATATTCTTATATACAAGATATTACAAAAAAAATAGAAAAGTAAATTTTATGATACGTACGCAAATATTCTATTAGTGTGCGTAAAATTGTTTACACTACACACATTTCATGGTCCTTCGAGCCGGATCATTTTGTAATTACTGACTTTTCTATATATGATATTTTATTGCATTTTTTACGGTAACGTATAAACCTAATATCCTTGTCACAACCCAGGTAAATTAAAATAACTATACTTTTTTTGTTTTAGACTTATAATGAAGTAAGCAAATTATGAATTAATTTAGTTGTAGTATACCTGTAACTCCTCGAAAGTAGCTTTCCTAGGTCGCGTCCGCTCAGCGCGCGCGGCCAGCCCCGTCTCGCATAGGCGCGCCCACACGGACTGCAGCCGCCCGCCGTGCTCGGGGTGGGTCGGGGCGTGCGCACCGCACGCGCACCTGACACAACACGCACCGTTCACTCACATGTTTAAGCTTCACTTACAGGTTCATAATCGACTATAATTCATTTATAACATGTATGAATTTGGAAATGGCATATGTTTATCAGCAGTCTGGTTACGTAGGCTCTGCCTAGTTTATGATAAGATGGGAGCGTGAGAGAAGGGTGCAGAAGATGTTGGTGTAGTTACCCGTGTTTGAGCATGAGAGGGTCGTAGGCGAGGCCGGTGGGGGGCGCCCTCGCGCCGACGAGCGGCGAGGAGAGCGCGCGCGCGAGCGGGGCGGGCTCGCTGGGCGCGGGCGGGTGGAGCGGGGCGGCGTGGGACGGGGCGGGGCATGCCACGGCCGTGTCGCTGGCGCTGGGCTGCGGCCGGCGCGCCGTCAGGTCGATGACCTCGCCCTCCTCCTCGCGCAGCTGCGCCGCGGCCGCGTCGTGCGCGCGCGTCAGCACCTACCATCACACACACACACACGCTCACGATCTGCACTACATATCACACTATTCTTATAAAAGTTTGAATCTGTGTCGATAGATGGCGTGTTCGCTATTTTCTGAATCGCGCTAACGTTTCGTAACCGATATCTAAATACGTTTGTACGTGATAATTTCACAATAAATATAGAATATTTTTATTGTGGTCACGGGCAGGAGACCCTTATATGTATGTAATCGTATTCACTGACCGTTTTCCGTATCTGATCTCTAAGATAGTGGTGCGCGTTGGGCGGGGCAAGAGCGGGGTCACCGAGCGGCAGGGGGGCGGAGTGCGTGCGGCCGAGCGGGCGCTTCGCCCCGCGCGCGCCCCACGCGCCGAGGGACTCCGCCACCGCGGGCAGCGCCGGGCCCACGCCCAGCCCGATGGGAGCACCCACCTGTACGACGAAGCGATTGGCTTATTTCATTTTTCACAGACTTAATGAGCGATAATGATAAATGAAAATGTGCGTGAAAATGATGCTAGTTTTGAAATGTGAAAAAAAATTATATTTTGCAATTTTTAAACGTCTAAATATTGCTTTACTCTACATTGAAATACAATAGAAAAGTATTTTAATTTAGCCAGCAATAAAGCATTAATTAAATTTCATGTATTACGGCAAAAAATATAATTTAATGATACTAATAATTTCTTCAGTACCGCTAAAGTAACAGACAATAGAGATAAAAATAACTTTGTAAGTTAATTAATAATATATATTTGATTTTAAATTGAATAAAATTATGTTGTATATTTATATAAATAACGTTTTTAAACATTATTTTATTTTCTATGCCTCTAATTAATTTTATAAAAGAAACTTTTAAAACTATAACTAGACCAAGCTAAGTTTGCACCTCGCGTCGATTACGTCACTCTGCCGAGTACGGTCTGAAAAAAGGATTCGCTAACTGACGCGACAGAGCGATCGCGGGAAGGTGAGCGGGGAAGCGGGCGGGACACTGCATTCCAGCGAGGTGCAAACTTAGCTTGGTAGTATAAAGTTTATAATTAGATAAAAGGAGATTTTTATATTTTCATTGTATTCTATTTTTACTGTTACTTGTGTTGTATTTTATTATATTGAGAATATCAATGTTTGTCAAATAAAAGTTGAAACGAAAATGAAAATAAAAGATGATAATCATGTTTCTCAATGAAAATGATGCCCAGATGATAGAAATAAAATAAAAAGTAAATTACAGAGATATTGCAGCCCCATACCGGCGTGTGGGAGTGCGGTGGGTGTGGTGGGTGCGGTGGGTGTGGTGGTGGTGCTGGCGGAGCGTGGTGGCGCGGCGGGGCGGCGTGGGGCCGGCCCAGGCTGATGTTGGGCATGGAGGGCGACGAGAACAGCAGCTCGGCAGCGCGCGAGCAGCCCTCTTCCTCCTCGCGGATGGGAGCCGTGGTGCCCACGCCCGTGATGCTGCCGGCGCCGGGCGGGGAGCCTCGGGGGGAACCGCCCTCGCAATCTACCCACAACATGTACTTGTTTCATTATGACATTTTTTGTTGTCAGTTACTAATTTATGTAGTGTGTTATAAAATAAATAGTAGGCAAACTTATATTATATTTTGTGGTAGTGTTTGAAGAATGTTCGTTTTATTCTTCGTCGTCTCTTCTCTCGTAGTCTTCAATTTGTTGTACATGTATTTGGTGTGGTGTGGTGTGTTGTGTTGTTAGGGTGCGTACTTACTGCGGTGCTTGACGCGCGTCTTGAGAGGCCTGCGCGCGAGCGGCGAGGCGCGACGCTCGATAACGCGCGCCTTCAGACGCACCTTCAGCATGTTCGGCTCCGACGCTGCGGGTTAGTGCACACGCATGCTTACTCACACACTCAACACAAACCGTTCGTTTTATTACAACAATCTATCATGTACATGGCAAGGGCGTAGCGATCTCAATAAATTTTCATGTTTGGAAAATATTATATTTAAAGAAAATAATCAGAAATACTTGACGAAGAATTGTGGCAGAGTGTGGCCAGCTACTATGACAAAGAATTGTAGCAGAAAGGAGCGAGCTTTCTTGACGAAGAATTGTGGCAGAGTGTGGCCAGCTACTATGACAAAGAATTGTAGCAGAAAGGAGCGAGCTTTCTTGACAAAGAATTGTGGCAGAAAGGAGTGAGCTTTCTTGACGAAGAATTGTGGCAGAGTGTGGCCAGCTACTATGACAAAGAATTGTGGCAGAGTGTGACCTGCTACTATGACAAAGAATTGTGGCAGAGTGGGGCCAGCTACTATGACAAAGAATTGTGGCAGAGTGTGACCTGCTACTATGACAAAGAATTGTGGCAGAGTGGGGCCAGCTACTATGACAAAGAATTATGGCAGAGTGGGGCCAGCCATAACAAAAGATTGGGGCGGAATGGGGCGAGCTATGATGACATAGAATTGTGGCAGAGATGGGCGAGCTATTATGATAAAGAATTGTGGCAGAGTTTGGTGAGTTATTCTGTCGAAGGATTATATTATTATGGGATATTATCCTCTACAAAACGCTACGCCGTTGCTACATAGTGGACTAGTTTTGATGTTGTTTTTACACACATGCAATTAATTATCGTAATTTGAACACTGACATGTAGACTTATACCTAAATCTTTTACATAATTAGATATTCAGTATAGGAATCGAACCTATATTTATCTGTACCATGACAGATTGAGTTGCATGACAACTTGCGGTTTCGGATTCTGATTCTTTAACTGAGAGAATGGTATCTATAAATTCATGTATTTATTTCTTTAATGTAATTATTTACTAAGAATACAATAAGTTCTTTAGAATAATTGTGGATACTATAAATACTAGATTATCCTTGACAACTTAAAAAAACCACGTCAACGATTTGAAAATCTATCTTGTATTGTGAATGTCATCAACTCATGCGAGAGTATCAATCATGAACTTTTTCTATATTTATGATATATATTTTTACAGCCATATTTTTTTACATTACAAAACCTTTGAGAAGTCATTTTCAAATTTTTCGAAACAAACATTGGTGAAATACTGATTTAAGATGCCCTAATTTCACCGCTAAACATGCTCATGTAACACTTAAACATATCATAAAATTTAGTTGACAAAGCATATACGTAGTGTTACTGTAGACACATCAAAGTATTATACAATATTCACACCTGGGGGATGCACTGGACATTCGAGAATGGAAGGAGTTTGACGTACCTGTCTTGCGGAGCGGGTAGTCAGCGGGCGAGGGGATGGGGGGCGCGGCGTTGAGCGCTAGCGGCAGTGGCGCCGCCAGCCGGTACGGGTGCGTCGCGGTCGCGCCTGTCGACGTTATCGACTCGCCCGACGACGACTTCACAATACCCCTGGACCACACGAACAGAAAATATAATAATAATAATAATATATTTATTGACACAAAAAATAATTTACAGTCTTTCAGTACACAATACAAAGTCAACATTACATACTATTTTTAACCATAAATGGAACTCTGCCTCTTAAACTAGGTGAAATACCTGTATCTTAAAAGACAGTGCTCAGCCTTGCATATTTTGTATCATACTGCTATATTACCAAATACATATAACAAAAAGGAATCGCATTACTTAAGTTACTACAAGTACTATCTTAGGTGGTTTGGTATATGTTGGTGTATGTATGTGTGTGTGTGTGTGTGTGTGTGTGTATGTGTGTGTGTGTGTGTGTGTGTTTATGAATGTGTGTGCTTGTGAGTAGTGTAAGATTATTATTATTATTTTTAGGTTGTATCTTAATGTGGAGCTAATTTATTATTTGAGGTAAATTAGTAAAGTCTCTGTGCTGGAATAGTCTTGTTTTAGGAGCCATTCTGTAACTGTTTGTTTTAATGTGTACCTATTCAAACTCAGTATATTGATTTTTTTGTGTATTTGTTTGTAAATATGAGAGCCTAATACATAGAAGTGGTGTTTTGCAAAAGCGGTTCTGTGTCGGGCACCCAGTGGCAAATTCCTGCGCTTCTCCGGGTCAGGGCCATTGAGACCGCGATGTTGTCTTAGAGTGGATTGGAGCACAAATAGCTGGCGTACAGTTAATATTTTGCAGTCTGTGTACAATTGAGTCGTAGGATATCTCAGCGTTTTCTTTGACATTATTTTGAGAACAGCTCTTTGTGCTCTCTCCAAGCCCAAGAGTAGTATCTTGTGTGTGCCTCCCCATACTGTGATGCAATGTCCTATGACAGATTGACATAACGCTAGATAGACCATTTTCAGGGTTTCCCAATTAGCCGAGTTACGAAGGGACTTGAAAATACCGATCAGACGCAGAGTTCTGTTTATCCCATTTTAGGCAATCATCTAATAGGACCCCTAGGTACCGCACAGAGTCGCTTCTGGTTATCAATGTGCATGAGCATGAGTCTTGTGAACCTGAGCATGAGTGTGCTTTCAAGGTGAACGTATCAGGTGGCATTGTAATATTACGTAGTGCGAATGGTATGTAAACAGTTTTCATTAAATTTAACGTCAAGAGGTTGTAATTTAGCCAGGTCATTACATGACTCATGGCCGATTCTGCACTAGTTTTAATGTTCTTCCAATCAGGTCCATAAACAAGAATTGCAGTGTCATCAGCGTAAGTATAAATTTTGGAGTTATTGAGAGTTAGCATGCAAAGGTCATTTATGTACACCTGAAATAGGGTTGGTCCTAATACGCTACCCTGAGGCACACCATACAGCATATATTCCTCATCGCTAAGATACTTTCCTAGTTTAACCCTTTGAGTGCGGCTTGTGAGATAGTCCGATGAGATAGTGTAGATAGAAAAAACATGAGTTAATGTGGAAAACTTGTGTTTTATAGCTCTCGTGTTTGTACGAGTAAACCCTGTATGACAATAGCAATAGTGATATCGATATGCAGCGATTCGTCGTTACACTTCAAATAACATTCGAACCCACTAAGGCTCAGTAGTTGCAAAGTCTCGATTTTGTGCAATCTGAAGCACTATCGTCGCGTATCGATATCAAGTAATGTTGGTGTTTGGTAAATCTAATACATTTCATTCCTTCTATGAGTTTATTTTATTTGGTAAGTACAGTTGGTAAAAGTTGTGCCTTTAATAGGCCTTTAGTGATAAGATATTGGGATAAATTCTCGGAAATATTTTCTTAATTCTCATTCGGGAAGACTTAGGAAAAGATAAACTTATAAATTATTACGAGAGTGTATGTTTGTATTTTGGTTTGTTTATCTCTTCAGCATAGAAGTGCATTACTTTTATACTGACTGTTCAATGTTAGTGTTGATGACGTAGATTTATTTTGCAAATTGTAAGTTGATTTTTTCAAGAAGATGTAGAATGCATCAACAAAAAAAGATCTTGTGTTTGTTTCATGGAGATTTTATATAAGCTGTATTGAAAAGTTGAATACTATTATACATGCTAAAGTTTAGATAGATATTTGTTGTTTGTAAAGCATATCAGAGCGTCTGAACTGATCTGGACGATGTTGCAGAGATATATTAGTCGTTATAAAAGTAAATTTTTACTACACATTAGTATATTTTCTCACCAATTTCTGTAGGACGGTCCAGGTACTGTTCCATTTGCACTAGCCTGCTTCTTCTTCAGGAACTGTTGCAGTTTCTGTTTGACTTCGGTAGAAGCATTCGCACTGTGCTCGTGCTTGTCCTTTTTCCTCAGCACTTCGACGCGCTCCCTCTCATGCCTCTCTCTGGCCTCCCGCGCTTCGTGGGCCTCCCTCGCCTCTCGGGCCTCCCGCCGAGCCGCCTCCTCCATGGCTTTTTGCTGCTCCCATAACTGTAATGTTAGTATTCAAATTACAAACAGAATTATTTAAGGGTAGGGGGTTAAACAAAAAGGGTCATTATCAAAACCGTATGTATAGCCGGATTTTAGTAAAATCATGTTATAAGAATACTTGATTTTATCTATGTGTGTAATATATGTCATTATGTTTCTATTTATATTATTGTACCTATGTATCTATTACGTTCACAAATACTTCTCATGCGTCGAATAGAGCATTGGACATTATTAAAACGTACACATACGTAAATGTTTTGTAAACCAATTACATAAGCTAGGTAAGCTTCTTGGCTAATGGCAAAAAATTATGATTCTATTTTAATACTAAGAATATATTTCTTAGAATGGTATTCCTGTGTGTACAAAAACGTGACGACAAAATAATTTTCTTGTATTACAACATTTATTTATATCCGCGTTTCAAATTTTCATGCTAAAATATATTTTCTTTACAACTATGGTTGATACATAAACATTAAAAGAATTATATCTGCCTAAAACTGTATCTAAAAATAAGTTTAAGATAAATTTTATGCGTCAATGGCGCCAGCAACCGATATAACTCACAATCTACAACGAAATTTGAAACTAGTGCTATATAGATAGTATCTAAACATTATATAGGCTGCGTATTTGCTAATTATTGTAACATTTATGTTAGTACAATGTGATTTAATGATCTGTTATGTAAAATAATACAATCTATTGAGAGCCATATGTTTTTAGTTGCACTACGCAAATTCGAAACACAGGAACTTTTATCTCTGCTATAAACATGGTAGGCATTTGTCACTCTGTGCTGATAACCGGGCCTAATATGAATCTTTTTATAGCTCACAGATAAGTTCTGTATTTAGGTTTATGTTTACACGTTATATATCCGGGCACAAGATAACGCAACCTCTGGTTCGAATGACCACAATGTGTACACTGTATAATCGAATCAAATGAAACATCATTACCGATTTCATACATAATCTGTGCAAGGAGTTGTTGTTTTCTTTTGTAACCAGCAACCTGCCTGTCAACAACCCTTGTTTTCTAACAATACTGAACCTACTTACGCAAGAAGGTACCACACATCCACACATGCCAAACCGAGATAATTATCCCAGTCTCGTTATAATAGGGTCCTTATATCGACTTTGACATGTGTGCGTACTGGTTCCTTATTGCATGAGTAGGTCCAATCGAAGTAAGGAAGACGGCTAAGGTCAGGTAAATAGTAGGGAGGACTACACCAAGCTTCTCTATAAGATTCTGTGTCATTACGCCTCAGAATCAAAAGTTCCTTCCTCGGGTTTGGGCTTTCAAGAAAAAAAACTATACAGTATACCGCTCCTCTAAAATCGATTTACACATTTTAAATCTGCAAATTTATACTGAGGCAAAGTTCTCGTAGTTACAAGAGAGAAATTGAGATAGAAAAATAATCTTATACATTTATCGTACATAAATACATATGTATAGAAACATCTGACTAGGCCGCCATGGTATGAATTACCACGCTGCATTGCCTACCCTCACAATTAGGTTGGTAATTGCTCCTGGATTCTACTCATGCTTTCCATCAGGCAGAGTAGAGTCACTTTGGTAGGCTTGAATATTAAAAAAGAAAGTACTCGTGTCTAAAAAGAACAAAAGCATACCAAATATTAGTGCAGAGCTGATAAAGTATTAATTTTTAAAACAACATCTACATGATTATTACAAAAAATACGTGCATATATTTTCTTTGTCTTGTTGGTCTAGGGGTTAGGGTATGCGGCTGTTGATCAAGAGGTCTCGGGTTCGATTTCCGGGTCGCACCAAATATTTGTGTGAACCACAAATATTTGTTTCGGAGTCTGTGTGTTTCTATGTAAAATATGTATGTATTTACAAGAAAAAGTGTTTTTATGTATTTATATCCATTGTCTAGTACCCATAATACAAGCTTTGCTTAGTTTGGGACTAGATGACGTTGTGTGTGAGATGTCCGATTTTTTTTATGTTTTATTTTAAAGCTTGCCAAAGTAACTCAAGTCTTACATGTACTAAATGTTCATTGTACATGTTTAAGCTACTGAAGTCCGTGTCATGGCAGATTAAGAATACAGAGTGTCACCACTCCTATTCATCCCGCGGGTGTCGTAAAAGGCGACAGGAATAAACTACGCAAAACAACATCAATGCAAAGAGAAGAAAAACTTGAAACCAACCCTATACCAACCCGTCTGGCCAGCGTGGTATAGTAGGCCAAACCCTCCTTTCTAAGGAGAGGCCTATGTCCAGCAGTGGACTGTTAAAGGCTGTTGATGATGATGATGAAGCTACTGAAGTAGTCTGGTTGTTTATTGTTAATGTTCTATCAATAATAGTGTCAGTTATCGGATATACAACTGTAAGTATTCTAGGTCATACAATTATGGCAAACACGCTGCTATATAAAGTTATAAATATGATACAAGTTGCGATACTAAGACTGAATCATGCATTCCAGATACTATTTAAATGAATATACAACTTACGTAGGTAAATAGGTTCAGTTAGTATTACTAGATTAGTACACAAGTCTTATTTATATATTTGCAATAAGCAGTGTTCGTTCCAGTAGTAGAAATTCAACAATTTTTATTTATATACACAATAATTGTACGAAATATCATACTAAGTCAAATGCGATATTCGACATAGACGCGGACGCAGCCGCAGGCGAAAGCTAGTTATTAAACGAAGTCCTCCACCGCGTCTGTCTGTCTGTCTGTTCTCGATAAACTCAAAAAGCACTGCACCGATTTAATGGAGACTGGCAAAACACGTTCTGGCTACGTAATCTTGCCGTTGGATGGTTTTAAACCGCCCGAAGGCCTCCACCGACCGATCGCTTACCGTGACCTCCGAATCACGGAAACGCTCATAACATATCATGCCACAAACGGTCACCCATCTAGGTACGGACCGCGCCGTCGTTGCTTACCCTCGGTGATTGTTTATCTAAGTCCTCTAGGCTATGAGAGCTTCGAGAATGGACATAGGCTACTTTTTACTGCAGTGACCGACATAGAAGGCGGAGTCGCGGTCGAAAGCTAGTTATATATATAAGAGTTCTAGATTCTTAATTATATATACACAGTGACGTAAGAGCACCAATTAAGTTATCGAATACCAACCTAATATGAACCGAATACGTACTTATCATTTGGTGGCTATTTTTAGTCTTTATCGACGGTTATACTTCACCAAATATTACATTTCGACAACAAATAAGCCAAGTATAAAGTATAATTTTCCTCTAAATTCGTTTAGGTGGTCCGTAGTTTTTACAATGACACCAACATAAATCCTGACAATATGATGTCAATGGGACAAACTATAAGGTATTTTTAAACAAATGACTTATTGAACAATATGAATTACTAATCATTTTCGGCCGTTTTCAACAAATTATCTCTAGTAATAAAATTACTAGAATACTCTCCTTCTGACGAAGTTAAGTAAGACTGTTATGGAGTCTAAATGATTTTATTGTCAATTTTAATCGATATCACAATCACTCGTACTATTGCCAACCCAAAGAGAAGCTCAACTAATTTACATAAAGATTTCTACAGAGAGTGAACACGAGCTGGTGTGTCATCAGTACTCATTATTGCTATCTAAGAGTTATTGGATGAAAATAATCAAGCAGTTTGGTTACTATGTCATTCTACGATTTATCTCTAATGAATAAATTGTACCTACATTTTTTTTCTAATTAAAATTAAGACTGCCATTTTTATTCATGAAAAAAGACTTTCCAATATTTTTCTTTTTTTATCTCGAAGACCAGACTATGCCTAGAAAAGAAATTAACGAGAATAGTCGGCAGAATCTAAGGAAAAACAAGAACAAGTTTAAAACCTTTAAAATATTATTTTTAACGAAATAAACTAATAACATTAATTAATAAAAAAAATCAAAAGAGCCGACCTATATCCAAGAAATCGATATTTTCTTACTCGAATATACATCGATGGATATTTTTTATTTATCTTAAACAACTGCTCACTACACTTACAGTTACCCAACACTTGTATCGAGCCAATTTGATATGATCTAGCACATTACTAAGTATTTAGTCTTATTTTCAAATAATCCAAAATATTTGCTCAATGAGTAACACCGGCCTCGTTATTACGGAGTTGGATGATCATCACAAATGTACTCTAGTCGTTGAGTCAATCATCAGAGTGAGTCACCCGCGGAGACCGCCAGGAATTTGGGCAGCATCTTATTGAACCCGAACTGAATTAAGTGTGACATTGTTTACAATGCTCTAGAGTGAGTCGTCTACACCTACGTAAGTATTAAAAAAATAACTTCTAATTTCGCAATGAATTCAGGAAGCATTTATTTTTAATGAGTCATTGTTTTATCTTCCTTACTAAAACATCTGTTTATATAATTGTTTGAAAGTGGCAATCTCTTCAACTACACCATAGATTTAGAAGATTTAGTTTTTGTATTGGACAAAGTATTTAGTCCAGAAGGATATTTTACATTACGCTACGACCCTTAAGATAGGAACAGCGACCATCACCTTAAATGAACTATGGGGAGAGGCTAAGGGTAGTGCATATATAAATATGTAAACATAACAGTTCATTACTTTAGGACCTCTATTTTAAGGCCGCTGCATACGTGACGGGATTTTACACGGACGGGACGTGGACATGGTTGCCTCGTTATAAACGGGAACGTGATTTAAATACATACGCATCGTGACTGTGACTCGGATCTAACGTGTTAGTGTTGTGAACAAGGAAATATGTATTTTTCAATTCAAGAATTGGCTTTAATGCAGCGGCCTTTAATCTTTTTTCGTGGTTTTATTAGACTCAGATCTTACATGCGAGTTAATAAGTTTTTTTTTTAAATTGGTATTTTCTATTCCTTACTGACTGTCTGACAGACAACGGACACCCGAAACTACTGCGCGCATGAAGCTGAAAAGCATTTGTGTTGTGTTTGAGGAGCGCAGGCGAGCACTAAGAGAGGATTTTGGAAAATTCCATCAGATTCCCAAAGTAAAACATCAGAATAACACGTCGACGAAGCTGCGGCCAATAGCTAGTCCATATATAATTTCAGTTAAGTCAAACTTTGTCAAATATTTAAAGAGTACTTATTATTTTTCGAACTTATAATGAAGTTTGGTAGACACCTACACGTCTAGACAAGTCAAGTTTAATAACACAGTTTAGTTTCTAGATATTTGAATACGACAGCAAAGGTGACCTGTTACCACTTTAATATTTATGAAGGTGTCAAATTAATCACATATTTTCGTTTAACACAGTAATTTACAGACAAAATGTTCTATTGCTGAAAAGAAAATTTTGTGACAGAGACAGAATATATACATTTATTTTAAAGTAAACATAAGCTAATATAATTACAGGTAAAATACGCTCTTGAACTAATCTTCGGCGAGGATTTTTTTTTAATTTGATGCCCACCAAAGTGACTCCACTCTGCCTGATGGTAAGCATGAATGGAATCCAAGTGGGGGGCCACCAGACTGCCTGCGATGCAGGAAATATGGCGATGCTGACCCAAACTATGGCGGCTTTGTGAGATGCTTTTTCACACCCCTCTTAAAGGACCCGGGATCATAATGAGAATATATACCTTCCAGTGCCGAGGAGTCCAACCTTGCCACTATGATCCCGGGTACTATAAGCAGGCGTGAAATGCATCTCACTATACCGCCATAGTGTGAGCCACCATGCTATATTTTCTACATTTGCAACGAGCATAGTGGCCCACTCTTAGATTCTACTCAAGCTTTCCATCAAGCAGAGTAGAACCATTTTGGCAGGCTCATAAAAAATACACACATCAGCTAATATCATTAATTACGAAACTACATTTGATAATGCAAAAAAATAGTTAAAAAAAACTGGTCTCTAAAACGACTACTATACAAATGAAATAAAAAAAAACTTACATATTTTAGTCACAAAAACCGCTGATGTACATTTAAAAGCACAATAATACCATCTCTCCTGTCACTGTCATATCCGCACACTGTCATGCGCGTGCGCATCTAGGATGTAATCCTGTTAATTTAGGGTGCCCCACGAGGGTGTGGCCAGTGACCTTTACAAAATGAGACTAACACAATTACACAAGGTACGTGTGATGTAATTAGTTGCACTCATTCAATTCAGATCTATTTATAGGCTTGACTAAGGCCCGCATGTTGCAATACGTGTTTGTATGCCTAATTACGTACAACTAGATAGAAAATGCTGTGTGAACAGAAACTGATCAGTACGGAGAACTGACTAAACAATTTAATTTTGTATATGATTTTCAAGTTAATCGTTTTACTAGGTTTTTTTATCCAGTGAGTGCGAGTATCTGCGAATTCAACAATAGCAATCATAAATTCTGTGAATGGTATTAATATATTATTCATCGAAAGAGGCCCTTCTTCACTAGTAAAACTTTATATTTATTTGTTACATTAGCATATAGTATATAATCATCCCACAATAGTTAAAATCAATTTGTATTTCCAAATATACAGCTTTTCACTGAATGTTTAGGGAAGTGTGTACGGTACTCTTACATCAAGAAACCTATTTATCAAATTTTAGAATGTCTGTATCTCTTCTAAAATAGCTGTAACAGTTTTGACGGGACGATATAAGTAGCAACTTGGAATACTTTTATTTTAGACTAACGACGCGACGATGCGCTGTTAATTTCGATTTTTATTCAAAAATTACATAAACAACCGTGGGTAGCAACAGTAAAGTCATTATTTGTACCTTGAGTACAGATCTACGCCTTACATATATTTATTAAATGTACATATTCTTTGGTGTTCAATTTACGTTTCTTCATTATTTGTATCGTGTAGAAAAATGGGTTATATACACACACCCTTCTTACTTACTTTTTAGCTTAAGTCAATTTTGTTCCGTCTGTTTCCTACAGAACCTTGCCTCGTATTACGCAAGAGAATCTAAACTTACTTATGTTTACGTCTACCATTATGATCAGGGATTTATATCCCTGATCATATCACTTTTATAAGTGTCAGTATCAATCATAGCAAACTTTAATGTTAAGGCAGTGCATTCCACTATTGGGACCACGATGGGTCCTTGCGGTACACCTTTTAATAAACATGCAATCCGTTTAGTATAACTTTTTCTAATGTCAATTTAATCAAAGAAAGTGCACTACTTATTACAAAACTGTCTCATTGTATCACTTTAATAAAAATTGTTTTGTCACTCACATTTACCTTCAAATGGTGCATGAGTTGCTGTTCATGCTCTTGCGCCAGCTGCTGGCGCTGCTGTTGAAAGTGTTGTAACAGGATCTCTTGCTGTAACTGCTGTTGCTTCTTTAACTGTAACATTTAGATGAACAATTAATGATATAAGAAATTTAGAACCTAATGTATTTGTTAGTACTACCATCACTGGATGAATTACTATACAAGTGTTTAGCGTAAACGTGTTTTTATCAATGCAATGCAGTTTCGAATGAATTTATAATATTTCTTGACAAATTAGTTTCCAGTCACACAATCGTGTGTAGCTAATAATATTAAATGCATATTATTAATGACAAACAGCTGTAAATAACACTAGTTACAACACTATCACATCAAAACACGGTGTCACATTGAACTAAGTTTGTTTATTTGCATCAATGCATAATTGTGAATATTATTTTATATTGAGGAAGTTCTTTTCCAAACCATGTCCAGATACTTGTACAACTTCTTCATAATTTATGATTTTTGTTATATTTAAATGAAACTCGTGTTTTTGCAGGAATTATCACAAGCTTTTGATTGCGTTAAATTGCTTCAAAAATGACATTTCAAAGTAAATAATGCTTATAATTATTCCCCAAAGCATTGTGATCATGACTTCCTCCACTTAATGATCAAGAATTGTGACAAAATTTGGACATGATGTATCGTTGAATGTGACACACACGGCTGTTAACACTTATAATCGTAATTTAAACTCACTTGCAACAGGAAACTATTCTCTAATGTCTGTTTCGCCCGCTCAGCAATATGATTCTTTCTTGGATTCTGATTCTGACAACGAGAGATGAAATAAAATGTAGGATACAGTCGAATTTCGACCAAAGTGGGAATAATAAAGGGGTCGGTCCAAACATGGAACAGATGGTACACCAGATTTGTTTAGTGACGATATTTGACAGCCGATCGATAAAAGCAAAAGAAAACAAAATTAACCATGAATAGAACTGTCAAGCAGCGACATAAAAAAACTGGTGTGTTTACAGAACTATGGAACTGTTTAGCTTAAAAATAACTTTGTACTAAAGAAAGATTTGGTTTCTACGTGAAAGTATAGATAACAATTATTAAACTATGTTTATAAACGGAATCGCAATTTTTATTTGTTTATATTTTGCTAACTATTGATATTTCATTTCTTATTTTGTCTCTCATCATAAGAGCTTGGCTGCTCAACATTAGTTACATCACTAGGTGTTAGCAAAATACCAGAACTACTTTCTTGAACTGCCGTTACTCTGAACTGACAGCCATTTTTGGCTCATGCACAGGTATTTAAATGTACTCGTAAACTATGTAATGTAAGTAGAAATATCGTTATACTTTCATAAATTCTAAATTTTAGTATTAAATTGACGCTATTTTCAATACCACATCAGTAACTGGTGCAACCTTGCATCGGTTAGCGGAAGATATACACAAAAAAATAACTAATCGTCCGTACGAGGTGCGCGTACGCTTATTTCTGGCGACGCGCGCATTATTTTGGTTTGATGGGGAAAAATGGCGGGCAGCTGGAATGCGCACTTTCTGCGAATAGAACACGCGGACGGATGTTTTGCGTGCGCGAGTGGGCGGGACGTTGTCGTGGTTCATAAGAGTCCGGGGATCGATGATTGAAGATGTAGAATGCCTTATAGACAATACGGAAGAACCTGGTTTAATTGCGCCGACAGAATGTGTCTGCTATTTTGATTTTATGCGCAGTAATAAACATTATTTATCTCAAGTTTAAAATAAATAATGAAACGACAAGAAAATCCTTTCATACTGTTATTTCAGTAATACTTCAAAGTTTTCGCTAACCAGTGTATTGTAGGACGTCTTGTTGAACACAGACAAAATTTCTAGGCAATAAAATTCAAAAAAAGTAAGGACGGAGAACCGAGGGGCCGTTTAATCTTTCATATTTAGTTCCAAGCCATATAACAAAGATAAGTACGTAAGCAAATCATTTAAGCGATGTATACGTAGTGTATTCGTTCAGGTATAAATAGAGACGCGCGCGCGGCATTAATATCTGGTAAAAATAATGCACATGTAGGTAGACTTGGCTATATTTCAGGAAAAGGTCACGGTAACGTTCTCCGTAGTTTTACCACAGATTTTTTTTCTAATGGTATATTTAACTATTCATCCCACGTGGGTGTCGTAAAAGGCGACTAAGGGATAAACTACGCACGACAACATCAATGCAAAGAGAAGGAAAACTTGAAACCAACCCTATACCAACCCGTCTGGCCAGCGTGGTATAGTAGGCCAATACCACCTTTTCAAGGAGAGGCCTATGTCCAGCAGTGGACTGTTAAAGGCTGTTGATGATGATGATGATGATGAATGATGACCTATTTGGTCATCTAGATTCCCGCCGCCTATAAAAACTTGTAACGATGTCGCAACTGTCAGAATTAGGCAGGGTACGGAGAACTTTAGCAGTTTTGCTGTTCCGGTAACCGCGCTCAATCGACGTAGTGAAGCAAAGGAATTGTTTCAAACTAGTTACTTATAATGGTGCGTGGTCTTCAACGGTTAAAATATTTCCGATTGTTCCGCTCCTAAGGCTCGAATCACTTTATTACATTGCTTATAACTTTTATCAATATATATACCAATAAGTAATGGTGAAAGAGATTGGCGCTTTTGATATTTGTAAAGCGTTTCGAAGTTCCAGGGAAATAGTACTGTTCAAAAATTAATATATTTCGGTCCACACCAACGATCACTTTCATTTCATTTTCCTGGAAAATAGTCCGACTTAAATTTCGATATTTTTTCCATGATCGATTTCATTCTTCGGATGGACAAAACGGTAAGTTCTCTCCATATTGAAAATATGCTTCGTCCATAGCCCGGGGAGCCTATCCTTTATTTCTTTTATCTTTTCTAGGACTTTGCTCTAAATTATCATATTGTGCTTAATCAGTAGCATCATATTTATTTCAGTAAGCCACCCTGCTTTTCACAATATTTGTGAATTTTAAAATTATTTAAATTAAGTTTCTATTGTTTGGTGTCATATCATTGTTTTTATTTAAATATTATTTATTTGCAATTCGTTTTCGTATTTCATCAAAAACTAATAAATTTTAATGACAATTTTACTTGTAATCAATACATATTCGCCAATATTACCAACCAGGAATCACCATTTACATAAACAAACCGGTGAAAATATTTATATTTTTATTAGATCTAAGATATCATTATCTTACCAATTTAAACCCAAGAAAAGCATTGAAGAAATGAAAAAGTATTTAAGCAAACTACGCAAAAGTTACTTTTTGATATAATTAAACAAAATTACAAAAAGAGATGCATAAAGGGTTCTTTAATATAGAAATGAATAACGATGAACATGAACAAGAATATTATGATAAAATCGACGAATCTGGTATAAACAAAATTGAAATTTTAATTTTTTTTTAACAGAATTCCATGTATATAAATATGATAATCCTATGTCGTCATCTGGAGCCATCGTGAAGGATACTCTGAGGACAAAATATTATTTGGACCTTTAGTAATAGGAGTGAAGGCAGATATAAGACGCGGTACCTGCATTATCTGGTGGTGGAAGCTGGTGTCGGCAAGCGGAAGGCGCGGCGCGTGTGGTGGTGATGGTGTGTGCTGTGGGGAGCCCTCTGTCCCCCCTCCGCTTTCATGCGCCATCTCTGCTGAAGAGAGGAAAAAATACTATTAGCATGCAAGCATTACTAGTATGTGTTGGTGAGATACATGGTATTGTAAAGAGGTAAGAAGAAGAAAGAAAGAAAAAGTATTAAGTTCTGCAGTAGAATGGTTTCTTTGTCAGAGGGACTTAATCCTAGAACCCTACACTATCTAGCACAATCATTTTCCTACTCTAGGGTACTGAAGTACCCCTTCATACAATCTGAAAAATCATCAAAGAAAGAATAACTATAAATAATTAGGATCGACTTGAGACCACAAATCCGCCTTATTATATAAAATTAGTGTTAGTTTGAACACCTTGTGCAAACATTTGATACTGCTGATGAGAACCCATATCTCCAGGGTTAAGAGTGGTAACTTACCAAACACACAGACCGTATTACAGGAATGAACTTAAACATTACTAGGAAATTAATATCAGCAGTGTGTGGATGAAAACGTACATGCACGGTTCAAATTCAGAAGAAGAATAATTCAGATTCAGAACTGCTTAGTTGGAATCTTGGAGTTCAAGTGACAAACTCTATCTTTACAATAATACTGTCCTGCGTAGTTAGTTGACTTTTAAAACACCCACGGTATCAATAGGGCTGGTGACTGGTGACACTGGTCTTAATTGGTCACCACACTGGTCTTAATTGGTTTCCTTACTAAAACTAGCACGTCTTACTGTTATGTATTATAGTTGGAGGGATTTTTTTGACTGTTGGACTGTTGGAAATTAACTTGGTAGTTCAGAAAACTAAAAGGTGAAGTAGAAGACATTTTACTATAATATGTCACCTTGTATTCCGCATAAGTGGTATATGTTATATTGCTATATGCTAAATACGAAATATTCATGATGGATTTCCAAACGTGTAGTATTTATCTTTAAGTATTCCAACTATTTATTCGGTCAAGTGTGTTTGGTTTTAAGATTCAGACTAAACACTATAACATTGTTTATACAAATTATATTAAAGCTTTCCAGAAATCCCACACGAAATCGTTCCGCATTTTTCTAAAGTCGTTAGTATTTGCTGACGACATCACACGATGCTTTAGCGTAAATGATATTATTCCTTGTCCATTTGTTTTCAACTTTCCAAACTAGGTCTACTAAAATTTAGTTCCGTACTGTATATAAGCTTTCGCCCGCGACTCCGCCCGCGTGTAGGTCGGTTATCGCGGTAAAAAGTAGCCCATGTCCTTTTTCAGGCTCTAGATCTAGACTATCTGACAGACAAATTTACTATCGTTTTGATAATATTAGAAAGGATTATATTAACGTAAAGGAATCAAAGATATTTGGTAAAACCAATATCCAGTCTAACGTTTTGACGAGATGTTATTAGTTGTAATTTTAAATTTGTGCTGTCAGCCGCTCGTAAATAATGCCAATAGACCTTATACCGTAAATTCTTAATAGTGTGTTGTTAATAACTTTTCTAAATTTGTAGATCTATGTAAACTTATCTAAACTTTACATAAATTACACAACAACAGTATTTTAAATAAGCAATAGCTTTCAGAAATAGGTTTGGAGGTGGTGATACTTCATCATCCATGAACTTGCATACATCACAGTATATAATATCACTAAAAAGATACAACAAGTTACTATTTTATCCAAACTAAAGAAGAAAAGAAAAATATTTGATAGACAGTTAATAGTTTAACAGTCCATACTTCTCAAATTCGCTTTCTAGTATCAAATTGTACGAATACAAGTAAAACTCGATGAAGTAAATTTAGAGTCAAGTATTTCAGGTACTGACATAAAAGTCTACACACAGCCTCCTCCCATCGATAGCCTGTGACCTAAATATAATCCTGGTGGGGTGAGGGATAGGTCGCGTACTAGTTCGAAGAAAATGTCTTACTGATAAAGTTATAGCTATTAATGTCAATATTCCTAGTAAGAATTTAACGATTTACTTTTGTTCAGGATAAATAGATAAAAGCCGCGGAAAAAGCTAGTTGTACACATTTTTAACACTTGTTCAAATTATGTACAACTAGCTAATAGGACACTTGCCCTATTAGCTGCAAAACTTCAATGTTTGTTTAATTGCTTTTCTTGGTATTTAATTTTGACATCCTTATGTCCCCGATTGCTCTGGAGAAATTTGAAGGAGGCCTATATAGCTATGGACGTATTTTGATGATGATGATATTTCAAACCTTAGAACTTCAAACCTTACGAAGGTTTGTGTTCACCTCGAAATACTCTAAAATATCTGCTCAGTTTTAGTTTAAATTTACAGCTGATGTTTTAACCGCCTCAGAAATAGTTTTTGTTCAGTCAACCTTACAGTATAGAAGTCATCATTAAATAAAATGTATTTATTTTATATTTTGATCATTTGACCTCTGACAGGGCTAATTGTTTAGAAATATTATTAGGATATACTAGATTATTGTAGCAAATTGTGAATATGGTAATCAAGTTTCTTGTAATCATTTTAATATTATATTCCAATAATATACATATGTGTATTATGCAACATGTTGCGCAACCAAACCTAATATTATAAGATTGCTCTTAAAGTTGCATAAGGTTGCACGATCTGCGTCCCGACCTGCTGCACCCATTAAATGTAGGTCGCCGGGGGACTGCGGTGAAGCCTGCGGGAGAGGGTGGCCTCCTCACGCGGGGTGGCAGGGGAGAGGTGCGACAGCTATTTTTGGCCGTGGATATATTTAGAGGAGCTGCCCAGCCGGGACTCTGAGACTTTTGCTTTACGGATCCTGAGTTTCGAGGTCACAGCCTCAATTTTATAGATATATACCTGTTTATCTGAACCCAATAATGAGACGCAGATTCTAACAGAAAACTTTGTAGAGCATTCGTTTGTTTTCACTAAGGAGCCTCTTATGATAATGATGGCTAACACTGTCATTATTGAGGATGTTGTCGACGGCGTTATTGATGCGGTCAGCATGACCATGTTGGTTTTCAGGGCCTTCGTCCATACTGGAGTTCTATAAAAGGCCATGGACCGCACAATCACGGGGGACCCCCTTCAACTATGACTCAACGGGCGGCATTTACCGCGACCCGTTTCTTAGTTTAAGACCTAAAACGTCTATTTAAAGTTCACATATATGTTATTCAACGAATATATCACTGAGACTTCAACTCATTTCCAAATAGGGTTAAGTTCCTCAAATATATCGAATTATTTCAATCGATAAAGCGGAAATTAAGCGACGAACTAATTGTGCAAATGAATATTTCAGGTCAGACTATTTATGCAATAATCGATTTTGTTGCATTTAGTAATTGGGTTTTTTTTTCGAGAATGATTTGTGTTATAATATAAATAGTAGAGTACAAAAAAATGACGACTTGAGATCCTTCTTTTTTAGTTGGTGAATTTTAAACATGAATAACTTTATAAGCAAAAAGTTCACAGCAATACAGTTGAGTCAAATATATTTTATGGTTCTTAAGATTTTAAAATACTGTCTCAGGATCATCCACATATGCTACATACACAATTTTTATCTTTAAAACGGTAGGAAGGAATATATTAATAGGAATATTTATATTCAAATAAACCTAAACATGTATTTTTATTCCATGTATTACACTCAATATTCTTAACGGTAGGAAAAGCGAATGAGGGACTACACTATGACACACAACAGCACTCCAAAGAGATGGAAAATTGGAAACAAAGCCTTCAATAATTCTTCGAAGGAGAGACGTATGACAGTCGTGGATTGGTAAAGGCTTATTTTTAAATCCATACAAATAAATCACACCCAGAGACGAAACAAGTAATCGTGTTCAACACACAACATTTGTTCGAAGTGTGAATCGAACTAAAGACCATCCAAAAAACAGACTAGTAAGCTATAAAATCTACTTCTATGTTAACTTTAGCTAATGGAACAGGTTTTAGCCTTTTATTGAAGATGTTTATCTTATCGTACTACGCGGGGGATGTCGCCTCTACGAGCGTAGCACTCTCTACGAGCCGATCACTTTAATGATAACCGTGGAATATTCAAGGCAAAATATGTATAAATTTTAGTGAAATATTTTGCATCATGGAATTTAATAATTTCACTTTTTGAACTTGGAATGAGTCTAACGTCTTGGAGTTCTTTGTTTCCGTTTCATGTATATTTGTTAACTTCACCGTGACACAACGGACTAAAGCGAGATTTATATACATAAATAATTACGGTAGATACCTTCACTGTTAGATGTGAATCATACCCATGCGAATTAAACATCAATTCCTGCGAAAGTTTTTTAGTATGTATGTATGTATGTTTGTTGCTTTGGATGAAACTTTACAGTAATATAGCTTATATATCAGAATAACACATAGGTTACTTTTTACTGCAATAATCGAGATACACGCGGGCGAAGCCGCGGGCGAAAGCTAGTATAATATAAAATCACAAAAGCCTTTTTTTATAATAAACGTGCAAAACAAAAAAGTTTTTGACATTTGAAATACGTAAATACTTTTTTAAATTAAAGTGTAAAAATTGCGTAAGTTCGGCGTTACCGTCTCTTTGAGAACTTACGCAATGTTGTTAGAAGTTTTTGTACAACTTCCTTTGCAGGAAAATTCATCATTTAGGCCTTTACAAATTGAAAAGCCCCTTTCTTTATGGCTGTACGGTACCCTGTTTAGTCTTCACAAATATTTATTTCATTTTGATATCGAAAATTAAAATAAGCAATAAAATAGGAGTGGCCAATTGCAGTACCTTGAAGCTAAAATATATTTTTCAAAACTTAATAAGTATATCTTTCGACACAGTGGCTTGTCCTCTAAGAATACATTTACCAGAGGTTGTTCAACCTATTACGCTTTTTGAGTTTTATTAACGATCATTGTGGTTTGAGTGTTTATCATAAACACCGCAATATTTTTTTAAAGCAATCACTCTTTGGATCTGAATTAAGTTTGCGTGGACGTTGGATAGTGTGGACATGCCAGTGGGACATGCCAATTTTAAATGACCTTGGCCCAGAGACTTGTAATTTAAAATGCCACAATTTACTAGAGCAGAAGTACAACAAAGCTAGGATCAACAAAGCCGGCCGGGTTGCGCCGCCCGCGCACCTCTCACCCCGCCATTTTATATTTAGAACACCCGGCAACACGCCGCGCGACAAGTGAAGGACGTGCCCCGCCCGCGCCTCGATATCCCCGTCTCCTTCGCGCTTACTTAACGCAATAGCCGTTCGAGCGAGAAACAACACTATACACAACGAAATGATTAAATTTTAAAAATAGAACATACATGCGAGCTACTAAACGTGACACAGTCGAATTATTTGATTAATACGCGAGATCGGTTTGTGTACCAATTATACACATAATACATAGCCGAGTACACGTAACAAACATCTACAATGTGTTACGTGTGGCGATGTGGCGACACGCGAACTCAGTTCTGCAATGCATCAAAACATACCAATTAACTCTGCTATTGGCCCCGTGTCTCACACATTGCATAATTTGATGTTTTTTTTATTCAAAACCGAGATACAATTACTAGTGTTGTGCCTAATTTAAAGCAACGTCCGGGACTCGGTCATTATTTCTGCGCCTCGTAATAAATGTTTGCATTGTTGAACTCGGATAATGAGTGGTACAAAACGTGGGTGGTACATCTTGTATTTTTTGTAAATGTTTTATTAAGTTTTTATGAAACAAATTGATTAATCATGGTGTTTGGGCCACGTGACGGTCGGCATACAACGTAATGGAGGTATTTCTTGCGTTTTGTTCTCATCCACGTGATACTTCGTTTACTATAACCGTGTATATTTATGTACACATATAATTAACTCCAAGAAACATTTTTAATCTTCTTGTTTGAGATTGTGGTTTAATTGTATCGTGTTTGTTTTTATTAAGAAAAAACTTTAGCTGATACTTTGAATTATTTCTAGTATTTTGAATTTTTTAGTCTTTCCCACTGCATAAAGGACAAGTAGAGGTTTTATTAAAGTCTGTACTTTAATGAACCTACTGACGTTAAATACTTTTTACCCTACTACGGTTAAGTCAAAAGGAAGGCAAATATTTTTAGCAGCTTATGTATGTTTGTATGTTTCACGGTAGCGTCTAATCTAATTAACCATTTTAATGAATAAAGTGTCAATAGGTTCGATATAAGGGCCCGGGTGATAGAATGTGTGTGTGTGTGTGTGTATGGGTAAAACGGGAAACACGTATCTTCTATGTTAACGAAGTAAATTAAATATTTTCAAATCACGTGAACTTAAGCAAATCTAGTGAGTTTAATACACGTATAAATAAATAAACTGTACAATAAATGTTGTATAATTCGTCTGTAGTTTCGAGGACAATATAACAGGTATTTGTATGTACCCTTTGTACAGCTATAAATGACGTATTAATGACTCTTGAACTGTAGGCCTCTATGGATGGGTGGTAGGCACTTACTACTAGGTAATCAGACTAATCAGACTACTCGTTAAGCCCTTATACTACAAAATACCTAAAACAAAAACTACAAAATTAAAGCAACATACAGGATGCTATTATCAAGCCATAACGCTTATAACTATAGTACTAAAACTGCAATGTAATATTAAATATAAAAATCACTGTCATCTTTGACAGTTGTCACTAGTGTCACATTAGTACTCCGAGGTAAATTAGGTATATATTTATAATGTATTACACTTTATTTGTGATAAAACAAGCACGTATGAAATGAATATATATCGAATCCTCCTAGCCATTATTCCCAATTTTATTTGGGGTCGGCTACTAGTTCAACCGTTTATAACTGAATTTCAGTTTTTCCACGGAGCGACTGGCATCGGACCTCCGCAACCCTAAGGGAGAACTGAAATTCGAAGATTGAACTAGTTGTCAATATATTTGAGGGCCACTGACTTCCCAATAACGATTGCCATAGATGTTTATGACAACCGGGACCGATAGCTTTACGTGCTCTCCGAGGCACGGGCGTGAATCACCGCCAAACTTCCGAACTCCGGGCAGTTATTAGGAATTTCCTAAGAAAATCCCAAAAACACTTTTTTGGCCCGACCCGGGATTTGAACCCGAGACCTCTTGATTAGCAGTCGCATACGCTAACCACTAGACCAACGAGGCAGTGAAATGAATATAATATATGTGACATAAAATAATACCGCTTGTTTATAGTTACTTCGTCAGCTTCATAGCTGCCTGTCACAGAGATCAAGCTATATTTAAGGGCTTTAGATGTCATTCAACAAGAACAGTTTATACTCTTGTACCGTCACAGTACTCTACCGCATCCATTCTTCAAATACCCACAAAATCACCCAAAAATAAACATCCATAAAAGCCAACTCTTCACCGTTCCACATTCAGCACGAGCTTCTATTTCTGGTGTAAACTGTTTATTTGATTACTCCTGCGCACGCGCCGCTATTTTCATACTATATGCAACGCCACCGGATGCTAAACATTTGGATTTTGGTTCGATTTTTTACATTATGTACAGGCGAAGTTATTGAACATTTCGGGAAAAACTTAATGCACTAAAATGTATGGTGAATTGTCGGAACAAAATTCTAGATCCTGTTCTGGTATTTGCAAGAGTCGCAACACTATTTCAAATACTAGCATTTGAAAACGACTTTTCATCGGTTAATTCAGATTTATTTGGTATGTCTACATTATTTTGTCATAGTTAATTCTCCTTCTTCAGGGCGATAAAAGTTCAAGGCGATAAAGCTTAAATATATATCTAAGAATACTATTTAACTAAAAAACTAAGATTACTACTATAGCAATCCTCTACAGTTAGAAATTAGACTTCAAATAACAAAGCGTCATATGTACTAACATACATATTTACCAGAGTTTAGGACGTTCTATTACATTCTCTGAAGGTTGGACCTAAACATAAATCATGTTTCACCTGTATTTAAAAATAAAACAATACATATTTACATACACATATAAGAAAAACACATCTGAATAAATACTTTACGAAACACCTTCAGATGACACGAATGTGTTAAGAATAAATATAAACTCAATACAAAGAGTACAATTCGTTGCCTTTTTAACAGCATTCAATATGGCGTAAGAGACGAAAAAACATCGGCTACTAAAAATATGTTGTATGTAAAAATAACGTGTACCGATTCGGGACAGGAGTACACACGGGCGGCTGTTGTGTGCGCGTGCGTTCATTCAATAATACAAGAAGAATGGCCGCGATGAATACCTTTTTATATTTTTTAACTATTTTACTGTTACTTTAAGTTATTAGAATTAAAACATGTTTATGATGAGTATCCTTAATCTATCCAGTATTCGCTATAGAGTATGTGTATTATCTTTTGTGTGACGTGTATATTAGTACATAAATATTTCTGTATATCAAAGAAACACTTTTTTTATATACATATTTTAACCTACCAAATTGATTACGCTGCCCAATGGAAAGCATGAGTGTTTTTTTTTTTCTTTTTATATTTTTTATAGTAGCTGCCAAAATGACTTTACCCTGCCTGATGGAAAGCATGAACAAAATCCAGAAGTGGAGGCCACCATCCTCACTGCCACAACGGACAGTGCAACAATGTGACCCACACTATGGCGGCCTAGTAAGAGGCTTTTTCACGCCCCGCTTGAACGACCCGGGGTCATAGAAGGGAGGAAACACATGCGTTGGTAGAGAGTTCCAGGTTTTAACTGCTCGGCATAAAATGATGCAGAATGATTGGGCCTCCGGTCTCACACTCACCAACGAAAGACGACAGCACGAACACTGACATTTTTGGTACATTTTTTGTGTAACCCTTACAAAAAAAAACAACTCCTCCGGTGGAGCCGAAGCCACATTCTTGCTGAAATCAGCGTGGCTCTACTACTACCTACACTTCAACGCAATAAATATTTTAAGCAGATATTTTACCGCAATTAGAAGGTAAAAACCGAATTATAATTAAAGCATTGAATGTAAATGTCACACAAATAACCAATGAGATTATACTGTCAATCTAAATAAGAATTTCTATTGCTACACCTTACTCACCATCTCGAGATATACATCTATATTTTGAATTAAATTTAATAGTTGTAAAGTTCATTTTAATAAAACGCAGTGACCTATAAAACGGCATTCCGCGTTCGCTAGCGCAATATGCCATCGTATGTGTGATTGTATTTAAGTACTTTTCTGTGAACTGGCTCTCATCAGCGTCCGGTGCGACTTATAATAACTGCACACGCTAAATACTTCAATATATCACATATAAATAAAACGTTGCATTTTTCAGGCCTACTCTTTTAATGTAAGGAACAAACGAGCCGACGGACATGATGGTAAGTATTCACCAATGTCCATGGACTTCTGAGTTTCAAGACAGAGAAATGTGTTTGACAATCTTTATATTTCCTTCCCTGAAGAAGAAATGGGGTGTTGATAACCTTCATCGTGTTAAACATAACAATAGAATTGCCGAAAATCATTTCAGTATCTTTCGCGCTATTTTACGTTCCATGGATATAAAATTAAAAAATTGGGCAATGAACGGGCATATTATTATAATGGTTTTATGTAAAGATTGTATTTTATTATTCTTGCTGTCATATTTCTTTGGTGAGTGTGAGACCGGAGGCCTAATCATTCTGCATCATTCTCCCGGCATCCGGAGGCCGGGAGAATGATGATATATCTGACCAGACGGCCATGGTATGGGGTCACCATGCAGCATTGTCACATTCACAATGGGGGGGTACTCCCGGTTTCTAGTCATGCTTTCAATCAGTAAGAGTAGAGTCACTTTTGCTTAGACATATAAAAAAAAAATAGATCTGACCGTGTTTGCTGTTCTTCATTATCTACAAGCTAAATAAAAAGAATAGTTTCTTGACGCAATGTATTGATGTTATCTTGGAAATGTGTTGTAAATGAACGTTAAGACACTTG
Source organism: Phragmatobia fuliginosa (assembly GCA_932526445.1). Taxonomy (NCBI): domain Eukaryota; kingdom Metazoa; phylum Arthropoda; class Insecta; order Lepidoptera; family Erebidae; genus Phragmatobia; species Phragmatobia fuliginosa. Next base: position 21,974,412 of record OW052067.1, on the reverse strand, counting down.
CAAGGCCTGATGTTAAATATTAATAGGTCATTGTATGCACAGCGCGGTTATATCGCCGCGTCTAGTCTTCCGCTTGCCTTCGAACGATTGTATCTACTATTGGAAAGTATCTTGTCTATGACGTCAACATTGTTTTAAATATTTTTATTACACATTAAATTTGTGTACTTGGAGTCGTTTGATAAATACTTATGAATTCAGAATGATATAATTTTTAACATTCAACAATCTTAACACAGCTACTTCTTGTCCAAAACTAAGCAGATCTTGCACTACAGAAGCGTATCAAATCCAGGTAACTTATAGGACAAGATTATTGCCCTCAACCGAATTCTTTAGGAATGAAATGGGCAGATTTGGGAATTCGATATACAAAATAAACTTATGTACGAAGGGCAAGCAACGGTAGGGAAGGGTGGTGTCTATACGGATTGGGGAATGTAAACAATAGCTCTAGTAGGTCAGGGTCGCATACCTATAAGTTAAAGTGGCTGTTGCCGAGAACTAAGCCACCTTTGCCAAGCCACTTTAACCACCATCAGTAGTTGAAATTGAAATTTAAAAAAAACGTTTTATTCTTGGCCCACAATTCATTAAACAAAGATAATAATAAAATTTACTGTACTGAGCCTTGAATGGGTTACCAACTACGCAAAATACTAGACGGTTTACGTGCAGCCTTGATATGGCAACATATTCGTGCACCCTGCAGCGTTCATCATCATCAATAGTTTTTAACATTTCACTGCTGGGCATAGGCCCCTCCTCTGGAAGGAGGTTAGTTCAGAGGTCCAGTATTGCAGTGATGTTGGTCCTGAGTATTTTGCACTTTAATTCGTAAGTCATCCATGAGATGAATAGGGTAGGATTTCTAGTGTAATATATTTTTCTTTAGCCTTATTAATCTAACATACTATTAAGTTTTGAAGTATTTTCGACATACATAATTAAATGTGTTTGTAGGTATAATTATAATTCTGGCAGATTTATATGTGCACAAATTTATATTTCTAAACTCCTGAAGGTTGATTTTGGATTAATCTTTAGCCCAAGATCAATGAAACCAGTTCAATGTTTAGTCATATGCAATAAAGCAACATACTAAGGCGTATCATTAGGGGTCATCCATAAATTAAGTCAAGCAGATATCGCTCTTTTTTACACCACTAGCCTGCTCAAAATGATATGTTGTAGATTTTGCAATTGTATACATTAATAAAGTACAAATTGAATTAATAGTTAATAATGTAAAGTATTGAAACTGCCTCAAAATGTCTACTTGAAATAAAACCTTTTTTGAACATCTTATGGAAGGGTAAACCGCTTTGTTACGTAACGCGTTACGGCGCCAGTCTGTCTGGCTTCCCTTTCTCTCACGCATACTGCAGCGGTAGGCAGGCTCCTTCTATCTCAGTTAAACCTACAGGGCTAGCCGTATTCCGAACAAACGCTTCCCTGTCTATATAACCAGTGTTTCAGACATACTGTTAGACCGGACGTTAAACTATTTTAATATTAAATAGTTTAAAGTTATCACTACGATAGACTTTTTTTCATTTGAGGTTTCAAAATCTAAAAACTAAATACAGTGTTATGTACGTAAGTACAGACGTAGATGCATTCGACTTGTATCCGTACTTCAATAGATCTGTATTTTGCGTTTTAGTAAATTACTTCTACATTTAATGTCACTAAACTTAGGATCCGCATCTATCATCATCTTTTGATGTAAAATCAAATATTGTTAATTCCCAATTATCTCGTTACATACTTTTTGAATGATCCCTTATAAGTCACAATTTAAATATCATGTTCTCATAACAACATGTATCAATATTAGAGATTTAATCTTTAAATTAATATTATAACCTTTTAAAATCAACTTATAAATTATACAAAAAGATGTTATCACTTAGTTTTTATACAAATACAATTATGGGGAAGACCAAAATTAGTCGGACACACATGTGTAAAAAATAGGACACAGAGCCATATGCAGTCAATAATTCAGTCCTATTAAAGCAGACACAGCGATGTTCGGTGAATCACAACTATTTATAGCTCATGTATAATTAGTCCACCATACAAAGGCTAGAAGCGTTAAAGAGCTTATTGAGTCATATATTCTTTGTGTTCAACGTAATATGGGAACGATCGTTTACAAGTATGTCATTTATACAAGGGAAGGAAAAATAGAGGCAATATATTACTAATTGTTGTCAAAGGTAGTCATAAATTTTGTTTATGGTATAGAAGATAAATTACAGACCCTGTCAATACTGCAAATGAAATGAAATTCTAGAACCATAAGGGCGGGAGGCTGCTAAATTTAATTGTTAACAAGCAACGAAAACAAGAGACAATTTTGACGATGGCTTATATGTATAGTACTGTGTTGTGATCTTAGAACGTTGACATTTTTACACGCTTTATATTAGCTTCACCTGTATGTTTGTATGTAACCGACTCCTTTGGGTGCGATTTTGACCCACTTTAAACGGCCATTATCGCGTAACTAAATGCAGTCTTATCTCAAACACAACTAAAAACATTTAAACAAATCATCACCCACTTTACTAATGCGTAAACCAATTTGCTTCCATTCGACACTTGAACGCGACACGTGTCACCTGTTCCAACCCTCTCATTCACTTGTCGGTGAACAAGTTCATTTTTTTGTCAACCTGTCCCGACCTGTCCCCCATGTGCACACAAATAGAATAGTAAATCTCCCCCGCTTGCTCTATAAACAGATGGGCGCATTCCATGCTCAGTTATATTTAGACGGACCTAATTCGGGAATCACCGACTCTTTGGACTTTTTTTCGGGCCAAAATATTTTATTGAGTTTTTGTTTAAGTTTGTGTTAAAAGAGATCTGTTTTGTCTCAATTCGGTTTGTTCTCTTTTTACATTTGGTAACTTGGAAGTCTATAAATGAAAACCGATATGGAAAATTATAGTTTTCATTTAAATTTGAATAATAATTCCTTTCTAAATGGTGTAAACTTAAGAAATAAAAATAATACAGTTTATTGCAATTCATCAGGATAAATTAGTGACACTGGTTTAGAAGTGCTGATCAAACATAAACAATTTTGACTAAATTGCGTAATAGAATTATTACCTGATGCTTTTTTATTTTATTTTTAAGTCTACCAAAGTGACTCTACTCTGCCTGATGGAAAGCATGAGTAGAATCCAGAAGTAAGGCCCACCTTCCTCATTGTGAGTGCATACAATGCAGCATGATGACCGACACATTGGCGGCTTGCTGAGATCCTTCTGAATCATTCTGCAGCCTCCAATTTCACACTCACCAACTAATGACAAAAGCACGAATTCTGTCAATTTTGGATGGTATTCTGTGTGAGGGTAGTACTGCCCTGGTCGAGCCGACCTATTCGTGCTGAAATCACTGTGACTCTACTACCTATTAATTATATACACTTAAATTATATTAAATTACACACAATGATAAATAAAACTTAAAATATAAAAATGAAAAAAGTGTCAACCTTCAATTTAATAATATCCACACGTATAACGATGTAATTAATTATAAGGTTAATAACAATTTTGAAAGATTAAGCAAAATTTCAAAAACATTACAAAAAAAACCAAATTTCCGCTTACCCACATCAAGTGACGTCTTCATACTCGTGTTAACAACAAAATTTTATTACATCGAACACTAATGCGAGCTCATGAATCATGGACAAGCAACATTAAGTTACGCCTCAACAGTAATGCAAACAATCAAAGGCCTTACTGAACTCGCTGCTCCAATGTGATCTGCACCAAAAATATACATCGAGTAAAACTCCAGTCATGGAGGGAGGAGTTGCATGGTTATTTTAAACCAACAAAGAGTGGAACAAGTAGCTTCTAATAATAGCCAGGTCGATACTTTCCCACTAGTTTATTCCCAGACATGGTTTTACAAGGAGCTATTTTGGGACCACTGTTGTTACTTGCGACTTGTAAACACAAAGTTTTTTTTCTGATGTTTTAAACTGGTTAAGTCTAAAAAAAATACTTGCTTTTAACGCTTTATCAAAAATATTTGATTAAAATGTAGTTTTAATCAACTTGTGTTTTCTTGGTGTTTGTTTACTTAGAAAGGCTATCAATTTTCGTTTTTATTTCCCCAGATATTCCCAAGAGTAGTAGTAGTATTTAAGAAGAAATGATGACAGTTAATTATGAACTTCGCCATTGGCGTATTGAAGTCTGATGCTTGATTAATTGCAGAAATGTTGTTTGTTTATCTGACGCTTCGCATTCAAATGCTAATCTATTCATGTTTATTAAACTTTAATTTTATATGATAATCTGTATGTCGTGGTGAATATATTTTTATTTTATACACTGTTGCTTCAAAGATTAAAGAATCAAGATATAGCAATGCTATATAATGTAAATTCTACATTCTTATCTTTGTAGGCATTTCTTGAATTGTTTCTACAAAGAACAAATACATTTTCCGAAGGCCTGAGACTTACAACAATTTCTTTGTCACTTTAGAGAAAATCATTGTCACTTGTATTCATATCTTTAGACACTTGCTGATTTTTTTAATCGGGAAGGTCCATCTTACTAGCCCTTATTATTCCCAATATTATTTGGGGTCGTCTACTAGTTCAAACGGTTTTAGTTGAACATCAGTATTTCCACGGAGCAACTAGCATTGGACCTCCGCAACCTTGCGGGCGAACTGAATTCTATTGAACTAGTTGTTAGTATGTTGTTGGGGAGGTTACGGTAATGTAATTCGCTCAGTGAAAAGTGACAAAGAGGGTGAGATTTTGTGTGATCTCCTGTAACGTCACTCCTTCTGCTCATGTATATGTTGAGGCATAATCATAAACAACCCTTTCTTGTCACAAACTGTTTTGTTTGAGACTATAGAAACTTTACACACACTACACAAAATTTGAAATGCAAATGCTCAATTGACATGTTTATTCGTATTAATGGATCTGTTCTGGCATGTAATTATGTAAGCAAAACAACAGATTTAATGTCAGCAGATCGAACTATCACGTGTTGATGACAAGCCTTTAATCCTGCCCACGTCACTGTTAGTACCTAGATACCTCTCACTAGCATTCGACCGTGTGTATGTATGCATACTAATCATGATTCGCATTTTTTCTTGTATCTTTTATTGTATAATCACAATATCTAGTACAGGCGTTTAATCATTAACAACTTTTATTATTTTATTTCTATGAGGCTGCGAAAGTAACTCTGCCTGATGCATCATGAGTAGAATATGCTCTGATGAATCATGAGTAGAACCTAAGGCAATTATTCACCATACTCAATTCGAACGCACATAATGCAGTATGGTGATCCGAACTATGGTAGCCTATTCAAATGCTTCTACATCATTTGGCCTCTGGTCTCACACTCACCAACGAAATAGGGTCTTACGAATGCTGTCATTTTGCTGTTGGTTTTCTGTGTAAGGATAGTACCGCCCCGGTCGAACCGGCCCATTGCTTTTGAAATCAGCGTCCCTCTACTATCTCCAGTATAAACATTAATTATAAATACACATATTATAAACATCTCTTGAAAGGCAGATTCGATGGAGAGACTTGTCGTGCAAAGTCGTATGGAGGGTACGAGATCGAGGGGTCGGTCCCCAACCCGATGAATAGACCTAATTAAAGCTACTACCAAATCGACTGTATTACAGTGTGTCCGCAATGCAGCAAACCGACAACAGTGGACAGACATGGCAAAACGTGCAGCGGCCCTGAAATTGAGCGGCGACGATGAGTCGCAACACTACCTATCAACTGCCACGACCACTCTGTCAAGAGTGTTCGACTAAGAAGAGATTATAAACATTAATTAACCTTAAGCAATATTTTTTTTGTTATTTTCTATTTTAAACACTCAGCCTTAAAGTTCGTTTCACACATAAAAAAGCATTTTGCTTTACAAAAATCTATTTAAAATTACTTTGTTTTTATTAAATACTTATTTTATTAGTGTTGCCTTTGTGTATCAGATAAAATTATTTTTTCTTTCATCACTCGTTATCTGAGAAAGGATTTCTGTGTGTACTCAATTACTTAAATGAGAACGTTATCACGACGGATTCTAATATTAGAATCAAGGTTAGTAAACAAAATACATCTTCATCCGAATGGTCATCATTTCTCATGATTGAAGAACCGAAACAAATCCATACTAATATTATAATTTCGAAAGGCCCTCTGTCTGTTACGCTTTCTCTGATAAATCGCTGTTTAATTTCGATAAAACTTGTCATGAAGATATGTACACTTTGATGCTTGATAAAGGACCTAATTATTGTGTTTAACAAACTTAGAATTAAAAGCGCAAAAAAGGCCTCAAACCAACTCCGAGAAGGTAAAAAACGAAGCTAAAATAGCTCGGTCGAAATATGAAATAACAAAAATGGCCGGCTAAATATAAAACACGAGTGCGGATCGTGATTGAAGGCGGAGGCTAAATATAGCCCACGGTTTATGGACGTTAGAGCCAGAACGGCGCAGGGAGTGCCATACAAACAATCAAACGTCATTATCATAAAAAATGTGTTTGAGACTCGAAAACTCAGTTCTTAGTTCTCAATTGGTTTCATTTTTTATCTTTTTGTTTCTTTGACCACTATATTTCGATTATGTACAAGTCAGATAAGTTTTATATAATCCCTACTAATATTATAAATGGGAAAGTAACTCTGTCTGTCTGTCTGTTACGATTTCACGCCTAAACCACTGAACCGATTTTGATGAAATTTAGTATGAAGATAGAACTGAACTTGGGAAAGCACATAGGCTACTTTTTACCGCGATAACCGATATACACGCGGGCGGAGCCGCGGGCAAAAGCTAGTCTAATATAAATTTACATCGAGTTACAGATTCTTATTGGTATGATACTATGAGCGTCTCCGTGATTCAGAGATTACGTTAAGCAGTCGGTCCCGGTTGTTATCATATGATAACATTCCGTGTGGTGACAGATTAAGAATACAGAGATTCACCACCCCTATTCATCCCGCGAGTGTCGTAAAAGGCGACTAAGGGATAAACTACGCAGTACTACCCTCATGATCACTACCTATAATGACAGCATTCTTGCTGTCGTATTTCGTTGGCGAGTGTGAGACCGGAGGCCCAATCTTTCTGCATGGTATGGGTCACCATGCTTTATTGCTGACTCTACCCTGACAATGAGGTTGGTGACCCCTACTCCTGGATACTATTTATGCTTTCCATCAGGCAAAGTCACTTTGGTATTTCGTTTCATTTGAGTCGTAAAGAAAGTCTTCATTTTATAAATTTCGACAAAGTTAAACTCATTGTTTTAAAATTAACTTAATTAAAGGTTGAAATATTCTCAAATCATATCTTAAAACCTAAGAGGTATATATAGGTCTCTTTTGTTATGTTTACTACTATTGTCGAAAATTTTAATGCCTAATTAAGCGTGAATTTATTTTTAGAACAATGAGATTAACTTTATGGAGCTAAGAAAACTTTCGGTTAAGACTTGAATGGAACAAAAAAGGTTTTAGTAGCCTGGGAATTTGTTTTTTTTTTTGATACCAAAACTTCGGGATTGTTTGGTCAATCCCGGGATTGTAATCCCGGAGATAAATCGGTAGAAAACCGGGATCCCGGTAATCAATCTCTAGTTAAGTGACAATTCAATTAGGTACAAAGTACCACTCTAGTTTTGCTAATAAAATATACCTTAAATATTTAATATAAAAAAGTTATTTGTAAATGTTCTTATAGAAAGCAAATATACCAGTACTGTAAGAATACAATATAAATTTCATGCCCAGTAAATAGATAAAATAATTTATTCTACTTATTTAAATAACAGAACAGTTTTAATATTTTTACCAACAATATTAAAACGTTATGGGCTGTTGATGAAACCACGGCCTATTTTTGAAAAAGATTAGACTTAGGCCTCATTCGCACGAGAGTTTTTTTAACGGACGTTACAAAAGCGTTCAAATACAACAAATGCATTCCCAAGTATAAGTTCACACGACAACGTTTTTAAAACACGACGCTTCTTTATCGAGCGTTGTTGCATTTTCAACTTTGGGCGTTGGACATAGATCATAATATTATGCAACTTCATACTTGAACGCTTTTTTAACGTCCTTTAAAAAACTTCTCGTGTGTTTGAGAGGCTTTATGCATTACAAATTTTGCCATGTTTTAAGCTCATTTGCATTACAGGAGGGAGGATTATAGACCTAAATCGGACACTAAGAAATAGATAAGGCAAATCAAGCACAAAATCGATCCAAGTGGTGTGCAATGGGAGAGGCATATGTCCAGTAGAGGACAGCGATGGGCTGATGATGATGACGAAGAAAATCAGGCAAAAGTACACATTTACTACACATTTAGTTGTTGGAAATAATACGGATGGACAACAGATTGAAGCATTGAGAATGAAATGGTTCTTGCATGTCAGGGTCGCATGCTCGGACTGGAACTCAATATTCGCTATTGATGGCAAGTTCGCGCCCTCAAACAAAATAATATTATTTGGTATTATACAATAACATTATGGTGAAATATTTTATTGCGTGATAATTTAACAATTAGCGAGCGAACGACGCTAATAATAGCTAACTGGACACGCCGTGTGCGTTACTGAACTCGGCTTAATACACGCATATTTTATACATTTATTATGTGCAAGAAATTATTATATATTAAATTATTATGGGCCCAAAATAAAAATATATCTGTTTGATATGTGTAGTATGTTATATTTGAGATAAAATCTAAAATTAAATTAAAATTAGTATAAAAAAACTAATACCGAAAATAGTATAGACTAACTGCGCCCCGCGGTGTTACCCGAGTATCATTATGGTTGCTATCATCATCATCATCATCATCATCATCATCATCATCATCATCATCATCAACAGCCTTCAACAATCCACTTCTGGACATAGGCCTCTCCTTAGAAACGAGGTTTTGGCCAACTATACCACGCTGGCCAAACGGGTTGGTATAGGGTTGGTTTCAAGTTTTCCTTCTCTTGGCAGTGATGTTAGCTGCTTATTTTGTTCCTTTAGTCGATACATTTTGACATCTACGATTTAATGTATTTTTATAATCATTTAGCTTTCGCCCGTTTATCTCGATTATTGCAGTAAAAAGTAGCCTATGTGTTATTTTGATATATAAGCTACATTACTGTAAAGTTTCATCCAAATCCGTTCAGCAGTTTTTACGTGAAAGAGCAACAAACATACACACATACTCACAAACTTTCGCGTTTATAATAATTAGTAGGATAACTAAATAAATATACATAATCTATACATTCCAAGAAATGTGTCTGTTGGTTCTTTAGTTTTTTAAATTACTTGATAAATAAAATAAATAAATAAATAATTTCATAGAAAACTTGAATCCAACCCTGTACCAGCCCGTCTGGCCAGCGTGGTATAGTAGGCCGGAACCTCCTTTCTAAGGAGAGGCTTATGTCCAGCAGTGGACTTTTGAAGGCTGTTGATGAATAATGAAAAACATTGGCTACATAACAAAACGAACAAAGCAGGTCTCTTGTTGAACACACACAGGTAAATGTCGGGCAGTGACCCGTGACCACGCCGAAAATAAAATTATTTGTATTGTAAAAATAGTGGAGGGAAAAACCAGAACTAACAATTTTCGACACCGGAAGGCATTTAACCGAAATAACTTGAACTTCGAAGGTAGACCTTTTTTTAATGTCTGATTTCCGTATTCGTAGACCAATTTAGCTTTATACTTTTTTTATATGTTTAGTAAATAAATTTTAAGGTTTATTAATAAACTAGCTTTCACCCACGGCTCGGCTCGCGTGTATGTCGGTTATCGCGGTAAAAAGTAGCCTTTGTCCTTTCTGAGGCTATTGACTATCTGGATACAGAATTCATTTAAATAGGTTTAATGGTTTTTGAATTTTAGACGCAGCGGAGGACTTTGTTTTATAATAATATGTGTGACATGAGTGATATGACTGACAGAAAGACATACAAAGTTACTTTTAAATATGTAATACATATAAGTATGACATATGGATATGTTGTTCGCGTGTGAAGATTGTCTTTTTCTATTCTCAAGTTTTTTTTGTTTTGTTTTAAAAAGACAACTCCCGCATTAGGAATATAAATGCCTGTGTCGCGGGGGCCTTTACAAACATATATGAAACGGACACAAAGAACACCCAGACTCAGAACAACAAATTGTGAATCGTAATACGTGGGATTTGAACCCACGACACTTGGCGCAGTAGGAAGCGTCGTGGCGACCGCTTAAGCCACTAGGCCAACCCTGCAGTCTTTTAAATTGTATTTCTACTCGTATCAAGGATAAATAAACACTTACCGAGTTTGTAGATTTCTAGCAAAACACCTCATATATTGAAAACAAAATGATTTAAAGAAACTGAACGTCACTGTAAAGTAAAGCAACGAATTACATTTCTTCAAATGCTTTACCAACAAGAATCAAGTTACTATATTAACGAGAAATGGATGGATAATATTTAGCAAGACTACTTCACACAAATAGGTCAGAATATACAGTAAACGGCCAAGACATTTTAATTCATAAATCCTTTGCTATACAGAGTGTACGTATGTAACGATACATAACAAAGGCATGTCGCCAACTAGAACTGAAACAACAATAAAACATTTATTTATAAACGCGGATAATTTAAACAAAGCCGCTATTTTTACATCAAATACGTATATAGCTAGTAAAGCAATCAACTTAAATAGAGGAAAACCAAGTTGAAATGAACATGTAATAGGTACTTGGTACGTAAATAGACATAATGATCATGTTTCAAGAGTCTATAAATAGACAACAGTAAACACCAAACAGGTTATTCTAAATTGTTCTACATAGTAACTGTCCTTTTACACAGCTAAGATTCAAGACGTATATAGGGAAAGCAAGGTCTAAAAAGGTTGAAAGAAATCTTATATCAATAGCTATTCACAGCCTACATAGCGCTTGTGGTTCTTAAATTACAATTGTCTATGATCGGGGAGTTCTTAACACTTATAATTTAAAAATCATTATTGACATGTATGACATAAATTTCCGTGACGTAGTCTTGATAACATAACATGAGATATTCGATACTATTTGTGGTAATAATAGAATAATATAATCTCACAACTGCTTTATTATATTATTGTTTAATTGTTTTTGGACACTGCCTGTGTAAATATCAGCATAGTTATATTGTCCTCACATTGAATTGTATTCTTAATAAAATGCCTAAACCAAAAATTGTAAAAACTGTTGGAAAAAAGTGTCCATAGAGTTTCTTATCTGTTCTTCTCCATAGGATCTAGGAAGTGGAGCAGACAATTAGCCTCAGGACTGACTACTGACTGACTACTTGACGTTTCAAAAGTGCCATTGTATTGGTTTATTTGAAATAAAAATGTTTTGATTTGATTTGACATTTCTTTTCATCATGTCAGTGTTGCCCGTTTCATGTTTCATTGGATCTAATTTTCGAAACGCGTACCAAATTAATTACCTCCGAATCTTTTATTTTTGTTCTTCGTCTAAAAATAAGTAAACACATTTTTGTTTGTTTAGGGTTTCCGATAAGCGAGACATCCGCGACAGGAATAGCTCATGCTGCCCGCTGTCCGACATTCAATAGTTCATTTAATAATATATTTAAAACAAAACATTCTATATTTATATTTTAAACAGTAAAACATGTTATTTCTCATTATTATACTATTTATAGAATGAGTAATGATGTGTTAATTACTAAACATAGATAATTTTCAAATGCATTTAAAGGTAAGTCTCCTACTGACCAGTGATCGATCATATTTATTTATAGATACTCAGTCTGCACTAGTTTTGAGGTTTTTATTTCAAATGGTATCCCAGTTGATTCCAACACAACTGAAGAAAAAGTACCACCTTTAGTCTTTCAAAGAGGAAAAGTGGAAAGGTTGCTTTTAAAGAATACATAAATTTTATTACAAGGTTCTCTCAAACCAAGCGTTGGTTTATATTAATCCGAATGAATACTAGTGGTATCTATAGCACACTGTGTATTAAAAATGATTGATTTGTAGGTATTACATCATGCAAGTTTGACTGATTACTTGATATATATCATTACATACAGCGATATCGTTAATATTGGTAATTATTTAATATTTAACAAGTAAATATTAGATATGCAATAGACTGCCTCGTTGGTCTAGTGGTTTGTGTATGAGGCTGCTGATCAAGAGGTCTCGGGTTCGATTACCGGGTCGAACCAAATGTTTGTGTGATCCGCAAATGATTGTTTCGGAGTTTGGGTGTTTTTCTATGTATAATATGTATGTATTTACAAAAAAAGTATGTTTATGTATTTATATCAGTTGTTTAGTACCTAGACTAGATGGCGTTGTGTCTGAAATATTTATTTAAAATATAAAAGGTGTTTATGAGCAGTCTGTTTACAATGGTCTGTATGAACTTTCCAAAAATGTTTAGTTCGCATGTCTAGCGGTTTGTGATTCTGACCGTTAAGTATCGGTACGTTTGTCAATTTGGTTTCCAGCCGCTACGGAGCGTGCGCGCCCCCTTTAGCGGAATATCGGGGTTCCCGCACAGAAGGAGCCAAGCCGTAGATGTCCCGAGGTATGCCGGTGTTCCAGGGGCTTGCTGGTTCCTCGGCTCATAGTACCCGAGACGGCGTGCGGTTTTAGTCGATTCAAGTCCGACATAGCCACCAACTGATGGTCTCCGTGGGGATTACAGCACAAAAAATAAAAAAAAAAAAGACCATAACACCCAAGAAGTTAGAATATTAAATTTTTTAACGTCTTGCAGAGTCTACTCTAGTCCTCACTAATAGTATAAACGGATTTGTATGAAACTTTACATTAATATAACTTATATATCAGAATAACACATAGGCTACTTTTTACTGCAATAATCGAGATACACGCGGGCGGAGTTGGAAAGCTACTTTGTATATATAATTCCAAAAAGTATTAATACAAAAAAACAAACGCTTGTACAGAAACTCGTTATCTATAGTAAAATGGAAATAGTTGAACATAAATATAAAAACCTCTGACGTAGACTATTATTTATATAAATAAACGTTATTTGCTTGCGCAATTCTCTGGTGGCGAAGCGTGTCGGCAAGCCGGTCCGATAATAGAACGATTATAACACAAACTATGCATATATTTAGCTATCTCATCAACTTGTATGTAAACATTACTGACGCAGTAAAACTGTCTTGCTTGCACTTATTTTCTTGCATTTTGCACCATTATTTATTTAACGTAAGCGTCTCGAATTGCAATACATAATTGCAGAGATCCCTTTTGTGATTTGTTTCACTGACTAAGATATTCTATCGACGTAAATTCAAAGTTTGCTTTGTTCTAAAATAAGTCGAAGTAAAGGACTTATGACCGTTGCCCTAACTATACTTAAAACATCTCTTTTCTAGGAACTCCCTAACGCATGTAACCCTTAAATTTTAAGACAAATCCAAGGACTAAGATATACAACGTCATCTAGTATAATGTACCTATTTTTTCTGCGATATTCATCATCATCATCATCATCAACAGCCTTTAACTGCTGGACATAGGCCTCTCCTTGAAAAGGAGGTATTGGCCTACTATACCACGCTGGCCAGATGACTTGGTATAGGGTTGGTTTTAAGGTTTCCTTATCTTTGCGTTAATGTTGTCTTGCTTAGTTTATCCCTGCAATATTCGTCTTTCGTTAATATTTTGGAGTATTTTGGAATTACGTCAGTTCGTCAGACTATATCACCAAGACCACTTTCGCAAGAAATATAACCTAAGCAAGAAAAGATGCTAACTGATGATACTAAGATTATTTCTTAGAAAGATACATATCTTAAATAATTCTATATTAATTTTTAAACATAGTCTATGAGCAGGTTACATGTAGCTTATCTATATATCTACGCATACATATACACATATACATATAAAAATCAATAAATTAAAGTACCTATTTGTAATTTCAAATTAACAATTTTAAACGAATTGTTTATGGAAGTAGTAGAGGATGATGATTTTAAAAACTATCACTTTTTTTTTATTTGATGCCTACCAATGTGACTCCACTCTGCCTGATGGTAAGCATGAATGGAATCCAAGAGTGGGGGCCACCACACTTCCCGCGATGCAGGAAGTATGGCGATGCTGACCCAGACTATGGCGGCTTTGTGAGATGCTTTTTCACACCCCTCTTAAAGGACCCGGGATCATAATGGGAAGGAAACACGTGGGATGGTAGCGTGTTCCAGTTTTTAACAGCTCGGCACAGGAAAGAAGAGCCAAACCGTTTAGTTCTAGTGCGTATTTCTACCACTCTAAAGCGGTGACTTCCAGCACGTGTGTTTCTACTGTTTGTTCTGTGAAATCTCTGGAATGGCTGGACTGATTTTGACAAGATTTTCAATAGTCATAGCCGACGGTATAAAGAGTAGCTTAGACTTAGACTACTTTTTTTATTAGTTTCATCCGTCAGGTAGCATGGCGGGGTTCGGTTAGTTTAAAATAAACAGCAATCTAATTAAATAAATAATAAATAAATATAAAAACGAATTGCTGCTCGTTAGTCTCGCTAAAACTTGAGAACGGCTGGACCGATTTGGCTAATTTTGGTCTTGAATTATTTGTGGAAGTCCAGAGAAGGTTTATAAGGTGAATTTATAAAAATGAATTGCATTTTTTATATTATTTATGGACTCCTTTTGTTTGTTTTAAGTTTATTTTATACAAAAGTTTAGGTCTTCTATTTATCTATTGAGGCAGTACGAAGTCTGCCGGGTCAGCTAGTAATAAATAAATATTTCGGACATCTAGTCTAACTAAGCTAAGCTTTTATTTACTAGACACTAGACGCTAGACATTAGGGTACTAGTCAGCTGATACTAATTCATAAACATACTTCTTTTTCTAAATACATACATATTATACATAGAAAACACCCAAACTCCGAAACAAACATTTGCAGATCGAACCCGAGACCTATTGATCAGCAGCCCCATACGCTAACCACTAGACCAACAAGGCAGTCAATGAATTCAGTACTTAAGACAAAACAACATCATAATTATATAAATAACTTTATTTAGATGGAATTGTACACTGTGTCATTGACTTCACAGTTTTGTGGAATAACACGTCGGGCCCCGATGAGGAAGTTCTTCAACAAACCCCACGAGGTACTTCACCGCAGTACAAAAGCAACATTAATGATTACACGTTTTCCTTCTACTATTGTGTACACTTAAATTTTACTAGCTGACTCCTGCGGTGTTGCCCGCGGTTATATTTTTAAACCGCCTAAGAAATGTTTGTCTAAGTTATTCGTTATGTCATCAGATTTTTGCACATCAAAATCTGTTCAGCTATTACAGAGATAACCAGTAACAGATACCAGAAAATAATTTAAAAAAAAATGCTTTTTTTAATGTAAGTACCGTAAATAGGTTCATATGCATTTAGTATAATCCGTTCATTTAAATTATTATCCGTATATTACAAACATACACTACAATTTTATTTCTTTTATAGATTTAAAGATGGGTCGGCTTGACCAGAGTAATACCGCAGAATATGTAATAGTATTATTGTAATAAACAAATAAATAATTCGGACGAATGACACACAACATCATCTAGTCCCAAACTAATCAGAGATATACTATGGGTACTAGACAACTGATATAAATACATATACACTTTCTTTTGCAAATGGATACATATTATACATAGAAAAAAACCAAACTCCGAAACAAATATTTGCAGATCATACAAACATTTGGTACGATCCGGGAATCGAACCCGAGACCTGTTGATCAGCAGCCGCATACGCTAACCACGATATAAAAGGTAGTCGTGATAAGATCACTCGTTGAATTTAACGAGTGAGTGTGAATGATACTTTATTATTTAATGCACAAAACAAATTACATCTATTAAAATAAACATTGGCATAAAGAGAAAAAAGGCAAAACCAAGATTCATTGCTATTAATAACCATGTTTATATATTTAAAAAGAAAAAAAAACACAGGAAAAACACAGTTCAGTCATTTTTTGTAGGTAGTAGGCCTCATGAGATAACCAGAATACAATCTCCTTCTCATGCTAACTCGGATTGTGACTATTCTTATGATTTTGCGGACTCTTTGAGCAGCAAATGATC